>OX235279.1:107293635-107871065 GCA_944472155.2 Trichobilharzia szidati | reverse complement strand
CGTTTGTGTGATTTGGAATATATTTTAGGCAGTACACGTATGATGCAGTGGTCAGAGTTCAGTACAGGAGCACGTTTGCGAGCTTCATATATACCAACATCATTGATGAATACTAGATCTAGTGTTTTTTCGAGACGGGTAGCAAAGTTAACAATAATGTCATGGCCAAGTGATATAAGGAAGGAGTGATCACATGAGTTAAAATCGCCAGTCACTATTGATAAAGAGTTCTCGAAGCAAGCTGCAGCAAAAGCGGTGAATTCATCTGCGAACATAGATAAATCCGATATGGTACAGCCAGGAGAGACATAAACATTAGAAATATAAATGAATTTCTATTTTGACAAGTGTCTCGGGCGACATCTGACAGTGATGCAATCAATGTAGTCATTCGAGAATTTGAAACAAACTTTGTTAGAAATAGACCATTTTGAGTGAATAAATGTAGCTACCCCTCCGCTGCATTTTTTCTTGGAACAAACACGGTCTTGTCGGAATACATTAAAATCATTTAAAGATACTACATTGTCATCATATGAGTCATGAAGCCAGGTTTCGTGTAGAGTTACAATACCAGTATTGTGATAAGTTTCGGATAACAACAGGGACTGAAAATCCAGAATTTTGTTAGGCAGTGACTGACAGTTGGTACTAACGATTACCGGAACAGTGGCTTGATGTATGGGTGTAGATTTTAAAGCACGTTGCCAACCACCATGGTGCTTTTTCTTGAGTTTATTGCAAATATGAAAGTTTTTAGGTTTTAAGCATTTTATATAATCCCGAGAGTGAATGATACGATTAGAATGCATAATTTTAAATGTAAACACCAACAAAATATGAGCAAATAGATGCAAAATGTACATGGAATATGGTAGCCTAAAATGTTCAAACAGGCCGCCAAGGTTAACCATGTTAGTTGTAAAGCGGTTGTAAAGAAACTATAAAATGATATCATCTCGCGAAATTTGTCTTCTTAAGGCCTTATTCGAAAAGAAATAATGTTCAAAAAGAAAATATATTAACATGCTTGTTATAATTCTAAACTGCGTAAAACTAACTGACGATATCATCAGCAAATAACACCGTATCATTGTGTTCTTCTGCCAAATAAATTTGTCCTATCATGAAATTCTACCCTACCGCACGACTGTCACAACAACCCTAAACTTTAGTCTAAAGTCACAAAATGGGTACTTCAAGTGTTACATTCTAATTAGTCAATTTTTACGCATTTCTCATATTTCCAATTCCACAGCTTTTGATTAGATATGAACATATGAAAAACCCTCTCTCTTTTCATTACCTGTAATTAAACTAGATTTGAATCACTGCAAAACGATTACTAGCTGTTCAGTTCAACAAGAATCATTTACATGTGCCACTTGCAGAATTTCGATGCACTCTAATGTAAATTTAATGGTGCATATGTGGCATTTAGTTCTATTACGTTGGTTTCGATTCTTCAGGATTTACAGTTATTATTATTATTCCCTTGAGATCCGAATGGAACATAGGGCTTCAACAACACAGCTCCACTTTGTCCTATCTTCTGCTGTACTCTTCATCTTGGACGACGGTTGCCCACAAGAATTGCAATTCTTGTCATATTCTCTAATGACTTATTGTTTATCTAAGTGATGTAATTGAAGAGTAATGCAATTATCTTGATTTTGATCTCTCATACTCTCTTTTCCCTTATCTACTTTAACATGACCTTGAAAACATTCGCACCTGTCTTTCCGCATGACTAATTCAATGCTGTTTTTTACTTATCAGTCTTATATCTCTCAATGTAATTTCAAAAGTATATATATCTGTGTATGTAGAGTATCCAGCTGACGAGTTCTACCGAAATTTGATGAATTCATTAAATCCCGCTTTATTAACCTTTATTGCTTGTTTTTAATTCGTATCGGGAAATAAGTGTTTTGAATTCTTGAAGAACCATCTACCGAAATGCACTATCAATGCACTAAATTATCTAATGAAATTGAGGTGTAAGATTGCTAAACACTCTGCACGACGAGATTTTTTGAAGGAATGTATCCAGACTAATATTTATCCTCGGACATTTTACAAATCCTCGCGTAAAGATCATTTGAAACCTACACGGGCAAATCTTTACCGTCTTGCTGAATCACATTTGTGTCCTGAAATATATGAAATAAGTAATTTATGCGTATTATCAAGTAATCTGATCAGTGTACAAAATGACTTAAACTTCGTATGTTATCTTAACTTCACTACATATCTGTATGCCAATTCTAAAAAGACGAAAGAGTCAGAAGAAAAGCAACTTAAGCGGTTACTACATCCGGAACCGCCAGATGAAATTTTCCCAGTGGATATATCTAATTATGTTCACAATTTATCTGATGTTTCCCTATCAAAAGAACAAGCAGAAATTCTGTCATTGGGATTCAACTTCTGCGTTCCCATGAAAAAGATAGAGCAAAATGATATCGAATGTCAAATCTAAAATCTTCATGACCAACTTATGGGGCTACATGCTACGTCCAATGAAAGCGAAAGCTGCTTGAAATCAAAGATGGTTGATATTGCTCATCAATTTCGAATAATGCCGGCCAATCAAAACTCGCATATCACCAAAGAACACTGGAGATCTCTAAACAATCTCCGAAAAGACAATAATCTTGTTATTTTACAAGCTGATATAGGACAAAGTGTAGTGCCAATGAATAAGATAGATTATCTCGAGAAAATGCATCAAATTCTCTCTGATGAATCTAAATTCAAATTGGATAATCATGCAAAAGATCAAACGTTATCGACCGAAAGGAAAATTGTGCAGCATCTACAGCAACTCTTCAAAAAGATGTAAATACATTTAGGATTATCAAACTGACCGGGTCACAAATCCCAAAATTATACGGACGCGTAAAAATACACAAACCAGGAGCGTCGTTAAGACCTATACTCTCTATGATAAACTCACCATACCACAAATTAGCACAGTGGCTTTGTGAATTGTTGCAGCCCTTGCGAAAACGTTTCCGAAGGTATATAGTTTCTGATTCATTTCAGTTTGTCAAGCAAATTAGAGATTTCAATGTATCTGATAGGCATCTGGTCTCTTTCGATGTCACCTCCCTCTTCACAAATGTGCCAGTCGTTGAGACTATCGACTTTATATGTAAAGAAGCTGAAGACATACCCATTCCAACATCGGGATTGAGGAAATTGTTACTTTTATGCACTAAAAATGTCCAATTCCAATTCGACGGGCGTCCATTCCGTCAAGTTGATGGTGTCGCAATGGGAAGCCCTTTGGGACCACTTTCCGCAGACTTATTCTTGTCACGCCTAGAAACCGGTACCTTGCAGCAACATATACAAGAAACGGATGTATACCTAAGATATGTTGATGACATTTTTATTGTCTGTGGAAACAGATCAAAAGCTGAAGACATGTTGATAAAATTCAACTCATGCCACCCGATTCCCAATTTCACAGTAGAACACGAGGAAAACAATACTATTGAATTCCTAGACGTTCTTTTAGCGAAGGTGAATGATGGCACAATCGAAAGATCTATATTTAGAAAGTCTTCATGGACAAGACAGTACATGCATTTCAAGAGCTTTGTTCCAATTCAGTATAAAAAGAACTTAGAATACTGTTCAATAGAGCGCGGAAAATTTGTTCTGACAGTGCAATTGAGCGTGAAATAAAAGCTCTGAAGGATATTCTATCTAAGAATGGATATCCTGAGAAGTTTATTGATAAATACTCTAAAGAAATTAGCCCCTGCAAAACAATTCAAACAGTTGCGAAGAAATCCGTCTATATCAATTTGCCATTCAAAGGAGATGATGTACAGGATGTAGTCAAACGAAGACTCGATAAAGCTATCTAGAGAACTTATTACACTGCAAAATTTTTTTCCTTAACACCACTAAACGAGTGCTTTAACAATCTGGGAAAGACCAGTCGCCAATCCTCGACACTTCAAACTGCGTATATCAATTTGAGTGTGTTTGTGGAAGCAAATACATAGGTCGTATGGATGGGCGATTATCTACTCACATGATGGAGCATTTGTCAAAATGGTTGAAAACAGCTCAGTGTAAATGGCCCGAATGCTCGATAACAAAACATCTTGTGGACTACGGACATGATATCGACGCTGTCAAGTCATTCACTGTTGTCAGCAGACAAAGAAACAGAAAGATGCTTGCAATTGTGGAGGCTTGTACAATTCGAGTTTATAAACCAGGTCTCTGTGTACAGAAGGAGATGGTCGTGACTCTGAATCTACCATGGTAATACGTCTTACTTAATATTTTACCTATTATTATCATTATTATTACTATAATTATTATTATTCTTGATTCATTTAAAACTATCTTTTATCAGTAGGATGATCTTAAATCACACCTACTCTGTTTGAACACACTCACCTCTGCATTCGACAAGCAAAATATTGCACAAAAAGGTAGAAAGCATTACTTCTCCTGAAAAACACGTTCAAATCAACCGCCGAAATCTCCGAAGATTTACTTCCAGTGCTCATCAATTTGCCTACATTTTCAGTAGATTCAAATGTATCCCTGAATTATACAAATGCTTTCCGCGACTAAAATAAGCATTTCAATCCAATCATACATGCGTGATATCACTGTCAAAGTAATTTAAAACTCCACGAACCAGGATTCGCTAACTAGTATATCTAATGAATCACATTAAACAAAGGTAATGTGGGAGAAACTTGAATATGAACATTTTAGCTTGAATATTTATTTACTTTACTCAGCTTAACCACCTGCTAAAACCTTGAGATCAGTCATTCGAACGACTTTATTTCATCAAAATTTGTCCTAAAGATTTATCACACTTCTTTCGTAGCATCCATTTCACCTGCTGATCAGATAAACCTCATTTCCTATTGAATTCTTATAATAAGGCTCTAGCCACTGCTGTTCAGGCGGGTGATGTTAGAATTCCCGGGGTTTGGAGAGTTTCAGTCAACTGCAAGGTAGGTTTCGTCGTGAAACGATAGCATTTAGAGAATCATTGGAAACAAGCAGGACAAGACAGCTGGTGAGTCCTTGTTTAAAACTATTCAGTGGCTGCAGGATGGATATCCTGGAGTTCTGATGAGAAGTCATAACTGGTAGGGTCCATAATATCTACTGCAAAGTGGATGTCTATCGAGGACACTGTTTGTCAACAGCGTCGTATCACTGACTGACAGTGACAATTCATGAGTAATTACACTCCAGCCGAGAGTACGAAAGGTCAACGAGTTCACAGAGTGATGCATATGTCATTTATTCAATCCATGATGGGGTTGTTGGCACACAGTGCTGAGAAGTCGCAGAGCGAGACACAACAGATGTATAGTTCTTCCTAGCTCCTAACGATCCTCCAATTGATGTACACTCGTGAGAGACTTTTCACTGAAATTATATAGAAAACTCGAGAAATGCTAATTTTGGTTGCCAGAAATATCAAAAGTTCCAATTGAATGGATTATATGTTTTAACCTCTTAGCACTATAGATACATAATTAAAGCAAGAAGAATTTACAGTAACAATTTTATGAGGATCAGTTTACGCCTATGCACCGAATTAACAAATGAAAACAAGGAATGAATCCATAATGAACCGGAAATAACTGGATATTCATTTCGCAGATTTGTGCGCGGTTTATCGAATTTATGGTGCTGTTGATTACATGTAATTTTAAAATATGTGCACATATTCAGTGTTGATTGTGCTGTATCATAATGTCGTAAACGTTTGCCAACATTCATCACTGATTTTGGAAGAAATGTCTGCAGCCGCGCGTCCAGTACTACATGAATTTAAAACTGTAGTTGCCTGAAAAGCGCAAGAGCTAGAGATCGTCTCTGGATTTACTAGCTTTCTGGGTAAATACAATTTATTGTTAAATTTGTGGTTTCCTAACAGCATATAAGATAGCTCCAAAATTAGCTTAAAAATCCTCATTGAGTGTTATGAAAAAGAGTAGATGTTCAGTGAAGATAGCTTTGAAAAGAGCTGAAAAACGTCTCGAAACCGATAATAATGACAGAAAATGAAGAAACGTCTGATCCGTAAACAGCAGATTTTTGTAATATGTAAAGACGTAAGACAACACCTTTCCGATATTCGTTCACAGTGTCGCAGTAAATGAATTTCCCATGTAAATAATGCATCTTGAAATAGAAGCATGCTTGAAATGAAACTTTTATTTACTTCACTTTCCAACAGTCACTTTGAACAGAGTTAGTCAGTAAACTCTGAAGATCTATTGAAGAAAGTATCAGTCAGTAGCGCTTAGTGCAATGTTCCTAAGTTTACTTATTCTGGAGTCACCTTTATCCATGTTTATACCACGACAATAGTTAGGTAAAGATGAATAGTTGAAACTTCTAACAGTTTTCACTCATTCTATCATAAGGAAATCATGATTATGTTGTTATATATGTGCTCATCGGACAAGTGTCCACATGTTACCTCCACTTTGTCTGTGGTTTTGCTGCAAAACATCAGTAGAACACAGGGAACTCACTATTGTCTACCACTCACTGAAATAATTCAACTGCAGCCTAGTGACTGATACTTTGTAACTTCAAGCAGAAAGGAAAATCTAAAATATGTTGCGAAATCGACAATAAGTCTGCTTAACGAATCAAATTTCGGCTTCTGAAATGGTGTGTGCTGAATTGGGTTTTTTCAGTAAGAACATAAGCACAGCACAGATTGTATGTCCTGAAGGTAAACAAGGCCAAATCTGTTGCCCACTTACCCCAATTTTCAAGAAAAAGATTAAGCTTATTCTTAAACTACTTGAGAAGGGGATTTTAGATCCTTACAAATGTTATGTATGCTGATCAAGTTATTGAATTAATATTTGCCGTCACTCCTAGAGCTGAATTTTAATGCAAAGTCCCATGATAAAAGTTACGTAAAATAATCAGAATACACATAATTGTTCCAGTCAGAAATTTTTAACGAAGATTTACACACCAGCATGATTAGTATCCACGGTGAAAATCCTGAAATATTTCAATTTGCAGCAACTTACAAGATTTTCAAATACACCTTTGTTGCCGTAATACGTTTTCCCATTCATGTAAATACAGTCAAAAGAATTAAGTGAATGTGAATTGTGTTGAAAATCTTGCAAACTCGTGAGCACATAAGGCAGAAAGATTTAAAAAGAAAAGATTAAAATAATACATTTATTGTATACCTGAACATATCATTATTTATATTTATATATGAATATAAGGTGTAAAATTGGTGAATACAAGGACGAGTTTTATTATACAAAACCAAAAGTAAAATGTTTGTAGATCGACTGTGTATTCACTTGTATCAACAAAGTGTATTTCCAGGATGAATTCGCCTCTGTCTTTCTTGATATAAAGCAGAAAAATTCATCTTGTATCAGTGTACATCTACAAAAAGAAATCAAAGCGAACTGGTCATCTTAATATCATATGAGAAAACAAAATCCGAATGAACATTGATACACGTGTAAAACTTGGGCACTGTGGTTGTATGTAATTTCATGTCAATTTGTTTATTAGATATATCACACAGTGAAACAGTATCATTTACTGGATGACGTTTCGAACACAATTTATTGTTCATATTGATATTAATTGAAATGATCATGAACAATAAATTGTTTTCGAAACGTCATCCAGTAAATAATACTGTTTCACAAATTAATACAGAATGAACATTACTCATGAATAAATTTACTTATTTAAAAACAAACAAATAAGAAATTAGCATAATCTGTCTAAGTGATTTTTCAAGACTCTTAATACATCTTTCAACTGGTCAACAGTAATTTAGTTGCTTGACACTCAGAATAGTTGATTTGAAATGCTTCTGACAAATCAGTGTTTCGCTGAGACATTGGATACTACTCCTTTATTAGAGTAGTTAGCTGGACTTATTGTTTGCAGTAAATCAAGTAATATGAGTTCACGAACAAATTACTTCACTGATAAGTGAAATGTCATTTAATTTATCGATGACGAAAAGATGAAGTGAAGTTAGTTTGTGGCTGAGTTTAACTACATTAACTTCACAATTAGTGAAGTTGAAACGGCCTTCAAATGTTGGTTTGATTTTGATATAATGCGTAATGATGAAAGAAAAACGAAACGGGGAACTCCAACTGATGCCTTCCTAATAACTAGTTAAACTATATACCAACTAATTTGTCAGAGACAACTGATGTTCCAGTTATGATTAAACTGATATCAGATGCTTACATGTGGTATCACTAAGATATTGAGATTGTAATAGTTCGGTGAATTTCAGTGTAGGTCTCATCAAGAATGGAAACAAGCGACATTGGATGAATGCTTTCTTCTGGTTACTTTAACATCCCTTCACGTATTATGTACTAAGTTTAACACATAAACGTTTATGTGACAAATAAATGTCACATTTTGCATTCCCAGATCTAAGTGAACTTCTACCGCATGTTTTCCTAGAGACTGTGCTACACTCTCTCTTTGATCATAGGGAATAAAAAGACAGTTGCAGCGAAGAAAATTTTCTTCTTCTTCTTGACTTCGTCGAAAAGAAAATTTTCTTCGCTGCAACTGTCTTTTTATTCCCTATGATCAAATGTGTATATTCCGTGATTTGAAAAGGAGCAAGGACCGTTCGACGGTAAAGGAACTGAACAAGTTTCTACGTTTGTCCGTCAAGCTTGCTGAAGCGAATGCGAAAATTTCCTTCTGGAAAAGCTGTCTGGATAAGCATGAATACCCGAAAGCATTCTGGAAAAATCTGAGACGAAACCATATATCTCCCAATTCACGCACGCTCAGAAGACACACCCAGAATCACATTGATGCCGTTCGATCCAGATTAGATGAACTTGAACAAAACGTCTCAATAAGCTCCCACGTTCTTTATGATTTAACTGTTGATGAACGGGTGTCATTCGAACACTACGCCAATACAGTCTCAGAGAAGAGAAAGGAAAATATCATCATGAAACTTAAACAGAGCCTAAAATCAGTCACCAAGGAAACAGCTTTCCCATCTTGTCCCGAGAAATATGTATTCAATTTTTCGGATGTCTCACTTTCACCGATTCAAATGCAACTGTTGTCGCTCGGACCGAAATTCTGTGATGCATCATCAAAAGTAAATGAATTGAACACCAAAGTACAATTCGAGAATTTGATTAGTCAGACGAATGATCTAGTCCCAATTTCATATGACAGTGCAAAACACTTCAAATCAACTGTTTTGAATTGCTGCCTCGACTACATCAACAAAAAACCTAGACTTCGTAATATGCTTTCAAAAGAACATCGGAAGCAACTCAAAGAATTGAAATCAAATGAAAATCTGATAATAACTCGACCAGACAAAGGTTCTGGAATTGTCCTGCTTAACAAGTCAGACTACCTGAAGAAACTCTCGTCAATTCTATCTGATGACAGCAAATTTCAAAAACAGACGACCCAAAAAGATCCAACTGAACAGACGGAGCTCCAGCTAACCAACTTATTGAAAAAGATGAAAGATGAATCGATTATCAATACAGAACTCTATGAAAAACTTCGCCCATCTGGTTCTACATCGCCACGAATGTATGGACTACCCAAAGTGCACAAAAAGGGCGTCCCACTTCGCCCAATATTAGATATGATCAATTCGCCATATCACCTAATCGCGAAGTGGCTGGTAGAAATTCTTGGACCAGTGAAAGAAAAGTTGTCGAGATACAACCTCCGCGACACATTCGATTTCGTGGATTCAATTAAAAATGTCAACCTCGCAAATAAAAAGATGGTCTCCCTAGACGTCGTCTCTTTGTTCACCAATGTTCCTCTGACAGAAACTATATGCTTTCTGTGTGACTTCATCCAATGCAACAGCATAGATGTCGGTATACCGGTACATTATCTAAAGGAGCTATTACTACGCTGCACCTTCAACGTCTACTTCAGATTCAACAATGAAATCTACAGACAAACAGATGGCGTAGCAATGGGCTCGCCACTCGGACCACTCCTAGCCGACTGTTTTATGGCCAGCCTCGAAAACAACCCCTTATCATCAACTATCGACGACCTACATCTCTACAAGAGATACATTGATGATACTTTCATCATTTGTGATGAGAAGCTGGACCTCGAAAAGTTACTTCAAACCTTCAACAATGCCCACCCAAACATCGACTTTACACTTGAAACCGAATCCGACGGAATGTTCCACTTTCTGGACGTCCATCTGACAAGAAATGAAAACGACTCTTTGAAAAGGTCCATATACAAAAAGCCTACATGGACTGGACAATTCATCAACTTTCAAAGCTTCGTGCCGCTAAGCAGAAAGAGGAACCTGATACACGCTCTTTCCTCGAGGATTCGGAAGATATGCAGTGAGGAAGTGATCGAAGAAGAACTGCGTAATCTCCGAAAAACCCTGATGGAAAACGGTTTCCCGCCCAGGTTCATAGACAAGAACCTCAAACCGAAGAAGACTTCAGAACAAGTCCAATCCGTCCCAAAGAAAATACTTCTGCTCAATCTAGAATTCAAAGGTGATATCGAAGCAGAAATCCTTCGCAAACGCCTCTCCAAATCGCTGAGGAAAACATACTTCGCCGCAAGCCTACGACTGACGTTTTCCTGCAAGAAACTATTCAACCAGAACGCGAAAGACAAGCTGTCGCATCGGGCCACCTCAACATGCATATACAAGTTCACTTGCTCTTGTGGAGCTGAGTACATTGGCCGTACCATGCGCCAACTTGGAAAACGCGCTCGTGAACACTACCCAGCCTGGCTGGTAAAAGGAGAGCAAAAACGTGTAAACAGTTCAGTGACAGAACATCTGGTCAACTCAGGACATTCAGCGCCTTTCGAAAAGTCCTTCAAAGTAATATACAAGATTCAACCAAACCTATCAAAGGGAGTGAAATCAAGACATTTGGGCATAGCTGAGGCGTTAGCTATCCAAAAACTCAAACCCACCCTTTGTATCCAAAAGAAATACATTCAACCCCTGTCCTTGCCATGGCCATCGTAAACAGGTAAATTTTTTTATTAATGACCATCCCATCGCCTTTCTTATCTAAACTTCCTGTTTATTCATGTTATTTTAAGTTTTCTTAATCCCTGTCTACACTACCATATTTTCATATCCACACCTCCTGTTTATTTTGTCATTTTATTATCTCTACATATTTAATCCCTGATTGCATAAACAATTATTCATCACACTAGTTTCTTATCCAAACATCCTGTATATTTTGTTATTTTTACATTTCTAACCCCAATTGCACAATGTCAATTTTCTTAGTTATTATGCTACTTTGTTCTAGTTTTACCCATCCCCCATGTTTATTATGGCATTCTAATTCCTAATTGTAATTTTTATTAAAACAATTATTCATCACACTAGTTTCTTATCCAAACATCCTGTATATTTTGTTATTTTTTACATTTCTAACCCCAATTGCACAATGTCAATTTTCTTAGTTTTAGTTTTACCCATCCCCCTGTTTATTATGGCATTCTAATTCCTAATTGTAATTTTTATTCAACCCCTAACCAGAAATTGTTCTGAAACTTTCCCATCCATTTGATATCAATACACGAATGTACAGCCTAGATGATGACTTCGTCGAAAAGAAAATTTTCTTCGCTGCAACTCTCTCTTTGCTTTATAACTTCCCATGCATACTGACTTTGCCCAACTGCAACTGCATCCAATTTCTATTAGACTGTATATCTACAAATAAAAGTTCATCATACCTCCATATTCCTTAGATTGACTTAAGTGAATAGTTTGTAACACATGAAATAAAGAGGAATTTGAAACGATTCAAGGCTTTGTCATGACACCTTGTAGAAAGCTGAGCTATGTAACTTCATTTCTTATTTTGACCGAATTCACTCCAAATGAACCAATTTCATTATAACTGCAACACGAGAGAATAAGGTGGCACACTCTTAACTTGCGCACACAACTCACTTTCACTATGAATGACTCTTCCTCACTGATGGTATATCCACGGCAATCCAATGAAGTAAACCGTTGTACATAGTTTGTGAGGAGATAACACTGTAGTTCAAGGTATTCAGTCCGTCACTTTTAATACGTGTAGATGCGTGCTTTAATAATGTAAAGCTAAAAGTAAATGGATAAGAAGTAAAATTTTAGGTAGAAAAATGGCGTTTTAAATATGCAATCCGATTTCAAGTAACTTTATTAGGAGTACATTCTGATGGACATGATGCATGAGTTCAAGGAGTGAATCACAGTTGTTATCAACAACGTACCTTATATGTGATGAACTGCTGTGCTAACAGCTAAGGACTAATTGGCGAAATTGTATCCATCTTGAAGCCAATGTTTACAATTGTTGCACAGGGCACAAGATAGCCCTCATTTTATTGAAGTTAATGGTCACATTTTAGCTGAAGACTATCTTATAAAGTGCATATTCGACAAACACTTCAACCTTCTCAACGAATGATGGGTATTTCATGCTGCACTGCACAAGAAAGCATTTGTGTATGCTATTAGTGAATGAATCTTAAAATTCAAAAGTGCATCACTTAGATAGTGTCAGCAAACACTTTGCTTTCTTTATAATATCAATAAAATTATAGAAACTAATAAATACTAATTCAAAAGAAACATTTTCGGATTGTCAGACACGGTTTAAAAATAACACTGAGATATCACAAAGCAGCTTACCAGTCTGGATTGACTTCATTCAACTTATCAGTGGCATGACTCAGTGTATAATAACGACCAATATCTGGGTCGATTCGAAACATCCAGTTTTTGGTTTGACTAACTCGAGTCAATAAATCATCATCCTCACCACCCCATCCTTCATATAGGTTTGAAAATCCATTTATTTCCAGAAACTGTTGACGAGTAAATCCCACAACACCACCGAAAAAGTCCCTATACAGTCCTCTACAAACAGGCAAAATGAAAATTATATTCTTACAATGATCATTTATAAATTCGACTATTTACAACAGACATTTTCAAGCGATAAAACAGTAAGTAAGTAAGTAAGTAAATAAGCAAGTATAAAAATAGTCTCAGAGCACCCACCAAGTTTGAAGAACACAAAAGTAAAATAGTCAAGTCATAACCTTCTGACTGCTAAAACGTGCTCACAACCGTCAGTGGAAGATAATAGTAATCCTAACTGAAATTAGGTTGAAAGTAAACTCTTGACGTCATTTTGTCTGTTGTAGGACGTCTCTTCGGTGAAGTTATAATGCCAAATTCTCTGAATTCAACAAAATGTCTATTCACTGTTAAGACTTGAGCAATAATGACACAGTCAGTAGAAAGAAAACCACTTGAAGCTACACATATTTTAGCTCTTCAGATTCGAGGGAATAGTGACTGATAGGCAGAGTTAAAAGTGACTACGGTATCGTGTGATTGGAAGTAGATGCTTTTTAGATAGTTATCGTCATGAAGAACTCATGATTTTCGAATTAGCAATTTCTCTAAATTGTGAAACATCTGACTGATGTTTTTTGACTTAGGTAAATTTGTGCATTTAAATTTACACAGATAATTCAAATGCATCAAAGACCGAACTCCATTCATCTATTACTGTAGCAAACAAGTTTAGAAGCATGTTCTTATGATATAGTCTTACATAATGCCTTATTGTCCGTGATTTAAGTGTGAAAAACAACTGGGTTTCTGAAATATTGCTGGCCAATGCTAGACATTGTTTTATGAAGAAACAAACTGAATTTCTTCCAAATCATTATCGAGTTCAACAGACCTCACTCTTTCTGAAACTGTTAGCATGAGAAACACTCGACAGTCATCAGTTACAACCAACATATCCTTAACACCAACAAAAAGAACTAGATGCATGACACTGGTTACTCCTTATGGACGACTAACTGTACCGGTCGCAGTCCTACAGGAGGTCAATCGTGAGCCCAGATAGCTGACTGATTCGCAGTCTGGCTGCAGTTGTGATTGACGCAGGTTCGAATCTCAGGGCGAACATCAGTTCCTTCCAGCTTGTGGGCACACCTTGCTGATGAGTGTCAACAAGCACGAGAATCAGATCCAGGGCTACTTGCCAGTCGCCTTCATCCATCTAACACAGTGGTACCTGGTTAATTGGATTGCAACAGAGAAAATGATCTACATTATTGCCACATGGATTACTTATGATGCATTTCAGAAGAGAATTCATTTTGCATTCCTAATATATGCATTGGGGACGAAGAGGCAAATTAAGTGAGAATACTTTGTGAACATAATTAACTGATGTGGAGAGATTGTCACATGATTTTCAGATAATTGTGTACTTAAATAACCGAGTTCGAGCCTATTAATCATAATAATGACAAACATAAACTTTGTTCTGAACTTAGGTTCAAATGTAATGCAGTATACAGACGACTGGTATTTGTCACCATAATTCGTATGATTATAAACAATAAATTGTGTTCTAAACGTCATCCAGTAAATGATACTGTTTCACTGTGTGATATATCTAATAAACAAACTAATATGGATTTTGTCACCTTTATTATGTATTCACTTTACTCAGAAGAGAATTTTAAATCTTTTGTGTTCGGATCACTTCGGTCTGGCTACCAAGAGCTACTGGTGTGGTAATATCCATCACTCAGTGGTACTTTGCATCACGCAGTTACATTTTTTTTTATCCTTCACGTTCCCCAGTGGAACATAGGGCTTCAAGCTAGAGGCTTGAAGTTTCTGTAGCAGTGTTTATTTTACAGGATGGGGTTGCTAGCCTCATGCCCGACCTTCCCTCTTCACCAGCATTATTTTTGGCCTGGCGAGGTAAAGGAGTGCGTCGGCCGGGGTTCGAACCCCGAACCATGTGCGTGGTCGGCGAGCGTCCTAACCGCTATGCCACCGACGCAACGCAGTTACATCCCTCATCATAATTATTCAAAGGATTTATTGATTCCTGTCACTGACGTAGTAAAAGAGGAGATAAAGTGGCGATGAAGGAAAACAAGAATACTCTGAGGAAGCCATCATGTCTTAAATATCTCCTACATATTGACTGCTATCTTAACTCGCTAATAACTGAGAACAATAGTCTTATTCAATAAAAGTAAAATAGCTTGGATTTACATTTCAAACCTAATACAGCTCGACATGTGCCTCGTTTCTTATAACACCTTCCCATTCTGGAAATTTGTCGTCACAGTAAGATGTGGGAAAAATCTCAGGTGACAACAATTTTGAGTTTTATAAAAGTTGATGCAGTTAAATAATATTTCGTAAACAAATTTTGACTAGGATATAAAAGAGATAATCAACGTTTTTGCAGGGATTCTCCAACACACTTTACTGACGATGTGACCGTGAATTCTATTCATTTGTATTGTGTGTTCAATGGAAATTCACAAGAAGAAGTGGAAACTAAATTATATCATATTTTGTTACTTTATTCATTGAAACACAGTCCTATTTCACCAAAGAAAAGAGGTACACCGATGACTGTATTTAAACATGAATAAGAATATCGTCTAATAGAAACTGGGGATTTCCATTCACTTAAATTCAACTCTAGAATCCAATCTATTTCTTCTGATTGCCTTTTCACGTGTGCAGAAAGCATTAAAAAACATAGCTTTGATTCGTTCAATTTCTGTGCGATTAATGGTTACCTGGCTACACAAGGCTCAGTCTAAATAATTCCACATAGAACAAATCGAATGGTTGATCTTGCTACAGATAAGAAGTGACACAAAACTTAGAAATCCCGAATTTCTGACTTTTACATCCATTTTACTATCAGCTTGCTTTTGTGGCAAAAGTGTAACGTCTTGTAAAGTAACTTTATGAATACTGATAGGTATAACTTAGCATCTAGTGAAAAATATCAATTTTGTATTGAGTTTGGAAAATTTCAACTGACTTGTAAGCGTTCTGACTAAGTGCAGAGGAAAAGTGCGTCGGACGTGAATTACACGTATAAGTAATACGGTCATCTTCAGGCAGTTTGTCCACATCGTGTAAAATGAAACAGCTATACTCCTGCAACTTTGAAACCTCAAGAAACCCAGCATTTAAAAGAGCACCACGGTTAAATTTAGTTTCTCCGGTCTGCAAGAAAGCAATAAAGAAATTATAAATTTTGCAACGCGGAGTCGCAGAGGAAAAAAGTACTGGTAATTCCTAAGGCCTAAACACAATTTATCTTCTGTCAACGTTGTGATGAATAACCCCTGAATACAAAAGTGCAGTGACAATAGTTAAAGGGTATCAATAGGATGTATGAAAACCTATGTAATCACCAAAATATATCCTTTGATAGTTAACAATATCCGAATGATTCTTCTGAAGAAACTGTGACTTACACAGCGAAACGTTCGAGGAAATCTTGTTTCCATTTCTTCTTAAACACTCTGGGATTATTTTAAATCACCCATGATGACTTGAAGTGACAGTCTACACCTGTTCTTGTGTAATGACTGAAACTGGTAGATTTAAACCTGAGAAATTCAAATGCGTCACTAGTTTGCTCCTATTTTGACGCTCCTATTTTATACCAGCCACGGGAAATGGTGTTCAGGCAGGAGATCTACTCAGTGCATAGAAAACCCGTAAAATCTACACTCTTTCTACAGAGACCTTCTGTTTCATTCTCGCACGAATGACGCGTGTCAGAAGGAATAGAGCTAACTCTCTCGCCATGCGATTCCTCGTGTAACGGAAACGGATAAATCTTTATTGAATGTTGAAAAACTTAAGAAACAATAACAATGAACTTCAAAGTTACAGAAATTCCATCTGTTCAGCGACCTGCACGACCTTTCGTGATTAGAATTTTCTCTTTGTCTGATGAAGAATACTTGTCAGTGTCAAGATGATGGTATGTGAAAGCGTAGTCTGTGTTCATAACTACACAAGATCTAGGCTAAATGGGAAAGTGTTTTGAGAGTAAGTTCTTAAAGTTTTAACGAGAATGCGTCATCTCGCAGATCTCCTATTTTGCACGACATTGAATGTCTGCTGCACATTGTTACAAACACACGATAAGTGGAAAACACCTATCCAAGTATCTGAACCATAATACGTCCACGATTCTGAGCTAATTTCCTTACAGCTTCCTGGGCGAAAACCACTTGGAAGCTTTTAATCAATTTCAAACAACATAAAGGCTCCTCAGAAATTTAACAAACCTGCAAATGATATTCGTCTAAGATGACCAGTTCTTTGGAAACACACTTTTATATTAGAGTTACTAATTAATGGCTTCAATTAATAACAAATATGAGTGCAATCGTATGTATATATATACATATATACCCTTCAAAGAAGTTATATCCCGTGAAGAAATTTAAACAAACTTAAACGATTGTACAGCTTGACGATAAATTCGTTGAAAAGAGTCTCTTCGGTGAATATTGTGTTCCTGATGTTACAATGGGAATCATTAAATTATTGAAAAAAATATGAGTACACCAGATATGTTTACTTAAAATAACGCACGGTGATATAGTGTTAATGACTGGGTGTCGTTTCGACCACAATTCAATGTTCACAATCGTATTAATGCAGGACTATATAAGGCAATCTATCGAGTCGTGTGAATACATTGGTAAGATGAATAACAAACTCTGGTCGAAACGTCATCTGGTTATTAACACTGTATCGAATACATTTTTCTAACATAGAATCGCACACTACGACAGCGCTGAAATTCCGCTCTTACAATAATGGGAACAATAGCTTTATACTTCTATATATTATTCATAATAAACCGACCTGTTCAATCACGAAAATGGTATATGGTATTTTTTGATGCCTTATAAACGCATGTAGATGATTTGTTACAATGCGTAGGTGTTCATCTCGATTACGATATGGAATGATTATAGCTGATGACATACTAGTAGAACAACCCATTGGAGTCCATATTTTAGGCAAACCTTGCTTTTCGGTGACTTTTTCACTTTCATTATTTTCATTTGATACGTTTTCATTTGTAGCGTTTGCTAATGCTGCATCATATCTAGTGTAAAGTGATCCAAATAAAGGTTTTAGATCGGAATTTTCTGGTGAGTTGTTGAGCACAATGTAATCTCTTGGCTGAGAAGATGCATATTTGGCTTCCAACTGTGGCCAAGTTAGTAGATTCAGAAATGGCTGTAGACGACCAACTGAGGATATAAAAAGAGAATTTCCCTTCTGTTTATTTTATGATATAACGCAAAGAATGAAATTACTTCTATCATCAGAAATGACTTTTAAATGATAAATAGTTTTCTTCCTCTGAAAAGCGTCAGTGTGCCTTTCTCACACAGTTGATACTCACAATAATCTGAAGATTGTTTATTGACTTCATGCAAATTGGCCGCCTTTTCCACAAACCCAACTTCTAAAAACAGATGACGCCCTGGTTTTCTTTCCATGAGATGAAGCTAGAATTTTGTGCAATAAGGAAGTATGTACAGCTGCCTTTTCATCTCGGCTTTAGGACAGAAAAGAGCGACACAAACATCTATGTTTTTGCCTTGTTAAATCGATCTTCGCATCCTTCCTTTATTACCACCACTGTTATTGTGATTTTCACTTTGTGACAATTTCCATCACTGTTTTAGTTGTCCCTTGTAGTAAAATCACTCAACAACTTACTTTACCCTACTTCTGAGCTCCTTAAGCAGTGTCTTATTCGTCTATTCGTCTAATCTTACTAGTTTCACACACTTTTCGAAGATTTCTGCATTCCATGCACGATTTTGTGCATGAAGCAATTTACTTTGTTGTCTCTGGATGCTTAATTACAAATATAATTGGGAACATTTGATTGTTAGTGGCATATCGATGAATCTGATCAAGCATCTACCTGTCTATTGAGTTCATATGAGAATCTAAGAAAGTGAAAGGGCAAGTGAAATAAAGAAAATACTAGGGTATTTAGGACTAATCGGAATAATAATTGACAATACTCTGGGTAATTTAATCCAACAAGGACTACTAACGGGGTTAAGTGCGAAATTTGACGCCCCCTCCCACTCACTCAAGCCAACTCGGTAATCCTTATCGGATTGTTTTACGAAGCGTATGGTAAGCAATCCTCCTCCTCCTCCTCCTCAGTCTTGAGTCTTCCAATATTTATTTCATTTTATTTAACCTTATGTTTCTTCATTTTCAAGTAAATAACATACTTCTACTGTTGACACCTACTGCTTGAATTTCCGCACATGCTATCGTCTTCAATAAACCGTTTATGTACACCTTCACAACTCAGTAACAGTAATCTTTGGACAGAATCTCTTCACTAAATTTTGTATCCTAAATGCTACAGCTGGGCTTCTGCATTATCTGGATTATAGGATTTGTGGAGATTTGGATGAATTCGATTTCAGTTGTTAGATTTCTTCAACAACTGACATCAGTAAGGGAGATAATTGGAAACCAGGGAGTGCTACACAGCTGGTTCGTTCTATTTAGGAACTCCTCAACAGTGCACACCAATGACCCCACTAGGGATCGAACTCAGCATCTTCAGGTTACGAGACATTGATCGCTGACCATTCAACTAAGTGGGTCGGAATTCACTGCCCCGTGAATTCTGAATTTGTCAAGTCCCGATATGGCGCTGCTCTCACCAATGCTTTCGATGAGCATCCACTTCACTCTGACATGGTGAGCTCCAACAGTCACGACTTCTCACTCCAGTTGACAAAATTAGAATTCGTGGGTCACTGAATCCCAGCCCACGTGGCTGAATCGTCTAGGATTTCGGCCTCGTGACCTGAATGTTTGGAGTTCGTTCATTGGTGGGTTCGTGTTCACACGCCACTGATGAGTCCCGAAATAGATCGACACAACTGTCCAGTACTCCCTGGTCTCCAGTTATCCCTCTGACTGATGTTGGTTGGTGAAGAAATCTGACGATTGGAATTATATTACATTATCGCCACTAATCAATGACGACTAGTCTAAAAAGTGTATTGAGGTATACTCCATCAAAGTAGCATTACATTAAGATAATAAACAAAGCTATTCGTAGGAATCTGTGGAAATGTCAGTTTAAAACGTCTGTGGAAGCAACTTACCCTGGTCATATTTGAGTCGATAACAGCCTATCTGAAATGGAAATAAAACAACTATAAGAAACTATATTCGCATGCAGAATGCTTCTAGTGGTGATTTGAAGGTCTTCTCCATATTCACACTTCGTAAACGCACTGGTTTACTATTTGAATGTATTCATTTCCAAAGGAGCAGGTGTTAAATTGAAGCTCTAGCAACATTATCTTATTTCAGTGAAATGAAAAAAGTAATCTCTGAGCAAAATTATTGTGTCTCCTTAAACTTACCTCCTACATACTACTGTTCCTCACGAGTGGCAATTTGTTTCTTTTTATCAATGTAAGTCATGATAAGTTCGTTTAAGAGTAAAAATATGCTGAAGGTAACTGACGAAACCAACTGTAAACGCTAAAGTGTTTTACAGCCTGAAGATAAAGTCAACTGGGAAAATATGGCTGTATGAGTTTTACCTCGCTCATATTTAATAGTTTGTAAACATTTTACATCCACTTGACAAACAAACAATGTTAAACCAACTTGATATGAACAGCAACAGATTGTTTCACCCACTATCTGTGCGTTTCCACTACATAAAATAAGCAGAATACTTGGAATATCGTTGTTATATCCCAACCATATTCGGGGGTCATTCGATCCCCAGTAATACAGCAAAATCAATGAACTGACATTCTACTCCTTTCCGTAGATATCACGGAAGTAATGCTTGCTGGAAAGAATGACTGATTCCTCCAGCAGATTTACGTGTCACACTGCTCGTTTTGAACTTAAGACATTTTCAACTCGAAACGACATAGAATATTTTACCTGATCTATTGGCATCTACATGATATTTTCGTGTGTATGACGCACCTTGTTTTGAGTACAACTGCGCTTATCCTCCTATCTGCCCTCTACTTCTATGTGTCTGTTTTATCAGACGTTGTGAAGGAAAATTTAGTTTCAGTTCAGGGATAGTGTGGTTGTCGGACTTTACTGGCAGTTTATTATTAATCATTAATAATTGCTAGACCCCTCTCCGTTGTATGTGCTGATGTAATTAAGTTTGATTTTAGGTTAACTTTAGTGACTCTTTTGTTGATATCCTACTGAAAGAACCTCGGGTAAACATAAATATCATGAAGTTGGCATTCAAAAATAACAAACGGAAATCGTATCACATCTCACCTATTCGTGTGGTTACAGATGGATACTCACAAAAGGCGTTGGGACGTGTCTGAAAATTGTTGGCTTTGACATGCAAACGATTCAGTGGTACAACAGAGAATGCCTCACTCGAATATAGTCATGACTAGGTAACGAATTTGAATGGTAAGCAGACAAACAGAATTATTCACTCGTTTATTGCATACCACTGGAATACTTTCGGAATTGTGATTCTCCACAAACAATCTATAGGCGCAGTGAAAATACTGTCCAAGCAGTTGACTATGATCTAATAAATTAGACACCACCTAGTTACCTGTGAAATACATATGCAGTCACTGGAGACAGTAAGGTAGTAAAGTCTCCAGTTGCTGACGTAGAAGGATAGACATTGAGAAAACAGAATAAATCAGAGACGTGTCGACCTTCAGATTAGGCAGGATATCTTGAAACTGACGGCATATTTGAGAGCCAAAGAAACTCAAACACTAATGTTGGTTTCGAATTTGACAACTTTCGTTCGCTAGTATCATTTCGTCGACAAAAATGTGCCAGTAAAAGAATAAAAATGATCATCGAGTACGGATACATTTGCAGTGAAAATACTGTTATTTAAAAGAAGCAGGATAGAAACAGAAATATGACCTACCTCTTTGAACTGATTATCAAGGACCGATGTATAGTTGAGGACACATATTGGGACATGTTCATCTGATTTTATGACCACCAAGTAGATTACATACATGAAACCGAAGAATATCAACAGGAGAATAAGTAGTTTTGAGGGCAAACTGACCACCAAAAGCCGCATTATTTCGAATTCCTAAAAGTGAGGAACAAGTGAAATTGTCTATAAATCTTTCCAATTAACTTGTTATTGACCTAATGCCAAATAATCTAGCCCAATTTATGGTGAATGATGTATCTGCTTCCTATACATGTAACCTGTGACTAACTTTGTAAAGGTCGCAACCAGTCCGTGGATAACCGGCATATAAAGCATACGTCAATTTGTGGTCAACTAACAGTCAGGCAGTATTCATATCCTGAGTGTCTTACAGAATAAATACCTCAGAGTAGCATCAATGTTATGTCCCCGATAAAGGGACATAGCAGTTGGAAGGGTGGTAGGCATTCTGCCATCCCACAGATTCCATTTTCGCAAACATATTTTAAAATAAGATTATAAGTTTCCAGACCGTAGATGTTACGAATTTCCTGGAATCATTTGAGTCAGAATGAATCATTATAAGTATCTTAAAACATTCTCAACGTGTTTAAGAAAAAGAGGAAAAATCGTTAAGTACCACACAGTGATGCGGTATTAACAATAAATTGGGCTCGAAGCGTCATCCAGTTGTCGGTACTGCATCGCTGTGTGATGTTCAAAAATAAATCTAGCTAATGTGGAATTACATTCTACCACCACGTCTGCAATTATTGGTAATAATAGTAAGTCTATTGAGAACTTTATTACTCTATTTAATCACATTCATCCAAATATCCAGTTGACTTCCGAATTCGAGCTGAATAACAAACTCGGTTTCCTGGATATTTCAGTGACCAGGAGAGACGATGGAACAATTAAGCGATCCATATTTCGTGAACAGACATGGAGTGGACAATATCTTCATTTCACCGGTTTCGTTCCTATCCAGTATAAACGTTCCCTAGTGAAATGTTTGTTTTCAAGGGGCCGCAAATTATGTACGAGCAACACATTGATAGGTGAGCTTTGACACATACAGTCAGTTTTATTAGCTAGTGGTCATCTAGAAAACTTTATCAATTGTCACAGTAAGCATAGACCACATCCTGCAAAGACAGCTTCTGCACCAAGGAAAGTCATCTTTGTTAACCTACCATTCAAGGCTGATCAAATGATGCAGTTGACAGCTCAGAGACTTCGGTCAGCCACCAAGCGCACACTCTACGTCACATCTCTTCCCATCACATCTCGAACATTTTCGATCCCTGTACCTACGATCTACAAGTTCACGTGCAGTTGCGGTGACACCTATATAGGTAGAACTAATAGAATGTTCCAATGCCGTCGAAAAGAACATGCTCCAAAATGGTAATTAAAACATTGAAAATCCCAATGCAATTAATCTGAATAGAAATCCAGCATCACCCATTGCAAAGCGCTTATCAATGTCAGGTCACGAAATCAATATTAATGACTGCTTCACAATTATTTCACATAACTCTAATTCAATGTTATTGAAGGTGATGGAAGCACTTTGGATTAATCACATACAGCCTGAACTATGTGTACAAAAGACAATAGACTTCAATCTTTACATACCATTAACTACTTGACTATTTAAATATAGATTAGTCATTAGTATGTACTTTTGTTAACGCTTCACTGAACACCTTTTCTTTTATATCACTAATGGGGAATTTCAATGTACATAATCTTCAAACGAAGAAGCGGGTTCAGTTCACATATACATCTGTATTTCACTGAGTATGCTAATAAACTCGTATGATGTATTTAACCTGTTCTAAGTTATTTCAAGAATTATTTGACTCTGTACAACCTGCCTTTCATGCAACAATCCGAATGCATGCTGATGGTGTAATAAAAGATTATTGTTAACGAGATTCAGTGTTTTCGATTACCTCTTAAGAGAAAGTTTGTTAATTTACCATGTACTTCTGTCTACCACTAAACTCTGATTTCAAGAGATATAAAAGCAGCATGATTATCCGATCAAGAAAAACTTTCTCCAGACCAGATTTGTCAAATTGTTCATGTCACGATAAGATGCAAGACAGCATGAGTCATTCTCAATAGAATGCTGCCAGAGTGGAGGAATAAGTGAAGCACATCAATCGTACTACTAGGTCATGTCAAAATTATCCAGTTCCGTCTAAACGAAACTCTTATCTACCAACCAAGAAATTAGCGAAATGGCGAAATGTTATTCATGGTCACAGAGTTAATCATCTACCTGAGGCATATTTAAACACAAATCAAATCACTCGATGTGATTCTTTTGTCGTAAATACAGGATCTATGTCAGCGTGACAAATTTTAAATACCACAAAGTAACATTTACTCAGAGTATCGTCATGACGTTTGAAAGGGAAGAATAACTAGAATGATGAGTCGTTTAAATAACTTGACCCTCATACTCAACTGGCATTAGCCCACAATAGTCAGTGAAGGCAAACTTATGTTATGTCGGAAAGCGCGTTATGGTTTATGGGATCAATTAAAGATAAAGTAGAAGAAGGAATAGTAAACAGTTAGTTTCTCTTGTAATTCACGTGGTACAGTCAATGCGGACATGAGATGAAACACTGGAATGGCGCTTGTAAATTTCTGGTCAACAAAACACAGGTTTCACAGTTTCAGTTATAATCTGTGAAGTGAGAGAAAATGTGAATACTACAAATAGGCAAACGCTGGGGGTCAGTTCAAGAGATGACAAACAACTCTAATAAAGTGATCGTGTGGTGTGGTCGCAGTGGAGGTTGGCGATCATCAGCCTGACGCACACCATCTAAAAGAGAGATAAGACCACACTGCTGGTGCATTTAGTTCCTCTCTTACTTAACAATACTGGCGAGTTTTCAAGGTGTGCAAATAAGGTCGCCCCAGTATGGTCTATTAAATCAGCTTCGCAGGAGCAGTTGAACGTTTGGATAAAGACTGAAGAGGCCACCGGCAGTAATTAATCATTGACTACCTACGGGAATACCAGTTTGGCTGAGAAAATGGTTCCCATTTCAGCCGCCTGTGTGGACGTTTTCCGCGATATGTCGTGGTCCTAGGAACCTATGAAAAGGAGGCGGCTACGTCTCCCATCTGCGAATGAAGTGGTAGTAATCAGTGCCACAAAACCTGATATCTGCATCCAGAAGACATATATCCACCCATGTGTGTATCTTGGTCTACAATTGGATAAAAATTTCTCTACTAATATTTGTTGATGATCCCCTTCTTCTCTCCCCCCCCCTTGTTTCATTGAAAAACTCGTAACTCAGACGTTTATAGTTACTTAAGCTTCTTGTAAAGACAGCTGAATTTACCACTTTTGATTACTTCTCTGGATCTATGTAATATTTTTTATATTTGTCATTGCATTCACATACTCAATAAAAGGAATAAAATAAAGTTCACTTTCGTAACAATCATAGCTAACACTGAACTCCAACTTCGTTTCAGTCTATATTCACCTAATCTACATTTGTGCCTGTTCCTCCTTAATATTCCTAGCTCCTTTCCAGAAAACTAATAACTGGTCGAGCACTCCTGGAAGTAAATTCACCCGGTTAATAATACAGATTTATCTAACACAAGCTAAAAAGACGGTGTTCCAAACTATGAGGAATATGACACGATTTTCTCATTGTTTTGTAATACTATGCTTGATGTGTCTTTCAAGATGATAGTGGTTAATCAGTGTGAATTAGACAAGTTCGTGTGCGTTTTGGCGATGCTGTGTTCCCGGAGCTGGATGATTTAATTGTAAGGCTTCCATTGTCCTTTAGGAGGACACTTTCAGTATCAACTTTAAAGTGAAGTATACTTCAGGAATCCACTACGACTGAACAATCGTCTTTCCTAGGAACCTCGACTGTAACCTGCTGTCTCCGGAGATTCTCCTATCATTTTAACCACTCGCATTGGTAATCACCGGATATTTGACACCTGATCACATGACTTATTCTTTATTATGCGACAAATGTGATCTATACCAGTGTTTGTTTGTGCGTCGGTTGCACAGCGGTGAGGACTCTCGCCGACCATGCACATGGTCCGAGGTTCGAATCCCCGCCCACGCACACCTGATATCTATCGTTGGCCTGCTAAATTTGGGCTACCGATATCACATGCTGAAAATTTCATACTTGTACCAAAATACTGTGTGGAATCAAGCTGTAATAAAACAAATAAAATTAAAAATTAAAAAGTCCAGGATCACATGCAAGGTCATCGGAAAATTTTGATCACGTAGAAGTTAGAAAAAAAAGAAGTTAGAAAGCTGACTTTATTTTGAATTCAGTGCTGACTAGAAGGACAACAAAGCTTTGTAGTGAAATAAGTTAGCTTGAAGAATATGGTGAAGGGAAAAGTAAAAAGTTTGAAATAGACAACAGTATTTCAGGTTATATATACATGTATATATATATATATACGTGTACTCCAAATAGGTCTGCTGAAAATATTCAGGAAAATCATGGTTTGCTTTTCTGAACACGTTGCGATGACTCGGTAGAGGCTGGAATTGTGTTGTGACATTTAGCGACTTATAAATATGAATATTAATTCCTTTTACACGAGTATTGAATACATAAGTCTGTATTATCTATTAGTGAACACTGAGATGTGATGTGAATTTGATTAAACATGGTCACTGAATGACTGTTAAGAAAACGACTTTACTTCAAATCATTGTCTCGAAGTAATCTCTGTTCAAGTGCTTCCGTCTAATCTTTAATGCAATAAGACTAGAGTGACAACATAACATAATTCTAACTGGAGGGATATACGGTGGCCTGTTTGAGAGTTGGGCGACAATACTTCCATCTACACATTGCATCTAATTTGTCGTATTTCATTTTCATCTATCAAAATATGGCGACAAATCATATCACATATTCTCAAGACTTCATACATTTTTAAAAGCTAGGGACTACCTAGGTTCTAAGGGAGCTGAGACAAAGCATCATGGTGGATGGCAGCGTGCTCTGAAACGGACAACTTTATTTCCAACTACTGTTCCTGTCATCGTTATTAAAAACTGCCGTTCTCTTCCCAACAAGATTACGCATCTGAGATCTCTCCTATCATGTGATACTTATCCCAACATGGCTATAATCAAACTACCAGAAACATGACTTCATGAGCCCTGTGGTGATAATCTGGTCTCACTTAATGGTTTCACATTATTCAAACAAGGTCGACTTTGTTCCAAAACGAAATGAGATAGAGGAGTTGCAACTTTTATACATTCCCGGTGGTCGATTTCAAACAATGTATGTTTTACATTTTCAGGTGACTTTTTCATTGTATCACAGTCAAATGTGATCTCAAACACTCATCAAAGTATAAATACATGATATGGCCAGGGATCAAAGTATCAATAAATACTTCCAGACATGTTTCTCATAATGACTCATATAATATATTGGAGTTGTTAACATTACGAAGGTCAGCTAGAATCTGAAAACCACTAGATAGTTGAACAGTCACGGAAGGCAACTACTCTGAATAATAGAAACACAAACTTAAATTAGTAAACGACAATTCTGTGTAGAAAAGTTTCTTTGTCGATGAAATCATTTTCAGAGGATGATAAATCACACCTTTATTTACCGTAAACGTGAGAAGGATATGCACCAGTGATTCAGTCGGCAATGAACTAGACAGACTCAGACAAACACCCATTAGAGGTGGATATCCTAGATGATTTATCGAGAAAAGCATGAAAGTAAAGCAGAAGCATGACAGAACGCAAACGGTGCCGAAGAAACTGCTCTTTATGCGTGTCGAATTTGAACGTGATACCTCAGCTGAGATTTTGAAGAGACGCTTGTCCAGATCGCTGAGAAAAGCTTTCTTTCTGGCTGAGCTACGGATCAATTTCTACAGTAGACAAATGGTCAATGGATGTGTGTGGAAAAAACTGCTGCTTTGAGCCACTCCAGTGTGTGCCTATAAATTCATTTGCTCATATGGAGCTTGTTATGTCGGCCGCACAAAGTACCCACTTTCCAAACTCATCTCTGAACATCATCCAGTATGGTTAGTGAGCGGACAGTGAGAGGCAATTACTAGCTCAACTCTCTGACACCAGCTGAACTCAAGCCACGCAGTTCCGCCAGAGTCGTCTTCTGAGATTATTCTCAAAATGAGACTGAGACGTACGAGAGTTGTTGGGTTTCTGCACTTTTGTATGGAGGAGGAGATGGTCAATAAAACCTGCAATTCTGTGTACGGAGAAGGTCTGTTCAGTCTCTTAATCAACCATGTCTCAACCTCTTCCTAATCGTTCGCTTTCATTTTTACTAATTAATTCACCATTCTCATTCTTACATCTTCCTTTTGTACATTTTCTCCCTCTCTTCACACTTGTCCAGTGGACACTCAGCTGCCTTACCTTTCGTTCAATAACAACTTTAATCTTATCAAATTTCAGACTCTCTCTTCCATTGTATTGTTGACTATGGTGTGCTTTTTAATTTTTTTTTGGAAGCCACTTCTCTGTGATTGTGTCACTTGCAGTACCCCCTATTACTCAATAATAGACAAGTGTATGTTCTTGGTAAATATGAATAAGGCTATACAGCGTCTCAAGATGATTCCGTCAATGTGAATAACTTTCTTCGCTGAACTGTCTTTTATTTTCTGCATAACTCACTGGGTGCTTTCGGACTCAAGTTAGCTGCAGGATTCGGCTAGTTAATTACTTATTTTAAAAACACTTTATGTCGCTGTGCATTCTGTGATATGATAGTATTCCGAGTAGATGCCCCTGCTGGACAAGTTAAAAACAGTAGGAAAGGTTTTAGACAAGTGGGTTGATTTGGTTGCTGTGAAAACGACGATTATAAGGATTTTTATCATGCTAACTGTGTTAAGTAGGAATAAAAGAAGTAACCTTCCGAAAATAAAAGACTGTTGAATAATTAACCAATATCTTTGAGATCTCGTACAAGTCTACAAACGGTATACTCCTTACTACGAGAAACTGCATTGGTAAGCTGTAAAGCGTGTACACAGACTAAAGCTGTTCACTGATGAAATATTGCGTAGAAGCACAAGGGAAGACATGTCGTGTAATTCGTAACGGTGAGTGTTATTTGATAGACCCCTATCGTTCCGGGCAAAACACGTTAATCTGACATTGGTCTACACATCAGTAAATTACAGTGAGAAAAGACTAGGCATTCTAAATAGTGATTTCGCAACAGTGAATTACTTCACCAGTGTGGATGATTCCCCTAATTAAAAGGTTTCTTCTTCAGAAATACAAAACGATTCGTTCCATTAAGTAAGCATTCTGTCCTTATGGTAACATACTTTCAATGTACTATCTTAAAGTTTTCAGACCACTGAATTTTACAAAGATAGCAAGAATACGTGTATTAATGATACTTTTCAGACATTGTCACACTAGACTTATCAGCCGAAGTAACGAAGTTAAACTTTTGTATTACCACACAACTGACATATCGTTACTGTCGATGTACCATAGGTGCTAAGAATTACAAGTGCTAGGTCACTATTTATCAAGTACCAGAAGGCTATATTGCGAGAAACAGGTGTTTGATGCGCCTGTTTGTTACCACAGTTTAGTTGAAAAGTCTGGTGAGGATAGCCTGATTGCCTAATTAAACTTTATTACGCTTCAACTTAGAACAGGAAAGTATCATGAAAGGAGGGGAACTGAAGTGTTATTTCCAGTTCATCTTGCAGTATTTAATAATGCAGCTATTCGGACTTTCTTAGTCTTCGGAGTAATCCAACGGCGTTGTTTTGTGATCCTACTGAAACTAATTTAGTTTATGATCAAAAGTACTTCGACATTTACACAAGGATAACCACATGTACAATATTAGTTTATCGAATATATGCAGATAAGTGATATAGAGAAATTCAGTTAACATTATGCATGAAGTGTTAATATAATCACAACAACTTACTTTCCACATAGAGTGAAATAATGTTATCGAAGATTTACCACATTTCTCAGAGAGTCTCGCAAAAGAGAGCCATTTATCAGGCAATCAATTAGTTATCTGTACTGTCAGCACACATGGACACACGAAATGAAGGAAAACGTCTAACTCAAAGGCAGTTTTACATTTCAACCAATAGGAATAATGTTCAAAAAGACAATATATTTACATGCTTGTTATAATTCTAAACTGCGTATAATTAAATCAACAAATGTGTTTGTACTTTTTGTGTCTGTATCTCCTGACATTAACCTTTATGTGAGCACGAAGTTAACCAAAACAATGAGTAAAAATACAAATCTATCATAATGAGTATGCTGATTTACATTCAATAAGTCACACTGAAGGATTCTTAAGTGTGATGCTGTCGCTTTGATCACTTGATCAATATTTAAAGGATAACCGGACAGACAGAAAGAATTACAGAACAGAATGTTTGAAATTGAAAATGTCTTCAAAAGATGTTACATTGTTTCTGTTGTCTCATGATGATAGAATCCCATGAGCATCCAGGCGGTTACTTCTAGAAAACCACAACTTTCTCAAGTTATCTAGCTGATTTCTGCATAAAGAAAGAAACAATACACTTCAGCGTATCATCTCACTCATTCAAAGGCAATCAAGGAAGGATAGTTAATAAAGTACGGATTCGATGTAATTAGTTATTGGCTCACAAGATAGAGTGCTTTATTAACAGACTCTCTTTAAATTTCTGATTCTGTACAAATTGTCTTGGACATAATTATTCACAATAGGTATAGTAATTCACGATTTGGGATTTACACTGCTTTCAGGTGAAACTTTCACTGTACTTTGAAATCATTTCTGTCAGAAGTCTACAAGCTGTTTGTATATGTTAGACATCGCGCTTATGGTTATTCGTAGAGGCGGAATGAAAATTCAAGATTAATAGATTATTTTACCTTGTCAATCGTGTAAACACTCATTTCAGTTGACAGAAATAGTGCGTATTGATTTTAAAGTGCTTTGATTATGTGTATGAGAACGCTTAGTTTTATCACCATATAATCTGTAAAATCGCTGTCATAGCAATTAGAGAATAAACTTATTTGGTAGAAAGACACAATGACTATAGCATTATTAACTGACGATATCATCAGCAAATAACACCATATCATTGTGTTCTTCTGCCAAATAAATTTGTCCTATCATGAAATTCTACCCTACCGCACGACTGTCACAACAACCCTAAACTTTAGTCTAAAGTCACAAAATGGGTACTTCAAGTGTTACATTCTAATTAGTCAATTTTTACGCATTTCTCATATTTCCAATTCCACAGCTTTTGATTAGATATGAACATATGAAAAACCCTCTCTCTTTTCATTACCTGTAATTAAACTAGATTTGAATCACTGCAAAACGATTACTAGCTGTTCAGTTCAACAAGAATCATTTACATGTGCCACTTGCAGAATTTCGATGCACTCTAATGTATATTTAATGGTGCATATGTGGCATTTAGTTCTATTACGTTGGTTTCGATTCTTCAGGATTTACAGTTATTATTATTATTCCCTTGAGATCCGAATGGAACATAGGGCTTCAACAACACAGCTCCACTTTGTCCTATCTTCTGCTGCACTCTTCATCTTGGACGACGGTTGCCACAATCTTTCATCTCCTCCTCACACAATCTTCTCCATATTACCCTCGCTTCCCACTGGGATTTCACTCGAGTGATGGCCTTCATTGCGTGCGATGTCATTCGGCGGGCTGCTCAATGTATGCCCGATCTATCCCCATTTCCTCCTACATATGTGTTGAGCGGTGGGTTCTCGGTTGGTTTATTCCCACATTTTCTTGTTACTTATTCTTCCTGACAACTTGATCTTCAGTATGGAGGCAGTGAAGGCAACCGTTGATGGAAGTCTGAAACCTGTGGGAAACCCTGTTTGTGATACGCAGTCCAAGTTTCTGACCCGTATAGAAGAAGTCATCGACTTCACTGTCTTTGTTTTATGCCTCAGAAATTCAGGGACTACTCAAGGGTATTTGAAATGTACCGCGGAACCGCATTCTTGGACTGATGACCAAACGTAGTAGTAGTTCCAGCTTGTCCAGAATCAGACTAAAATAATAGTATACATTTGAATGGTCTTATCTTAATTTACCATGATAAGACTAAAAATCCGAAACAACTTAACTACGTGTTGAATAATCCTCGTGCCTATTCGAAGTATACATCAGCATACTAACTTAATGTGAAACGTAACTGCTTCAAGCGTCAGGTTAGCTGTAAAAAGCTTTCGTACTTTCTCAGGGACTAGGCTATTTAAATACGATAATAGGCTTTACTTGGCCATAAATCTTAGTAATTAGTGATAAGTTACTTAGTGTTTCGGTGGTTTTATGAGATGAGATAAATGTGTGCAAAATATGTGAAATATCCTACAGTGACTTTAAGAAACATGGTAAGTCATTAAGACAGCTCTAATTCTCGTCCTTATAATTTTTCTCCATTTACTCTATTTCTTTTCATCGCCGTTGTTTATTTTGCTTTCCACTGTATTAAAAACACACTGAGAAATTTCTGTTGTTTATGTTGGAGCCATTAGTAACGTAGATTTATCATCGGCACACTTGCTGAAGTTCTTAACTATTTTCGTGATATAAGTTCATATTATTCTCATTAAGGTCTTAATTTTGATGAGTTTTGCTGTGTATTTTGACTATATGATGCTTTCAAACTATTTCAGTTTCTTAGTCCTCTCCCGTTCTGCGTAATGTGTGATCGTGAATCCAGACTGAAGGCTATTGAGTCAGCTATTGGTATCTTTCCGGATTTCCCAATAAAGGGCATTCATTTTCGGTACAAAACATTTGCTGAATAATTCTTGGATTTTCAGGGATTTTTTCGGTGTATACAGAAACCCTGTTTTAACGCAGTATTTGCTGGATGAAGTATACAATATTGTTTTATGTAACATACAATGCCCGACCAATAGCTGCTACCTTGATGTGGTGGTCGGGCTTGCATATCGCAATGACCAAACGAGCTACACTGGCTGGAACTTATGTTCCTGTAGGTCCTACCTTGCCAGAAACGTTGTTTGGATAGCGGTTAGACAAAAAGCAGGTACCCAATCCAATACTATGTTTCAAACAAATTCACAAAATATTATGCCGGATCGGTCGTGGCTCGGATTAACATAGACCGCGCTTCCTGCTGCTGTGTCACAGGGCAGAATTGATAAATATGCTACTGAGACACACCAAACAAGAAAGAACAACCAAAAACAGGCCGCGTTTGACCGGCCTCAAGCAGTTATCCCCTGGGCTTTGCGGTCACGCAACACTAACCTTTTCTCTCTCCCCTTCTCAGGCGTGAGGCTATCAACCCCACCCTGTAAACAAAGCTGCTACAGAAACTTCTGCACGATGAATCTCCTTGCGCCAAAAGAAAACGTCTGTGTGGAGACATGGAATGTCCCCACCATGTACGAGATTGGCAAAGCTGCCCAGATCGCAAACGAAATGAAAAGATACGGAATTCATTTACTGGGGATATGTGAAAGCAGATGGAAAGGGAATGGACTCACCAAATTGTCAACGGGTGAGTCAGTGATCTACTCCGGTCACCCAGAGGATAACCACATGCACACCGAGGGCGTGGCTATCATAATGTCACCAACGGCAGCGAACACCCTGATGCGATAGGAGGCGATCTCGCCCAGGATAATAACTGCCAGATTCAACTCCAAAGGAAGGAAAGTGTCAGTTATACAATGCTATGCACCCACAAATAACGCAGACCTCGAAAAGAAAGAAGAATTCTACAGACAACTACAGGCAACTATGGACAATACTCCAGTCGGAGACATTAAAATACTAATGGGAGACATAAACGCCAAACTAGGATCAGACAACATAGGAAGGGAACTCATCATGGGTAGAGAAGCTCTCGGAGAAATGAATGAAAACGGAGAACTCTTCACCGACTTCTGCGCCATCAATGAACTAGTGACTGGTGGTAGCGTATACAAACACAAGGATATCCACAAGGCTACATGGGTGTCACCAGGTGGGTGAACCAAAAACCAAATTGACTTCATCTCAATGCTGCTCAAGGAAGTGGAGGCGCAGCCTACTGAACACGAAAGTAAGAAGAGGAGCAAACGTTGGCTCAGACCACTACCTCGTACAAGGGACAATCCAAATCAAATTAAAAGCTTTCAGAGAAACAGCAGCTGCAGATAGACCACAAGCCAAGTTCAACACTCAAAAACTGAAGGACCAGGACACAGAGGACATCTTCACTGCAAGCATAAAGGACAAAGCCGAGACACAAATTAGCACTAGCGAGGAGGTCAGCGTCGAAAAGCACTGGAACAACTTGAAAACAGTGTGGAGTAAAATCTGCATGGAAGTTCTAGGCAGAGAGAAGAGACAAGACAAACAATGGCTCACCACGGACACTTGGAGACTAATAAAAGAAAGAAAGATGGTGAAACAAAAGATTATCCAGTGCACCGACGAGCAACGGAAACAGGAGTTGAATGCAAGCTACAATACACTGAACAAAAGAGTAAAGAAGAGTGCCAGGGAAGACAAAAGAAAGTATTATGAAACCGTGGAAAGTGAAGCAGAACAAGCTGCAGGCAAAGGAGACCTCGCAACACTCTACCAAATAACTAGGTACCTATTGGGCAAAAGTTTGACACAAATTAAGCCGGTGAAGGATGACAATGGAAAGTCACTCAACAAAGAAGTGGAGCAAAGGAAAAACTGGGCTGAACACTTCAAAAGACTCCTAAATCGACCACCACCTACAACGCGCCCAACAATACCAACGACGGAAGCAGAACTACCAGTGAACATAAACCTCCCGACGAAATCAGAAGTCCTGAAGGCAATCAAGATGCTAAAAGCTGGAAAAGCAGCACGACCAGATGGAATCCCAGCAGAAGCATTGAAAACGGACCTAGAGACAATAGCGGACTTGATGACGCCACTACTGGAGAAGGTGTGGAAAGAAGGCAAAGTACCCGAGGATTGGAAGAAAGGATACTTATTCAAACTATCAAAGAAAGGAGACTTAAGTCAATGCAAGAACTGGCGCGGAATTATGCTCCTGTCCATCCCAAGCAAAATACTAAGCCGCATCATCTTGGAGAGAATCAAACATGCCCTGGATGAAAAACTTCCACCGGAACAGGCTGGATTCAGGAGAAACAAGTCATACATTGATCAGATCGCCACATTACGGATCATCATTGAACAAAGCTTGGAATGGCAGTCACCTCTCTATCTCAACTTCACCGACTTTGAAAAGGCCTTCGACAGCGTCGATCGAGAGGTGATTTGGAAACTACTTCGCTACTACGGGGTGCCACCGACAACTATACATCTCATCCAACAGCTGTACGACAATGCTGCGTGCCAAGTCATCCACAACAGGAAAATTACGGAATCCTTCGAAGTGAGGACAGGAGTAAGACAAGCTGGCTGCCTACTACCGCCAATGATTTTCCTGATTGCAGTAGACTGGATAATGCGACAAACAGCGGGCAATGAGGAAACAGGCATAAAATGGACTCACACAAAGAACTTGGAGGATCTGGACTTCGCCGATGATATATGTCTGATTTCCCACAAACTGGAAGATATGCAAGCGAAAAGCAACAATTTGGCAGAAGAAGCATCCGGAGAAGATAGGACTTCAGGTGAACATAGAGAAAACAGAGGTGATGAAGATTCCTGGGCAAGAACAACAACAACAACAGACAACGATCAGCATAAATGGGAGGAACCTGAAAGGAACAACCTCCTTCACATACCTACCTGGGAAGCATCGGTTCAACTACAGGCAGACGGAACTGACGAGGATATCAAAGCAAGAATCGGAAAAGCAAGACAAGCTTTCACTACTCTCAAGTCTGTGTGGAGGTCAACAACACTCAGCATCAAAAATAAGATCCGGATTTTCAACTCCAATGTGAAGTCAGTGCTACTATACGGATCAGAGACTTGCACTGCACGTCATAAAGAGCATCTCAAACAAACTACAGACCTTCATTAACAGTTGTCTTCGCTCAATACTCAAGATCAGATGGCCGGCCAGAAAAGATCAGCAACAGAGAGGGATATCTGGCAATGAGCGAACCAACTCAGCAGGAACCGATTGTGAAACAAATGTGCAGGAAGAAGTGGAGATGGATTGGCTGGCCATACTCTGAGGAAACAAACCATCAAGTGACATCACTAGACAAGCCATTGCTCGAGTGGAACCCGAAAGGGAAGCGACGAGTTGGTCGTCAGTGCGAGGGTGGGTGACTTGGAGGAGGTCATGTGAAGAGGAGATGAAAACATGTGGACAGCCTTGGAGCCAGGTGAAGACTCTAGCAGAGAACCGAACACAATGGAGACGCACGGCTGAAGCCCTATGTTCCTGTAGGAATTAAAGGAAACAATAATAATAATGACACACAATGTGGAAAGGTATGTCGTACTTATTAACCTTCTTTACAATACATTAGAAAATAGATGTTGTTGTAGGCCTTGAGTCACGTGGTTTGCTTCTTGGACTAGCTCTGGCTCTTCGATTGAATTGTTCCTTCGTCCCTGCTCGAAAAGCAGGAAAACTTCCAGGTCCTTGTTACTCTCAGGCATACGAGTTAGAATATGGAACTGTAAGTCTCTGTTACAGTATATGTGGTATTTCGTCTTATTTTTAAATTGCTCATATTTGTATACAATTGCGGTTTAGACCAGTAGAGAGTCGATTAAGTTAGATATTGAAAAACTGAATCATCTAAATGAAGTAATGCGGTTATTGAATCACGAGTTCCAACTCCTCTTACCTTCTATGTACACTGAAAGTGTTTAAGAACTCGGTACTATCCTATAACCTGTAGCTTGAGAAGTGGTAAGATATCGTAAATTATCTAGTAGGGATATTTCTTCGCGATCGCAAATTCCAAAGACGTCTGCATTAAACCATATATATATATATACATATACATATATGTCAGTACCTACATAACCCAATAGGTGGTGACAGAAAGCTTGACGGCTGAGTGAAACACACAAATTTTCTAACTTATAATTAGTCCATGTACCTGTATTTAAGAAACTTAGCGTAATGGTGATAAACTCTCTTAGTACTAATATCGAAGCATTATTGAAATATCGGCTTATTTAGCTTTCATTGAGTTTCTGTTCAGCAATTCCTGCAATCACTTGATGTGAAGTAATACTCCACTTAGCAATTCTTTTAGTTTAGTGGCCAGTATGAAAGTCCTGTTAATATACAATTTATTAACACTGCAGACTAGGATAAATATCTTTCATCACTTTCTATTGACCAGTTATCATACTGTGCAAGTAGCTTGTCACCGAAAATGCTTTTTTCAAAGTATAAATGTGAATTCTCTTTTAACAGCTCATCACATGATACCAACAATGGTTAGCCGCCAGATTTGAATGTGTATTATATTCAGCTCGTCTGCAAACAAGACTTTTAAGACAGATAACTTCAAGCACGCTTACATTCCGAGCCTATGACTAAACGTCACTTAACAGATCACGTGAACTGAATTCGATTCGAAAAGTGTAATGCTGATAATTGAGTTTAGGTGTTCTGAGTCATTCAAATCGCTCAGGCATGTTCATCAATGTTGTACGCAAGTCTAAACTTATTATAATCGATAATAGAATCACATATAAGTCATAAATTCCCCCTTAACTTCTCAGTTTAGATATGTTATTTCATATAAGTAAGTAAATGATGGGTTAGAAGCACACTTAATCTACAAAAGTTAATGAATTTGACTACAGATCAAATAGGAGATGTAGTTTTTTTTCGCAAGCGCATATCGAGTTTACAGCCCTACTGAGTAATATGGCTTTGTCACTACGGAAGTGCTTAATATGAAAGCTCTCCTCATCATTAAGGCATCATAAGTTTACTGAAAGGTGAGAATCTCTTTAGTTTCCCTAGTTAACTTGGTCTTTGCATGCAGATATACATGTTTATTAAGAAATGCTTTTCAACTATCAAACACGAACAAGCCTTTTCTGTCTGAACTACTTTAAGTGGAATGATATTATTGTCTGAAACCTGACTTCAGCGCAATATTTAGCAAAGAGCGAAATGATTTAAATTTCTTCATGAGTGATATAATTGTGTCTCCCGGTAACCATCTTTACATATGTATTGACCATTTTCTTGATTTACTTTTTATTAGTTGGTGTATTTCGTCTACATTAAAGTGTTTGGTTACAGGATTTCATCATGAGCTGACATTGGTTAGAGAACCATTGGAAAACCTTGGAGTACTGGAGAGCTGTTTCCCCCTAGTTTGGGTGCGTACTGTGAAGAGTCCCAAACTAGGACGAAACCGCTGTCCAGTACTCCCAGGTTTTCCAATGGTTCTCTAACCAATGCCAGCTCATGATGAAATCCTGTAACCAATCAACCAAACCCCTACAAACCAATACTTGCATATTAACGTGTTTTTTAATTGCATTTTCGTTTGAGTACCAGGCTTCTAGGAATTCCCTGGCACTTTTGGTGTTTCCTCTGTCCAATATTTCGACATTATCCCAATCAAATTGATGTCCATAATTGTCTTCTGATTGTTACACCTGACACGTATTTGTCTTTTTCTGTTCTTTTGGTGTTATAGGATACTCTAGAAATTCAGAGAGATTCTGTCAAACCTGGGGATAATATAATGATGTTCGATGATGTAATGGCTACTGGAGGAACCTTAGAAGCGTGTGTGAAATTAGTTAAACAGGCAGGCGCAACAGTCTCGTCCAGTTTAACGTTTATAGAGGTGGACGTTTTGCCCGGACGTAAAAGGTTGGAAGATCTTGGAGTGAGTGTACACTCAATCTACCATATTTAACGGAAATATTTTCTCCAAATTGTTTTTAGAACAAAAATTCCTATTCTTGCTCTCAACTATTCTTGAGCACAAGAATGTTTTGTACTCACTGTATAATGTGTTGAATGTCTTATTATCACTTAACTACATGATTCGTTCTTCTATTATTTTGCTACTTATTTTTTAATGAAACCTGATGATATGATGAGACTTGTCTTTCTTTAACTTTACGTATTTACTGTTAATAGACTGTTTTCGTCTTCCTCTCTTCTATAACTGTGTATGTGTGTTTCGTTTTACTTAATAATATATGACTGACATACATTTATTTGTCTTTAATTAAATTAGTTTGATATTCTGATTTGACACTAGTAACTAGTGTGATGCGTCTAGTCCTCTCTTTGGTGCAGACTGAATTCTATCAGTCAGGTTGTAATGTGACCACCATTCTAGGTAGCTCGCCATCACAAACAATGTACATCGTGATGGCGAGCTACCTAGAATGGTGGTCACATTACAACCTGACTGATAGAATTCAGTCTGCACCAAAGAGAGGACTAGACGCATCACACTAGTTACTAGTGTCAAATCAGAATATCCACTACAGTCCTACAGGAGGTCAATTGCGAGCCCGAATAGCTCAGTGGTAACGTCTCTGACTGCAGCACTGGGTGACGCGGGTTCGAATCTCAGAAGGGACATGAGTTCCTTCAAGGTTGCAGATACGCCTTGCTGACGAGTGCCAACTAGCACGAAACCTAGGTCGAAGGCTTCCTGCCGATTGCCTCCAACCATATCATCACAAATTAGTTTGATTATTGTCGGGTAAGAAAGAAGACGATTATTAAGATTACATTTCACATTGCAGTCGGAATCAGTTAGAAACAAATCAAAGTTCACACTATTCACGAAACATTCTTCGTAAGTTAATACCAAATTTTCGAATATAATCACCACTTCGCCTCATAGATTTAAATAATTAAGCTAAAGCTCTAATCTATCTAGACTTTCCAGAATCTTAAAATATGGAATTACCGAATTGCTGTATAATTTGTTGACAATGCACTGTTGAACACAGTATTTGAGGGTACTCATTTATAAACCATGTAACTCTTCACAATTGTGGGAATCAACTTACTTTACTGAGCTGTTCAGTGGAAGGTGTTAAGCTGAACTATAATTGTAATTTTTATAACAAACATACAATGTGAATTTAGCACCTAAGTTATAACAAAGGAGTTCTTAAGGCATTCAAAACCTGCAGCTATATAGATCGTGAGGCATGATAAGACATAAATTATAGTAATACAATTTTGTAAGCAATGTGGAATGGGATATATACAGATAACCTTTGCATGTGGTTTCACATTTTTACGAGTGAGCTGCAAAAAGTTCAGTACTAGTCAACACCTACTTGCACTGCTGATTTCCCGTCCAAGCATCTCAACCGGATTTCGACACATGGGTTTCTTCAGACAGACACCTTAGCACTGTCATTATTTCCCACTTGAAGCATGTATCACTAAGAAAGAGCACGAAACACTTCAAATGACGTACTTTCAATCTATCTTCCAAATGTATCATTCAAAGTTTACTGCGAGTAAGCGTTACTTTTCTTTTCGTATAAAACACGTCCTCACCATAACATATTTGTTTGTATGTCTAATAGTGTGCTTAAAATAGCCAATTATGACAGTAATTTTCACCCGATATCTGCCTATATTGTCAAGACGTTTGAATTCGCCACGTAAACTGCTTTTAAAGAGTCAAATTGTTCATCGTGCGTTTATGTCCTTCAGCAGCTTACTAAGTGGTGCTCTTTAGACTACACTACCTGCTTCTCAATCACTATTGATCATTCCGTTGGATCATTATAGGAAATACAAATTCAGTCTCACCTACTCCTAAGAATTCATTCTGCTGCCTACTGACGTATTGAATTATCCTTGAGTACAGACTTATTACATGTTAAGTAGTTTGTATTTAAATAATTTAGATGATAGTCTTGTATTTAGACGACGATTTATTGACTAGAATACGATTCCGTCCTGGAAACCAGGGAGCTCTGGAGAGCTGTTATACCGTAGTTCAAGACACTTTTGAAGTGATAACCTGTGGCACTACCATCTCACCAGACCTGGTGGACACCACCGGTCACGACATCTGATTAGAATCCTACCATTTTTATCTCAGTTTTAGTCACTGTTACACCTTCAGCTCTTTTTCTATTGACACTAGGTTTTGATGTTCTCATTTCACGAAATTGACGGAGTTTGTGATTGACAGGTCATTGTTTCTCGGTCCTGTGACTCAGTTTTAACAAGCTCACCTTTTAAAGTCATAGGTAGTATGTTTGGTGGGGTCGTGGTTTTTCACTGCTTAAAAATCCCTGATTGAGTCAAAGCAGCTGTCTAGTACTCCCTGGTTTTCATTGATTAATTTACTGGTTCTTAACGTAATCCGTCTCGAAAGCAATCAACTTCACGCTAATTCATTATTTAAAAAGACATTTTTCATGATGTAGATATTGATGAACATTTGTTCGGTGTTTTGGTATCAGTCCAGTTCTAGCGTTTGTGTGTTCTACAGTTTTCTGTGAGCATTCATTACTAAGTCAATATAAACCACGGAAATCCTCAGGTTAACTAGTATCACTTCAGTGTTATTCATTAGACAAGTGGGTAGTTGCATCACTGTATTGAAACTAATCCTAACAACGATAAGAAGAGTGAACAAATACATGGTGCGTAGCTGTTCTATAGATGAAACTTTATTGAACACAAAAAGGTGAAGCACGTGGGATTTTAAGTGACAAGTGCTGGGTGTAGTCTGCATACTGTTAGGATAGTCGCAGGAGATGCAGGCAGAGTTGACAGCTGTAGAATGATTGTTAACAGAAACTCTGGACAGATGACTAAAGTCAGCTTGTATACAATTCGGTTCATAGCATCACTGAAACCAGAAATACACATGCTTCAAATTACCTAGTTATGTATATATTATAGAAATTTGGTTTACGTGTGATGTCTTCAGTAGTTTGATGGATTTGAAAACGACCGTCTTCTCTTTGTCTCTTCAATATATCAACTGATAGTTTATAGTGTTTTTCGTAGTGAACTTATTTCATTCTGCTTACTAAGGAGTTTAAAGATGATAGTTCCCAGAAACAATAATCTATTGCACCTAATCATCATGATTATTATTCGTTCCTTGCTTTCGGTGAAGAGCTTGGCACCTGAGCAGAACATCTCTATTTTATGCCATTCTCTCTTTATTTGTTTGTTTTATCTGGCCCCACGATGGCTCACTACCTTTCGTCACGTCTTCACATGATATCTTCCACGTTATGCTACGACGCCCAACCCATTACTTTCCATCTGACTTCAACTCTAGTACCTGGCTTATTATGTCACTGAACGGTATCCACAATGTATGCCCACTTCCTCCTGCAAATTTATTGACTAGAAAATAGGTTCAAAACAATTAGTCCTTTCTATAAATTTGGATAATGTTATTAAGAGACACAGGTTATCTGAAAAATGTAATGCATTTGCGCAATATATTTTGAGTAGTCTGACCACACATTTACATGTCAAGTCATTTTATAAAAAACTAAAGACCAATCAAAATACACAAAGTAACATAAAAGATTTAAGAATAATAACAGTAGGTAACACTACGTTTTGTTATCTAACTAGATAAGGGTTACCAAGGTAGGTTAAGAGCAATAACAAATTGTTGTGTACACACGGGGGGAGAGAGGGCTTAAGTTTACGAATAACCAACGTCTCAGCACCCTTGACCGTTTATAAAAATAACTTTTAAACTCGTTTTGACATCAATCCTGTGGTTCCTATCGATTAGATGCTTAGCTATATACGAAGTTGGTAGTCTGCCACCTGCGTCTATCAATTTTCCGAAGTTCATCTGTTTCTCTAACCACTTCAGAATATGCTCCCCCACCCATATATGCAAAGAGCAGCTACTCCTCCCTATGTTTTTGTGTATTTTGATTGGCCTTTATTTTTCATGGAAGTTAGGTGCTTGTTTATTTCCCCTCAGATCATTTTCCCGTTCCTCATCATTTTTTGTCGGTCTTCTGATGTCCAATATGGAAACAGGAAAGGCTAATATTAATGAAAGTCTACAGCCTGTTAAAATTGCTTTCAACGACGTGCAGCACAAGTTTCCGAAACACTTTGAAGCACTGACATGACAGTGGTGTTTAAAGTTAGGGTCTTTTTCTTTGAGCTCAGTACTGCAAATCTCAACATTGATTTCAGTAATTAACGTCGTTCAGTTCCTTGACGTGGCATCTTCATCCGTGCCACCTGTATTTGAGAGGAAGCTTCCCAAGTAAGTGAAAGAGTCGAATTTCTTTAAATTCTCTGTAGTGATGGTGTCTGTTGTTGCTGGTCGGACATTTTCATCAATACTGTCTTCTTTGTGTGCAATTGCAATCCTGTCTTCGTTGCCACATTTTCTAACTTGTCGTTCTCTGCTTGTAAATCTTCAACTTTGTGAGAAATAAAATGAAAGTCATCAGCGAATTTCATCGACCCAATATGCTAATCTTCTCTTCTTTTCTCCACTGGTTCATTTTCCACATCAACATCCTCCCCGACCTACTTATGATTATCGGTATTGCATCATTACTTGTTCTGATTCTTCCGATAGGTTCATCGTCCTTCACCCTTTCTCCTGTGATCCTTGAAGTAAGGAAACTTTTCAGTTAGACCTTAATTACATGACGCACCAAAAGACTTATTAAACCTCAACGACAGCCTCCGATCCTGTTGCTCAAATCCTTAAAATCACACACTCAGTGAAGTAACTTAAATAGTCCGCGTATATGAGGTACAGTATTAACTATCCGGTTGAAAATGCATACAGTCCACTTCCTTTACCTCGCTAAGCCAGAAATAAAGCTGGTAAAGAGGAAAGGTTGGGCATGAGGCTAGCAATCCCATCCTGTAAAAATAAACACTGCTACAGAAACTTCAAGCTTCTAGCTTGAAGCCCTATGTTCCACTGGGAACGTGAAGGAAGAAAAAAAAATAAAGGTGGCTTTCCTTCATGTACTTTTATCTTCATTTTTTTTTCGTATATGTTATCACCTTTTGAGAGCCAGTGATATACTTGCATTGGTAGCACGGTTTTATTTTTCCAAGTTGCTGCCTAAGCAATTATTATTTACTATTGCAACTCATTTGGCCGCTGAATTCCTTTTATTTGAGGAATTTGTGTTCATTTTAACTTACTTGCATGATGAAGTTTTGCTTCAACCACCTCTTCTCCTGGAGTAATTATATGAGTGACAAGCTATTTCCCGCAGAATGATGGTCACATAATAATGCTTCTGTTTATGTGCAATAAGGTTAATAGTTTGAAATTGATATAACGGCTACTGTGATAGGATTAACAACAGCGCATTTGTGGTATCCAATGTGATCATCCTGTCATATTTCCTCTCTCAACAGTGTTTCTTGCATATGAGATGAATAAATGAGCCTTTTGAATATTATTTCTAGCAATATTATTATTATTATTATTTATCTCAATGATTTCCTTACATATTAGGAGAATTGACAACAATCTTCTCGATGAATATTCCCTTTTGTTGGTATATTCACAGTCGAGTTAACTCGTTTATTTCAGAGTATAGTTTATCTGAATATATACTTCTAATTTATTCTCAAATACAAAGACTGATTAGATTCAGTAACGGAAATTTAAATGAATTTTGCCTAATTCTTCATTCATTAATTTCAACAATCGATGTATAATCTGTTGCCAAACAGAAGAAGCGAAGTTGTACATTTTAAGGAAAGGAAACACTATAGTTCTTGACTGAACTGATGCGCATTTCTCAAGTGAAACTATAATATTCATCACAGAATGTGACCTTTTCCGTCAGATTACTTTTATCAAGTGTAACCACATATCACAGAGTTCCCACGAATATGAATCGATCGTGTGCCACTTGAATGTCTCCTCAGTACTTGTGTCCGGTTCATCTCTATTTCCCGCTCCCCGAAAATATTTGTTGGACAATAGACTACAGGTTGGTTCATTACCACAGTTCCTCCTTTTTTATCATTTCCGGTCGGCTATCTGATCTTCAGTACTGAGTAAATGGGGCAAAAGTCAATGAGTCTGCATTAGCTATATGTGATGCAAGCACCAAGTCTCTGGGACATATAGAAACACCGATATGATCCCATGTAGCTGTATAATCGATGAGTTTGTTGATAAAGATCTATATTACCTTAGTCTATTAATGCTCACAAAGCGGACAGACTTCTAGAAATATTCGTTTCTTCTTGATAAATTATTATGAATATAAGCAGTTAGTTATTCACACTGCATTCACGTACTACTTACAAGTAGCCAAGTGTTGATTGACAAAATTTCGCTCTGTAAATTGTCACGGAGTGTAGATGAAAGAGTCCTGTCGCGGTCTGGTGATAAACTATTAACAAGTAGTCTCCAGAGTGCAAGTGGTGTCGACGGATACTCTCATTATGCACTGCAAACGTGCAGTTTGAGTCAAATAACAAATTAGATGGTCAAACTGATGAAGTGACTGTAGGCATCTCAAATCATCCCAATATATCAATGAGGGAGGTAAAACAATAAAGCCAAAATGTTATTTGTCAACCAGTATCATGCACAGATTATGTTGATTACACATATTAAGCAATAGTCATGTGAGTAATTTCCAAGATATATTTGATAGGGGCCACCTTGATATTACTTTCAAACTAGAGGTTTAGTTTGATGACATCTTCCAGTGGAGAGATTTTCGTATTTTATGAGATGATTCATTCATAGATTGGGCGGTATCTCCACTTCCAAAGATTGTGTTTAACTAGATACAGGCTAAGAACAGTGTAAAGTAAGTTACTGAACTATACTCACTAGAATGACCTGACCAGTGAAGTTGGCCAGTCTACCAAGTGGCGCACTCCTCACATTGGATGGAGGGTCGGATTCGCAGTTATTTTCATACCAATTCATCCAGAGTTTTACAGACAACATTTCTCTGCAACTATCAGCGATTAACACTTCAGAACCGATGGTCATCGGTGAGCTAGCAGAAGCAATCAGACAGCTGTTGAGTGCAACTTTGACCAAAATAGAGCCCTCAAAATCGAACGAATGGGAACAGAAAATTGAAGATTTGCGGCTTGAATTTGCGGCGGGGCTACGAATGAATGCCAGTAAAGACAGATGCTTTGAATTTGGCAAATTAGTTCATTGGAGGATGTACCGACCAGAAAGACTGGGAAGAAAACACTTCAGACAGTATTATGTGTGTTCCTTCTCTTCCACCAGACTAGAAGTGGTGGGTCTATTGAGAGGAGGACCATGTATTCTAAGTTTCGAGTGAATGGCCGAGAAGTAGTGTGTTTAATAGATACAGGGGTGCCAGTCTCACAAATAGATAGGAATCTATGTCAGAGAGTCAGACTGTGTTCATTGACAGTTGGAACGGTAGATGGACACGTGTTAAACATCTTGAATGTGTCAGACTGTAGCGTTCTTATCGGCCATCGAAAAGTAACGTTCCCGTTCATTTTTGTGCCCGAGTTGCAGTGAACAATACATGGCACTAATTTTCTGCGGGAGGTTGGTGCGGTAATTAACACAAAATAGAGGCCAGTAATAACGAAGTACTGACCTTGATATAAGAATAAAACTTGGGCTCTGTGGTAGAGTGTAATTCCATTATGGGTAAATTTTATTTTGATAAAGTCTCACAGTGTTCTACAGTAATATTTACTGATGGCGTTTCGAGCACAATTTATTGCTCATAATCATATCCTATGTTAGGAATGACATCCTCTGGTTTTAATTTATTAACTGTTACGTTGAAATTTAGTCCTTTCTTAAGTGCTTTTATCTCACTAGACCTTAGTTCCCTTGATGAGAGGTTGATCACCCACTTTGTTCTGTCGATTGAGGATGAAGCGTTGACATCAATTTCATTTACTGTGTTCTTCTCTTCAATTAGTTTCTTGAATTTTTTGATTTGTGTGTTTTTTGATTTTCTTTATGCAGATTCTCTAGCTTTTTTGGATGTTTCGAGAATAATTATATAATCTTTGTCATTGATCATATATTTGAGTTTGTGTTTGAGTTTTTCAATTTCATTTCGTATATTATTTAGTTTCACAGTAACTCGATGTAATTCTTCTCTTAGGCATAATCTACTGACATTTTCGGCAGCTGATGTTATTTTGCTTGAAGTAATTGGAGTACTTAGACGTAAATATTTCGGAATTATATGATTTTTTAAACATCGACTGCTAAAAATCCGATGATTTGTGAATCTTCCTTCAGTTTGACAAAGTCGTGTGAGTTTGTTGATAAGCTTCCTGGTAGGCAGACTATATGTATCATTGATATAAGAATAAAACTTGGGCTCTGTGGTAGAGTGTAATTCCATTATGGGTAAATTTTATTTTGATAAAGTCTCACAGTGTTCTACAGTAATATTTACTGATGACGTTTCGAGCACAATTTATTGCTCATAATCATATTGCTCATCAGTAAATATTACTATATGACACTTCGAGACTTTATCAAAATAAAATTTGCTCATAATGGAAGTACTGAACTATCAGCCTGTATGAGACAAGACAGACAGCGGTGGTTAAAGCATCGAAAATACAGAATTTGACAGTGTTAGTTAAAGAATGCGATCATCTGTTCACTGGAGATGAGGACGCCTACGGTTATTGTGATAAGGTGAGACATGAAATCCCACTGAGTGGTCGCAAAATGGCGTCATTCACAACGAGAAGAGTCCCACGTCATCTAGAAAGCGAGGTCGAGCGACAAGTGAAGCAGATGTGTTGGGCTTATATTACTGAAGAAGCTGATAGTCCATATAAATCAAACGGGAAGTACAAATTCTGTGTCAGTTTCCGATAGCTAGACAGCATGACAGAGCTCAGACCGTGTGCCATACCGACTATAGTAGAGACCTTGGGTCGTCTGCAAGGCGCAAATTTGTTTAGAGGGCTCAACCTCTGGTCAGGATATTGGCGGATACCGGCAAAACAGAGTGACAGAGATAAGACGGTGTTCAACGTGGGTCAGAAACAGTATTGGTTTAAACTCATGCCATTTGGGCTCGCAGGTGCACCGTTTGCTTTCAGACGACTGATAGCGTTGTTACTTAAAAGCCTGAAGAATGTGGAGGTTTACGGTGATGATCTCGTTATCTACAGTCAAGACGAAAGCGACCTTGTTAACCACGTCGAAGCCGAGTTAAAACGCATTGAAAAGTTTGGACTGGGTATCAATAAAACAAGATCTCACATAGCCAAATGGAGTGTTACGCTGTTGGATCATAAAGTAGGCAAGAGTGAGATAAAACTGCTAACGGAGAAAATCTTGACGATAAAGACCATCACGACCTCAAATTCCAAGAGAAAACTAAGGAAATTCTTAGGGAGAGTAGCATCTTACGGTCAATTTGTGTAAAACTTCAACGAGATAGCAGCCCCTTGTACAGACGATCAGGCGAGTCAAAGTCTGTTGGTCGAAAGATTTACTGAAAGTACTCGCCAGTACCAAACAGCTTTTAGACCATCAGAAATTGACCCTAAAACTTACTGTACCCAGAAAACAGTCCACAGTGTGCATAGATGATAGTGACTACGGAAAAGGCGCAGCACTTAGACAGGGTGGAGGAGTTGTCGAATATGCCAGTCGTATTTTAACACACACAGAATAGAAGTAATCAACGGTAAAGAAATAATGTTTAGGAATAGTATGCGCGGTAGACAAATGGAGACCGTATTTACTCGGCTAACGGTTTCACACCGAAACCGATCACAAGCCACTGCAGTTTCTGAGGACGGCGAGAGACCCACATGGGAAAACTGTCGAGGTGGCTGTTGCATCTGGAGTAGTATGACTTCACGGTCTCACATTTATCTGGCAAAGAAAATGTTTTTTCAGAGTTTCTTATCTTGATCGGAAGACAAAACCGCGATACCGGAGATGGCTTACGGAATGCATACATTGGAACACGACTCATTAAAACTCGTCCGCAGTCAGAAAACAGACTCTACTCTGAATACAGTCATACAGGTGATCACTGACGGAACAAAAGTGAGTCAGCCTACAGCGAGTAAAGAGTCAAACACTCTACTCAGACGAAAGGATAAATTTGGAGTGAACGCCTACGGAACCCTGACTTGGCGAGAGGACTATGGAAGCTGGTTGGCGGTAATAACTCAATCACTACGCCATGAGATTATGCAAGAATGTCACCATCTGTCACATACAGGAGTAGCCAGAAAAATGGATCTCTTGTAACAAAGTATGTGCTGGCCACGTAAGAGAGAATATGTGGCAAGATATGTGCTGGGATGTCTTCAGTACCGTTCATTGAAGGGAGATCGTTGCATATGACCACCTCTTCAGTCGATTCCATTTACGGCACTAGGTGACTTGTGGTTCGTAGATGTAATGGGTCAGTCTCCACAGAAATCCAGTTGCTATATAGAGATACCACATCTCTTGTTTTCTGCCGTTACATGTCTTATAAAATTATAAGGCGCTGGAGACAGATTGACAACTGGAGCTTTGTTTATCCAACCATCGAACGTCTTGAACGTTCTACCAACTTTACGAAAAAAATGGGAAGAAAGAATGAGGACTACAAAACTCGAGATTCAAAGTGTGTAGCTGATATGATTTTGGATGCTAAATTTTATTGGAAAGAAACCCATCAAATAAAACTGTTTCAATATGTGATGTATCCAATAAACGAACTAATGTGCAGCGTAGGTTAGTGTTTAACGTCAGTTAAATTACAACCATATCAGTGAATCAGGCACCATGATAAATCGTTTCTACAAAGAAGAACTGAGAGGAATTAATAGCATTTAAAGTTGTGTGTATTTTCTCAGCATACGTAAATCCATTCATAACCAAATGCAAAACTTTCTGTCATAAATGGAGGTTCATAACTCAATGAACTGATGATACATACCAATTAATTAATGAACATAATCTACTTTATCTTATCTAGTCCTATATTATACAAATTTTGTCGACTGAATTTCCAACGTGTTTTCACTTCCGTGTAAAAATATCATACCAATGGTCGTCTACAGCCTACTACCGAATGCCTCCAACCACCTTAAATCATTTAGGATCCCTGATAGCTACTAGTTTTCTAGGTTGGTGAACACAGAAAATGTGATAGACAAACTCTGGTTTACATTATGTACCAGACAATCTGACATCAGTTAACACACAGGAGCAATCAGTGCGTTCAGTTCAGCTGACTAGTGACTGTCTGAATAATTCACTGGTGACTCTCTTTAACGTAAAGCTGGGAAAAATACATCCGAATCCCTGATGTGTTGTCAGTTTATTTTGACTTCCGAATACACTTAACAGATCAATCAATAGCGAAGGATTTTTGTTAGACGCTGAAAACTTCAAGTACTGAAAGTAGTTTTTATGAGAACTAATAAAGGAAATGCAAGGATATTGGGAAAATGAAAACATTTTGAAATGAAGTGGCCACAATATATTTATTTCCGTGTTGCAACTTCAATAATTTTCTGATCATTACTTAAAATTTTCAGAATTTACGATTGCATTTTAATTGGGAAAACTGAATTCATAGTAAAAGTTGAAAGTGGCACTTCCAGTAATGAATCAGGATACCTTTCTTACTTTCAATTCTTACCACTAGATAAGTCATGTTCACAGACAATCTAACATATTCAGCTGGATTTCAATAGCTATCAGGTAATAGGAATCTGCATAAATCTTTGGATTTTTCCCTGCAAAACTCCAATGCATTAACAAGTAGCATGAACTTTGATAAGCTCTCATTCCGAAGTGCATCACACATTCAGTTTAGAAAGTAAGAGAAACTGTCAACATAAAAAGAAAAGCCAATTTTTTCACGCAGAATATACATCCCATTCCTTCAAAAGATTCTGCGATAATAACCTGTTTTTGGCAAGTTTGCATAAATCTAATAATACGTTTTCTGGTCTTGTATTTTATGTCAGGATTCTAAGAAGTGATAGCAATCCCTTACGTATAGAGTCACATCGTTGGTGCTTACTGAAGACAAGAATTTGTCCATGTAATCATCAGTCTCCGTTCATAATCTCTTCACCATTATCACTTGCTAGCCACCCTGTATTATTAGAAGTCTCGACACTATCACCCGTAGTGAAATACTGAGAAGTAAAGTGATCAAAAATAACACTTATTAAGATTGTTATCAAACAATGACCCCACTTTTACTACATTACTGCACTTAGTCAATAATCACTCTGAATACTAGTGAGCAGCTGACCAACTATAAACCACCATCCCCTAAAATCTAATAACTTTCTGATGATGATCAAGCTTCGTGCTTCTTCTCCCTAGTTAATAGGGAAGCATACAGTTTCGATGTGTTTATTGTTCTGAAAGCGGAGAATATTACTGAATGACAACCTTACATATAGACATAAAATAATTGTTCAAGTTGTTTGTTACAGAAGCATTTTCAGTAACACAATTAGATAATAGAACTCACTCACCCGCTACAAACTGATCTCCTATTACACAATTTTTACACAGTCAGCAAACTCTCCCGTCATCTGACCTTAGATAATCCGAATAACTGTATTCATCCTTTAGACAAACTTATTTGATGCACTATTACAATATACAACGCTAGTAGAATAAAGATTCGTTGATAATGTACAGAACTTAGACCTCCTCCTATCCTAATACCCATAAATCGGAACTGGTATTTAACTGGTTACACCATCACCGAGTATCAACTAAGCGTGAGCAATCATCACTAGTTGGACAGAGTACTTCACCAGCTGGACTGAAATCTGTCTCACAATTTGTGCAGGATTATGTTGAACAATTAAGTAATGACTATTATACGTCAGTAAACAGCATAAATGTTTGTCATGCCAAAAAATACTTAAAATTTGTTGCTATTTCATTATTCAGTTTCCTATTCTTTTTCCCAATAAATAATCCATATTCATTCGTTCCAATTGTTGTCCGATGCTACACATTGATATGTCCTGAATGTTTTTAATAAACTTCATTGAGCTACTTATGAGTAGTCAAACATTATCCCTAATTATGTCACGTTGCCGAACGCGTTTGCATTTAAAGTACTTCTATTATTCAGGAGTTTGCAAATATCATATTCGTCATCAAGGCTTCAACGGAGCATGAACTACAAAACCTATGGAATACAGTCAGTAATCAGGTACAGAAAATGTGACGTTGGTTACTGTATGCCGAGCGACTAACGGGACCGGTATATTAGTGACATATCACTGCACACACAAAGCGAAATCCATTTGACCAGGTGAAGTATTAAAACTCATCTTGAAATTCCCTCTCTTAATTCAGTTTAACCCCCTATCCCTTAGAAGCACCGCTTTTATTTGTATCGGTGTCTCGTTTTACAAATTACAAGGTTACACATTTGTTAATTAGCTGATATTAGTAAGAGAACAACAGGAAAGCCATGGAATACTGGACAGTTGTTTCCTCCTAGGTTTGGTCTCTTCACTGCACTCACCTGCCGGGTTTCGAACCCAGTAATTCCTGGTTTTCCAGTGATCAAACGTGTAGCTAATCTAATTCTTGCTTAATCAGGGTTTTGCTGCAGCTAGTAGTGATCAGCATAGTACATCTGTAAAGTGAAAGGAATCCATGATTCCTTGGGGATTGTAACATATTCTATTGCTACAATTTACATTTCAGTATGAATAATCAATCAAGTGCTTCTGATAATCATCAGAAGTAACAATATATTTACAAATTGCTTAGTGAAATTTCATCATAAATGCTATTACTGTCATTTTCGTGTAAAGAGTTATTGAGCAGCAAACATTTACTAAAAATAATCAAAGGCAGATTAGTTTTTCAGTGATTTCATCTAATGACTTTCATTTTGATTTTATATCTCTTATAATCCAAAGTTCTAAAAATAGGAAAATATTAGCCAACCAATCTGTGGTGATTCCAACTCCTGTCTTAACCTTTCATCGAAAGACTTAGTAGAATAAGAAGTGTTTATAAGTAGCGCTTAGCTTTACTATATTCACTTATTTCGAGACAATTTTACTCTAGTGTGCTTACATCTTACGTAAAACCCTTAGAAACGAAATTCTGTAGACTGAATTGGTTTAAAAGTGACTGTAGACAACGACATATCGGTCAGTGGATTTTCATGCAGCAGTTCATTCATATAACTGTTGCCACGATATCTAACAGCATAGACTTTGACTATAGTTAAGGTTAAACGTATCCTTTAAAACTCAGAAATGTAAAAGTCAATTATCAAATAGTCTCACCTGTTGTACCTTTTGTATATTCGAAGTCAGTTTTCATCACAAATCGAAGGATATCAAGTAATGAGTGGTGATAGAATTCTCCAGCTGATAACATTCTTAACTGCCTACCAACACAATTTCTATGATTTACATGACAGCACCCTAATATCTTCACTGTCTGTGACAGTTATTCACACAATTATTGTCCAAATGCTTATTTCCACAAATAGAGGACTATGATTGAAACTTGGAGAAATCCAAGTAAGAGTAATGCCCATACAGAATACATGAGAAACTGCAGTCACATATGCTTAAACAGTTGCACTGATAGCAGAGAGAAAGACTTGAGAAAATACGTCTTTTAACAGACAAATTCATTATAAATTAAAGTAGAAAATGAATATTTCCCTCCTCCTTACAGGAAGTACATTTCCTTTATATGCATAAATATTACGATTGACATGTTTGGTGTGGAATGATCATTTCTTCACCTGAGAAACTGAATTGCTATACTCAGATTGTTGCAAAGATTCATCTGTATTTCCCTGTTTTCTTTTTCTACTTCATTGTTCCCCGTGTAACAACTTCCACTCAAAATGGCTTTATCATGTTATTCAACTGATTGATGGACCGCTCAATTGTAAACAATTCATTAATATTTAGTTTAGGGGAAAAAATAACACATCATGTCTATAGTTGAAAATTATGCAATCAACTCAGTAAATACTTATTTTCAGGAATTTCGCATTTTTGCCTCATTCGTGTCCTAAATGATAATAATAAAATGACAGTGACTATCTATCTGTCATTTTTTAAAGGATTTTCTACATGGTCACATAAATCTTACATGAATAAGGGAACTTAAAATTACATTTACCTTCCAAGAGTCACTAATTAGTGAATGCGAGTATGAGCGTAGTTTGAAATAAATTGTATAATAAACTCCTTAGAATCTCTTGACTGAAATATAAGCAAAGGTAGTTTTTATAAAAATAAAATAGGCTTTGTAGTTGTCCTCCTTAAAAAGTGACTAGTACTCCCCTGTAAATAAGGTTCACAACCGATAGCTGCTACCTTGACGTGGTTGTCGGGCTTGCATATCTCAATGATCCAACAAGCTACACTGGCTGGAACTACTGTTCCTGCAGGTCCTACCATGCCAGGAAGGTTGTTAGGATAGTGATTATACTAAAAGCAGTTACCGGCTTGATGTAAGATTTTTTTGTTTTACACTATGCTGGTGGTCTGTGGGCGAAGTCGTACTGCTGGGAACAGGGATGATGCAGCAGTAAGGTGTTTCCCTCAGATGACCAGCTATGCTGTCTCTTCACCCTGTAGAGACAGGGTTGGAAAAGGTTGACCCCAACAAGTTTACATCCCGACTTACCCTACGGTGATCCGTAACTGGCGATGAGTTTACTAATACGGAACCAATCCCAGAGACCAGTTCATACAGGCCGTGTGTGAACGGCCTAAAGCAGTTGTCCCCTGGGCTCTGCAGTCCCACAACACTAACCCTCTTTCTGTTTCAGCTAACTGAAGAATCAATCAACTTCCGCGGTGGGGGCAGCTGGGATGCAACAACCGCCCATACACTTCCAAAAGCACACGATCTCTCCTGATAATCATTCTCCTTTACCCACATCACCTTCATCATCTTACTCTCCTACTACAGTTAGTACTATTCTTCAGGCTAGTGAGTCATCTTCATTTTTACTCTGTGACCACAAACAACGATGAGAGCCATACAAACACTCCAGATAGCCTAATAAAGCCACGTCGCTCACTTCATATAGGAGCTGTTAACGTCGATAACCTCTGCCAAATCAGACAACAGGCATCACTAGCAAGAACTCTGGAATCTAGAGCCATGGATGTATGTTGTGTTTCGGAGACACGCATACAAGACTCGAGTTTGGTCATTCACTTAGCCTCACCCTACCAATAAGGTGATCTGCAAAATTCACTTTAAGGGTGTCAGGACAACCCTCAGCTAGCTCGCGAGGACTCGCAGGTGTAGGGATAGCATTGAGTGTTAGGGCCGAAAAATCATTTCTTGACTGGATCCCAGTAGATAGTTGTATATGTGTGGTCCGTCTAAACGGGTCGGTTAGAAGAAGGAAGGACGGTGTTACCCGTCGTTGTATTTCATAGTCTCCGCTTACGCCCCCAACAGACTACAGTTCGGATGAACTAACGGATGATTTCTACCTGAAACTGTCTAGTTTCCTGCAAAAAGCAAAACGCTTAGATATAGTTGTTTTAGCAGGCGAATTCAATGCCCAAATAGGAAAGTTGTGCCAGACTGAGAAATATGTAGGTGGTACGTATGGAGTTCCCTGCCAACGAACCGACAACGGTGATCGTCTTCTTCAGTTTCGCTCAGACAATCATCTGTTCCTAGTCAGCACTAACTTTAGACACAAAGAGGGAGAGAGACTGCGTAACCTGGTGACCTCCAGCACCAAATCAACGTTGGACTCAGATAGACCACATAGCGATAGGGTATCGTTGGTGTGGGTCAGTAGAAGACTGCCGATCCTTCTGGAACACGTGTGTAGACTCTGATCACGCCCTGGTTCGCAAACGTTTATGCTTACGATTAAACGGACATAAAAGATTGTTGGCAGCGAAGCAGTTACTTCCCCAACTAGATCGAGACTCTGAGTTCTTATTTAAGGAAGAAATAGCGAAACGAGTGTCTGAGGTCGACAGCAGGACTCCTCCTGGGTTAGCCTGGCACAACATACAGCTAGCTGTGGACACAGCCATGAAAGCTGTCAATAAGCTGAGACCTAAAGTTAGTAAGAGCCATTGGAACTCTACCGTCTAATCCGAACTGATTGATGCGACAAGAGTGATTCCAGTGAGCTCCGATTATGATGAGGAGAGAAAGCTACTCAAACACAAACTAACAAGAAGACTTCACAACGACCGTGGACAGTGGTGGGCGACAAAAGCCAAAGAGATGGAAAAGGCATCGGCGATTGGTAACATCAGACAACTATTTAGGCTTATCAGGGAAATATGTGGTAAAAGGCAAATGATAAGTGAAGCAATCTCGGAGAAAAATGGCACCACAATAAGCTCCCAAGATAGACGACTGGAACGCTGGAAAGAACACTATAAGGAGCAGTTTAATTGGCCTACAACCACTCTCAACTTACCGAACATCCAACATCTCCCTGAATGGGATATAGACACAGGTCTTCCGTCCCTAACCGAGGTTACTAAGGCTGTCACTAATCTGAAACAAGGCAAAGCAGCAGGACCTGATGGAATGACTCCAGAGGTATTTAAGTACCGTGGAAACAGTTTACTGTCTGTGTTAACTACGGTACGAGGCAGCGTCTGGGAACCAGAGGGAGTCCCGTTGGCTTGGTGTAAGTCATAAATTATCCCGATATACAAGAAGGGAGACAAGTCTTCCCGTGATAATCACAGGGGAATTAGCTTGACTAATATGATGGTATCTAAAGTTCTAGGCTCAATAATCATGCGTAGACTAAGCGGTCCAGGGGAGGAACAAACACAAGAGAACCAGGCAGGCTTTAGACCAGGAGGAGGGTGTATTGATCACATCTTCACCCTTCGACAGATTCTGGAACATAGGCATACTTACCAGCCTCCAACAATCGTCATATTTCTTAACCTAAAGGCGGCATTCGATTCTGTCGACCGAGAGGTACTCTGGCGATGTTTGGCTGTGAACGGAATGCCGAGAAAATACATTGCACTGATCAAGCCACTCACTTTACTCGAACTCATGCAGCCAGCCAGGTGAGGGCTTACAGGGAGTTGTCATCTGAACTGGTGACAACTAGTGGGATCCATCAGGGACGCCCACTATTCCAATTTCTATTCAATTTCATCATGGGTGTACTAATGGACTTAACCCTAACTCACTTCAGCAACTCAGGGGTTGACTTGTTAACAGAGAATAATCTCGTTGACTTAGACTATGCAGATGATATGGTCCTCCCTGCTAGGTGAAGAGGCTAACAAAATGCAGAGTCTTCTGAGCACCTTGAGTTGCAATCTATAAAGTGTTTGGCATGCGATTCGCTCCCTTCAAATGTAAGATGATCCTACAGGACAGGACTACATTGACTCCTAGCTTAGAAATAGGGAATGAATTGGTAGAGCACGTTCACCACTCCACTTATTTGGGAAGTGGCATCAGCCAGCCCCAACGGGTTGATCGCTGACGAAATCTCAGCACGGATACAGAAGGCTGGTTTCGCATATGCCAGTTTGCGCCATCTCTGGCTTAGTAGACGTGATATCCGGCTGGCTGTCGACCAAAGGGCGTGTGTACTGCTCATCAGTCTGCTCCGTCCTCCTCTATGGTTGGGGGACCTGAACATTGACAGTGGAAGACATGAAAAGCCAGGCTAGCTGTCTTTGACCATAGGTGCCTGCATTCTATCTCCCGTGTGAAGTGGTATAGTAGGGTAAGCAATACTGAGGTTAGGCGTCGGTCGAGTGCTAAGCAATGAGGGGAAATCAATCGACGAGGCTGTAAAGCTACGTCGACTGAGGTGGTTAGGATATGTGCTACGTATGCCTAACCATCGCCTTCCTCGACAATCGGCAATGTTAGCTGACATAGGGTTAGGCTGGAAAAGAGCTATCGGAGGTCAAACCAAGACGTGGCCTCATCAGTCAATGAAATCCACAACAGTTAGTTTATGGTTCTTCGATATCACTATTCTTTTTGACTTATATCTCTGTTTACTGTCTCTATTTTGCGTTTCTTTTTACTTTCCTCTCTTGCTTTGTGTTCTGAGTGAAGTGTGATGACTCGAACTGCTGCACATCAGTGCAAAGTTCTATGTTGAAACCAGAGAAACAGACAGTATGTAAAGTACCAAATAATGGATGTCACATGTTCAGCTGCGTGCTCGTGTGATGAAATTTCTGTCAAAGTGTGCTGCACTATGTAACAAATCACCACTTATAGACCTGGATGCAAAATTATCAAACACATGCATTTTATGGGGTTACACGAATTGCCGTGAGTGCTCTAGAATGGATAATGGAGCCTAACTAGTTAAAATCCACGTTACTATGCTGGTGTGCAACAGCTGCAAGCTAATCGCATTCAGTAGCTGCATTCTTCCAAACACCGATGATACCAGAGAACTGTTCTCGTTGGAAGTGACTAATAGATAATGCTTTTCTGTCTTCCATTTGACATTTTCAAAAATGGATCGGTAATATAGAACTTCCGAATTTCGTTAAAATTGTTTTGCATTATATCTTCAACACGTGCCACACAGCGATTTCTTGTGTACGCAGTGTTTGGGTGTGTATGCAAGTGTATACATATATATATTTATACAACAGAGACTGTTATTTCATTTCCGGTTCACCTGTTATAGATAGATTCTCCTCCCTTTTTAATTATTACTGTCATCATCATCATCATCATTCTCCTCCTGCCACTTTGCATGATTTTTTTGATCAGTATATTATAATCATTTTACTTTTTGCTGTTGTCTTGTTTTCCCATTAAGTCTTATCCCTAAGATCAGATACACATAGAAAAGTGCACACACACACAAACACACACAAAGTCTGCGTGTAAGCAGATGAAATTGACGAACTTCAATCAGATGAAAATAAAGACCTTAACTGAACGCAATTGCAATTATTAGATAGAAGGAAGTGCGATAATCGATTTTATCTTAAAATCTTGTTTTTCTTCTACCTCTGTTTTTATTTATTTGTCCCATAAAATATTGACTTTTTATTCTGTCTCCTCTCCCCATTCTTCTCAACTTATTCAGGATTTTCAACAATTGCTTCTCTCTCTCTCTCTTCAAGATCCACTTTATTCTATTTCGTCATTTTAAAAAGTGACAGAAAAACAATGACGCTAAAAACAATAAGCGCAAATGAGTCGAAGAAGCGCTTGCACACATACAACATTGTGCATAAAGAGAATGTGACTACTTTTCTAACCATATAACTTGTCTTAAGTTCAATTTTGAAGTAAAAGTAAAATTAGGCAGCAAAAGAAGATAATGATGATAGAAGGTGGGATACTTTAAATTTCTATGCCTCACTAAGGAGTATACTACTTGTATTCGTTTTTGTGTTTATTGTATTTTATTCATTGGCAAGTTACACATTGCCATGACAACGCTTATAGAGAAGGGAAACTGTGAGGCTTAAATTTATTAGAATTAAAATTTTACCGCAGGTATATATATATATTTCCATGTATTGACGGTGCTGACGGTGGAACAGCATGGATTCCGATAAGGATGATCCTGTCTGGCAAACCTACTATTGGCTAGGGAAGACTGGGTTGAGGCCAGAGATAAAAACCTTCTGTTGAACGTGGTTTTATCGATCTTAGTAAGGCATTTGATAAAGTATCCCACTTGGGTCTCCTTAGTGAGTTTGGAAATGAATTCTAGGAAAAGCGCGATAATGCACCTAGGTCAGAAGTCTTATACGTCGTACTCCCTAGGAGACACAGAACTACCTGATGTTAACGTAGAGAAGGACCTAGGAGTCATTGTCAGCAATGATTTGAACACAACTGAAAATTACAATGCAGCCGCAGCTAAGGCTTTTCGAATGCTTTCGAAGGATTACGTGAGTCTATATCGAAAGTGCTCTACGCAACATATATCAGGCCTCACCCAGAACACTGCGTACACAGGAAGGACATATCTTAGAAAGAGTACAAAGGGTAGGCACCAAGTTAGTTAGTGGTATCTCACACCTTCCTTATGACAAAAGGAAGGGCACTTAAATCTCTTCCCGTTATCATACCGAAGGAAAAGAGGCGACTTAATTTTAGCATACCGTATATTTAAGGGTGATTTAGGAACTGACCTTTCTAACCTTTCCTACCCTTCTGAGATACATTTACGGGGTCTCCACAAAAAGGTGTTCAAACCGAGGACTATTAAAATGCGTGCCGAATGAATTTAGATTCTCTCACAGAGTGGTCAACGACTGGAACTCCTTACCTGATTCAGCTCCATCGGTGGACGCTTTCAAAGAGAAGTTAGATCTCTGCAAATACATATTCTGCAAGGATTAACACAAGCCACAAGAGCCTACTTTCCATACCATGTGAATCGGAATCTATTTGGTTTCTCTATCAGTACACTAAAGTAGTAGGTAATATCAGTTGACACATTGTTTCTCTCCTGTACCATTGAAGTAAGTATTGCAGATGTTTCAATAGAACGACAAACCAGTTTCTAGAAAAAAAGACAGCAAAATCAAACAATAACAAATATTTGAAAGGACATTGGACATTGTTCAAAGGACATTGGTCCGCAGCATAATAATTCAAAGTGACCAATCTGAAGCAAAGTTCGCCTTAGGTTATCGCTCAGGCGGGACTATAAAATAGTGGTCTGCCTGAAACGATGGAGTAGTTCCAAAGTTCGTATGTTCGATTAACACTTACCGTTTATCTAGGTTTATTTACTTTTACATTATTAATAAATAACATGTCTTCGAGAAACCTGTACCAACCCCATAGTTACAACTATGAATCAACACTGTAGTGTTAAATATAAACTAATGTTTATATGTAAATGTGAAAATCCCTCTGCTTTCTTCGTTATGATAAACACACATGTTGGTAGTGAACAAAATAGCTGAGTATACCTGAATGGTTCATAATAACAGGCTTTGATAACTTTGTTTTTTTGGCTGAAACAATAGCATGCACACTTCGTTTAGTCTGATAATCCTTTGTTTCTGAGGTATGACTGTTTTCCTGGTGACCCCTCATACTTTAACAGTTTATCTATTTGTCCTTGTTGATCCAATCTTCCATCTTGTTTCTCTAATCTCTAGGTAACTATTTAGCAAGTTCTCTAGAGAACTGCTGATTTCCTTCCTGCTTCTCAATGATAATAGATGGTTACTGTCTTTGTTTTATGCCTCAGAAATTCAGGGACTAATCAAGGGTATTTGACATGTACCGCGGAACCGCATTCTTGGACTGATGACCAAACATAGTATCCAATATCCTGATTACGAGCTAGTATAAACCAGTGATTTCTTTGAGCTCGCTTCTCGATTGTAAGCTAGGGGTTCCAGAAATAGGTTTTTTCGTATATTTAGCTGGACACTAACTACTTTGGTGAATTGCCCACAATTAATATTAAGAAGCATTATTATCGGTGAACTAACACACTTATCACCAGTAACGCCACCTAGTAGTAGTTTTAACTTGTCCAGAATCAGACTAAAATAATAGTATGCATTTGAATGGTCTTATCTTAATTTACCATGATAAGACTAAAAATCCGAAACAACTTAACTACGTGTTGAATAATCCTCGTGCCTATTCGAAGTATACATCAGCATACTAACTTAATGTGAAACGTAACTGCTTCAAGCGTCAGGTTAGCTGTAAAAAGCTTTCGTACTTTCTCAGGGACTAGGCTATTTAAATACGATAATAGGCTTTACTTGGCCATAAATCTTAGTAATTAGTGATAAGTTACTTAGTGTTTCGGTGGTTTTATGAGATGAGATAAATGTGTGCAAAATATGTGAAATATCCTACAGTGACTTTAAGAAACATGGTAAGTCATTAAGACAGCTCTAATTCTCGTCCTTATAATTTTTCTCCATTTACTCTATTTCTTTTCATCGCCGTTGTTTATTTTGCTTTCCACTGTATTAAAAACACACTGAGAAATTTCTGTTGTTTATGTTGGAGCCATTAGTAACGTAGATTTATCATCGGCACACTTGCTGAAGTTCTTAACTATTTTCGTGATATAAGTTCATATTATTCTCATTAAGGTCTTAATTTTGATGAGTTTTGCTGTGTATTTTGACTATATGATGCTTTCAAACTATTTCAGTTTCTTAGTCCTCTCCCGTTCTGCGTAATGTGTGATCGTGAATCCAGACTGAAGGCTATTGAGTCAGCTATTGGTATCTTTCCGGATTTCCCAATAAAGGGCATTCATTTTCGGTACAAAACATTTGCTGAATAATTCTTGGATTTTCAGGGATTTTTTCGGTGTATACAGAAACCCTGTTTTAACGCAGTATTTGCTGGATGAAGTATACAATATTGCTACATGTAACATACAATGCGGAAAGGTATGTCGTACTTATTAACCTTCTTTACAATACATTAGAAAATAGATGTTGTTGTAGGCCTTGAGTCACGTGGTTTACTTCTTGGACTAGCTCTGGCTCTTCGATTGAATTGTTCCTTCGTCCCTGCTCGAAAAGCAGGAAAACTTCCAGGTCCTTGTTACTCTCAGGCATACGAGTTAGAATATGGAACTGTAAGTCTCTGTTACAGTATATGTGGTATTTCGTCTTATTTTTAAATTGCTCATATTTGTATACAGTTTACAGTTTACAATTTATTTAGGATAGTAGGCTATATGCCTGTGTTAATCCTTTCGATTTGTTACACACAGGAGGTCCAATCTCGCCTTGAATGAATCAACGGATGGCGCTGATACGACGTGTTCCGGTAGGGAGTTCCAATGGTTCACAATCCAATGCGAAAAACGGATCTCCAAACGCAGACGATTCGACCGTGGTTTTTGAACCTTGAGGTGATGTCCTCGCAATTGGTTGGTGCTAGAAGGAAGAAATAAATTAGATAAATTTGCTCTAAAATCATTTCTCAGGATACGGTATGCTAGTATTAGGTCACCCCTAAGTCGTCTGTATGACAGTGGAAATAAACCCAGTCGACTTAACCTCTCTTGATATGCGAGGGTTGAGAAACCTTTTATTAGCTTAGTTCCTACTCTTTGCACCCTTTCTAATAAGTCTTTTTCGTATTTGAAGCACGGGCTCGCTGCCTGGATCCCATATTCCAAATGAGGTCTGATATAAGTCGGATATAATATACGAAATATTTCAGCGTCAAAATTCGCAAAAGCTTTGCGTATGGCCCATAATATTCGAAAACCTTTAGTGGCTGCAGCTCTACAGTTTGTTGCTGTTTTCAAGTCATGCTGCACAACCACTCCCAAGTCCTTGTACTCAGTGACCACTGGAAGAGTAATGCCATTCATTGAGTAATTGTGCACGTGACTATGAGATACATGCATAACTACACTCTTGCTTAAGTTAATCTCCAAGGCCCAGTGCTTACACCAATCACTTAACAAGTTTAAATCTTCCTGCAAAGCAAGTTGATCACTGTCATCGTGTAAAGCCCTCCATATCTTGATGTCGTCAGCAAACAGTAAGCAGGATGACCTAACTACCGATGGAATCTCATTAACATAAGTCAGGAAAAGAAGTGGGCCTAGAATTGTACCCTGAGGAACGCCACTCTTAACCGATTCCCATGTTGATAAAACCCCGTTAACTCGTACTCTTTGTCTTCTGTCCTTTAGAAAGTCTTGAATCCAGTCGGCAACCACTTTATTGATTCCCAGACTACCTAAGTTTACTAGAAGACCTGAATGAGAAACCCTGTCAAACGCCTTGCTAAGGTCGATGAATATGGCATCCACCGGTATATTAGCATCAGCTGAGCTTGCCCAACTTTTTCTGGCCAAAAGAAGGTTGGTCAAGCAAGAATGACCTGCTCTAAAACCATGCTGTTCCACAGCTAAAAGTTTGTTCCCTTCAATCAACTGAATGATAGCATCACGAATTATTCTTTCTAGTAGTTTAACAACAATACTGGTCAAACTAACAGGACGATAGTTCTCAACTAAGATGCGGTTTAGACCAGTAGAGAGTTGATTAAGTTGAATATTGAAAAACTGAATCATCTAAATGAAGTAATGCGGTTATTGAATCACGAGTTCCAACTCCTCTTACCTTCTATGTACACTGAAAGTGTTTAAGAACTCGGTACTATCCTATAACCTGTAGCTTGAGAAGTGGTAAGATATCGTAAATTATCTAGTAGGGATATTTCTTCGCGATCGCAAATTCCAAAGACGTCTGCATTAAACCATATATATATATATATATACATATACACATATGTCAGTACCTACATAACCCAATAGGTGGTGACAGAAAGCTTGACGGCTGAGTGAAACACACAAATTTTCTAACTTATAATTAGTCCATGTACCTGTATTTAAGAAACTTAGCGTAATGGTGATAAACTCTCTTAGTACTAATATCGAAGCATTATTGAAATATCGGCTTATTTAGCTTTCATTGAGTTTCTGTTCAGCAATTCCTGCAATCACTTGATGTGAAGTAATACTCCACTTAGCAATTCTTTTAGTTTAGTGGCCAGTATGAAAGTCCTGTTAATATACAATTTATTAACACTGCAGACTAGGATAAATATCTTTCATCACTTTCTATTGACCAGTTATCATACTGTGCAAGTAGCTTGTCACCGAAAATGCTTTTTTCAAAGTATAAATGTGAATTCTCTTTTAACAGCTCATCACATGATACCAACAATGGTTAGCCGCCAGATTTGAATGTGTATTATATTCAGCTCGTCTGCAAACAAGACTTTTAAGACAGATAACTTCAAGCACGCTTACATTCCGAGCCTATGACTAAACGTCACTTAACAGATCACGTGAACTGAATTCGATTCGAAAAGTGTAATGCTGATAATTGAGTTTAGGTGTTCTGAGTCATTCAAATCGCTCAGGCATGTTCATCAATGTTGTACGCAAGTCTAAACTTATTATAATCGATAATAGAATCACATATAAGTCATAAATTCCCCCTTAACTTCTCAGTTTAGATATGTTATTTCATATAAGTAAGTAAATGATGGGTTAGAAGCACACTTAATCTACAAAAGTTAATGAATTTGACTACAGATCAAATAGGAGATGTAGTTTTTTTTCGCAAGCGCATATCGAGTTTACAGCCCTACTGAGTAATATGGCTTTGTCACTACGGAAGTGCTTAATATGAAAGCTCTCCTCATCATTAAGGCATCATAAGTTTACTGAAAGGTGAGAATCTCTTTAGTTTCCCTAGTTAACTTGGTCTTTGCATGCAGATATACATGTTTATTAAGAAATGCTTTTCAACTATCAAACACGAACAAGCCTTTTCTGTCTGAACTACTTTAAGTGGAATGATATTATTGTCTGAAACCTGACTTCAGCGCAATATTTAGCAAAGAGCGAAATGATTTAAATTTCTTCATGAGTGATATAATTGTGTCTCCCGGTAACCATCTTTACATATGTATTGACCATTTTCTTGATTTACTTTTTATTAGTTGGTGTATTTCGTCTATATTAAAGTGTTTGGTTACAGGATTTCATCATGAGCTGACATTGGTTAGAGAACCATTGGAAAACCTTGGAGTACTGGAGAGCTGTTTCCCCCTAGTTTGGGTGCGTACTGTGAAGAGTCCCAAACTAGGACGAAACCGCTGTCCAGTACTCCCAGGTTTTCCAATGGTTCTCTAACCAATGCCAGCTCATGATGAAATCCTGTAACCAATCAACCAAACCCCTACAAACCAATACTTGCATATTAACGTGTTTTTTAATTGCATTTTCGTTTGAGTACCAGGCTTCTAGGAATTCCCTGGCACTTTTGGTGTTTCCTCTGTCCAATATTTCGACATTATCCCAATCAAATTGATGTCCATAATTGTCTTCTGATTGTTACACCTGACACGTATTTGTCTTTTTCTGTTCTTTTGGTGTTATAGGATACTCTAGAAATTCAGAGAGATTCTGTCAAACCTGGGGATAATATAATGATGTTCGATGATGTAATGGCTACTGGAGGAACCTTAGAAGCGTGTGTGAAATTAGTTAAACAGGCAGGCGCAACAGTCTCGTCCAGTTTAACGTTTATAGAGGTGGACGTTTTGCCCGGACGTAAAAGGTTGGAAGATCTTGGAGTGAGTGTACACTCAATCTACCATATTTAACGGAAATATTTTCTCCAAATTGTTTTTAGAACAAAAATTCCTATTCTTGCTCTCAACTATTCTTGAGCACAAGAATGTTTTGTACTCACTGTATAATGTGTTGAATGTCTTATTATCACTTAACTACATGATTCGTTCTTCTATTATTTTGCTACTTATTTTTTAATGAAACCTGATGATATGATGAGACTTGTCTTTCTTTAACTTTACGTATTTACTGTTAATAGACTGTTTTCGTCTTCCTCTCTTCTATAACTGTGTATGTGTGTTTCGTTTTACTTAATAATATATGACTGACATACATTTATTTGTCTTTAATTAAATTAGTTTGATATTCTGATTTGACACTAGTAACTAGTGTGATGCGTCTAGTCCTCTCTTTGGTGCAGACTGAATTCTATCAGTCAGGTTGTAATGTGACCACCATTCTAGGTAGCTCGCCATCACAAACAATGTACATCGTGATGGCGAGCTACCTAGAATGGTGGTCACATTACAACCTGACTGATAGAATTCAGTCTGCACCAAAGAGAGGACTAGACGCATCACACTAGTTACTAGTGTCAAATCAGAATATCCACTACAGTCCTACAGGAGGTCAATTGCGAGCCCGAATAGCTCAGTGGTAACGTCTCTGACTGCAGCACTGGGTGACGCGGGTTCGAATCTCAGAAGGGACATGAGTTCCTTCAAGGTTGCAGATACGCCTTGCTGACGAGTGCCAACTAGCACGAAACCTAGGTCGAAGGCTTCCTGCCGATTGCCTCCAACCATATCATCACAAATTAGTTTGATTATTGTCGGGTAAGAAAGAAGACGATTATTAAGATTACATTTCACATTGCAGTCGGAATCAGTTAGAAACAAATCAAAGTTCACACTATTCACGAAACATTCTTCGTAAGTTAATACCAAATTTTCGAATATAATCACCACTTCGCCTCATAGATTTAAATAATTAAGCTAAAGCTCTAATCTATCTAGACTTTCCAGAATCTTAAAATATGGAATTACCGAATTGCTGTATAATTTGTTGACAATGCACTGTTGAACACAGTATTTGAGGGTACTCATTTATAAACCATGTAACTCTTCACAATTGTGGGAATCAACTTACTTTACTGAGCTGTTCAGTGGAAGGTGTTAAGCTGAACTATAATTGTAACTTTTATAACAAACATACAATGTGAATTTAGCACCTAAGTTATAACAAAGGAGTTCTTAAGGCATTCAAAACCTGCAGCTATATAGATCGTGAGGCATGATAAGACATAAATTATAGTAATACAATTTTGTAAGCAATGTGGAATGGGATATATACAGATAACCTTTGCATGTGGTTTCACATTTTTACGAGTGAGCTGCAAAAAGTTCAGTACTAGTCAACACCTACTTGCACTGCTGATTTCCCGTCCAAGCATCTCAACCGGATTTCGACACATGGGTTTCTTCAGACAGACACCTTAGCACTGTCATTATTTCCCACTTGAAGCATGTATCACTAAGAAAGAGCACGAAACACTTCAAATGACGTACTTTCAATCTATCTTCCAAATGTATCATTCAAAGTTTACTGTGAGTAAGCGTTACTTTTCTTTTCGTATAAAACACGTCCTCACCATAACATATTTGTTTGTATGTCTAATAGTGTGCTTAAAATAGCCAATTATGACAGTAATTTTCACCCGATATCTGCCTATATTGTCAAGACGTTTGAATTCGCCACGTAAACTGCTTTTAAAGAGTCAAATTGTTCATCGTGCGTTTATGTCCTTCAGCAGCTTACTAAGTGGTGCTCTTTAGACTACACTACCTGCTTCTCAATCACTATTGATCATTCCGTTGGATCATTATAGGAAATACAAATTCAGTCTCACCTACTGCTAAGAATTCATTCTGCTGCCTACTGACGTATTGAATTATCCTTGAGTACAGACTTATTACATGTTAAGTAGTTTGTATTTAAATAATTTAGATGATAGTCTTGTATTTAGACGACGATTTATTGACTAGAATACGATTCCGTCCTGGAAACCAGGGAGCTCTGGAGAGCTGTTATACCGTAGTTCAAGACACTTTTGAAGTGATAACCTGTGGCACTACCATCTCACCAGACCTGGTGGACACCACCGGTCACGACATCTGATTAGAATCCTACCATTTTTATCTCAGTTTTAGTCACTGTTACACCTTCAGCTCTTTTTCTATTGACACTAGGTTTTGATGTTCTCATTTCACGAAATTGACGGAGTTTGTGATTGACAGGTCATTGTTTCTCGATCCTGTGACTCAGTTTTAACAAGCTCACCTTTTAAAGTCATAGGTAGTATGTTTGGTGGGGTCGTGGTTTTTCACTGCTTAAAAATCCCTGATTGAGTCAAAGCAGCTGTCTAGTACTCCCTGGTTTTCATTGATTAATTTACTGGTTCTTAACGTAATCCGTCTCGAAAGCAATCAACTTCACGCTAATTCATTATTTAAAAAGACATTTTTCATGATGTAGATATTGATGAACATTTGTTCGGTGTTTTGGTATCAGTCCAGTTCTAGCGTTTGTGTGTTCTACAGTTTTCTGTGAGCATTCATTACTAAGTCAATATAAACCACGGAAATCCTCAGGTTAACTAGTATCACTTCAGTGTTATTCATTAGACAAGTGGGTAGTTGCATCACTGTATTGAAACTAATCCTAACAACGATAAGAAGAGTGAACAAATACATGGTGCGTAGCTGTTCTATAGATGAAACTTTATTGAACACAAAAAGGTGAAGGACGTGGGATTTTAAGTGACAAGTGCTGGGTGTAGTCTGCATACTGTTAGGATAGTCGCAGGAGATGCAGGCAGAGTTGACAGCTGTAGAATGATTGTTAACAGAAACTCTGGACAGATGACTAAAGTCAGCTTGTATACAATTCGGTTCATAGCATCACTGAAACCAGAAATACACATGCTTCAAATTACCTAGTTATGTATATATTATAGAAATTTGGTTTACGTGTGATGTCTTCAGTAGTTTGATGGATTTGAAAACGACCGTCTTCTCTTTGTCTCTTCAATATATCAACTGATAGTTTATAGTGTTTTTCGTAGGGAACTTATTTCATTCTGCTTACTAAGGAGTTTAAAGATGATAGTTCCCAGAAACAATAATCTATTGCACCTAATCATCATGATTATTATTCGTTCCTTGCTTTCGGTGAAGAGCTTGGCACCTGAGCAGAACATCTCTATTTTATGCCATTCTCTCTTTATTTGTTTGTTTTATCTGGCCCCACGATGGCTCACTACCTTTCGTCACGTCTTCACATGATATCTTCCACGTTATGCTACGACGCCCAACCCATTACTTTCCATCTGACTTCAACTCTAGTACCTGGCTTATTATGTCACTGAACGGTATCCACAATGTATGCCCACTTCCTCCTGCAAATTTATTGACTAGAAAATAGGTTCAAAACAATTAGTCCTTTCTATAAATTTGGATAATGTTATTAAGAGACACAGGTTATCTGAAAAATGTAATGCATTTGCGCAATATATTTTGAGTAGTCTGACCACACATTTACATGTCAAGTCATTTTATAAAAAACTAAAGACCAATCAAAATACACAAAGTAACATAAAAGATTTAAGAATAATAACAGTAATTAACACTACGTTTTGTTATCTAACTAGATAAGGGTTACCAAGGTAGGTTAAGAGCAATAACAAATTGTTGTGTACACACGGGGGGAGAGAGGGCTTAAGTTTACGAATAGCCAACGTCTCAGCACCCTTGACCGTTTATAAAAATAACTTTTAAACTCGTTTTGACATCAATCCTGTGGTTCCTATCGATTAGATGTTTAGCTATATACGAAGTTGGTAGTCTGCCACCTGCGTCTATCAATTTTCCGAAGTTCATCTGTTTCTCTAACCACTTCAGAATATGCTCCCCCACCCATATATGCAAAGAGCAGCTACTCCTCCCTATGTTTTTGTGTATTTTGATTGGCCTTTATTTTTCATGGAAGTTAGGTGCTTGTTTATTTCCCCTCAGATCATTTTCCCGTTCCTCATCATTTTTTGTCGGTCTTCTGATGTCCAATATGGAAACAGGAAAGGCTAATATTAATGAAAGTCTACAGCCTGTTAAAATTGCTTTCAACGACGTGCAGCACAAGTTTCCGAAACACTTTGAAGCACTGACATGACAGTGGTGTTTAAAGTTAGGGTCTTTTTCTTTGAGCTCAGTACTGCAAATCTCAACATTGATTTCAGTAATTAACGTCGTTCAGTTCCTTGACGTGGCATCTTCATCCGTGCCACCTGTATTTGAGAGGAAGCTTCCCAAGTAAGTGAAAGAGTCGAATTTCTTTAAATTCTCTGTAGTGATGGTGTCTGTTGTTGCTGGTCGGACATTTTCATCAATACTGTCTTCTTTGTGTGCAATTGCAATCCTGTCTTCGTTGCCACATTTTCTAACTTGTCGTTCTCTGCTTGTAAATCTTCAACTTTGTGAGAAATAAAATGAAAGTCATCAGCGAATTTCATCGACCCAATATGCTAATCTTCTCTTCTTTTCTCCACTGGTTCATTTTCCACATCAACATCCTCCCCGACCTACTTATGATTATCGGTATTGCATCATTACTTGTTCTGATTCTTCCGATAGGTTCATCGTCCTTCACCCTTTCTCCTGTGATCCTTGAAGTAAGGAAACTTTTCAGTTAGACCTTAATTACATGACGCACCAAAAGACTTATTAAACCTCAACGACAGCCTCCGATCCTGTTGCTCAAATCCTTAAAATCACACACTCAGTGAAGTAACTTAAATAGTCCGCGTATATGAGGTACAGTATTAACTATCCGGTTGAAAATTCATAGAGTCCACTTCCTTTAGATCTGCTTTCACAGATTCCTCGTACTTGCATACCATATCGTCAGGCCTCTACAAAATGAGCAGAATGGTCTGCCTAAAACATAGTGGGGATATTCCAAATACCTATGCTTAATTCCATTTGCATCGGAAGGGAAAACAACAGTCGACTGGCCCCCTGAAAGCTTTCACACATTGGCTTCTTTCTCCTATCCCGAATCCAGCGAAAAAAGTTTATTTTTATGTATTCTTTCTGTGCATTGAAGATTCTCTAGGGACGAGGTTACTTTTTACATTGTAAAGTGGCCAGTAACACGCCGACCATAATATCGTTCACAGCGTCGAACTGTTTACTAGACTATGCAAAGTTCATCGCACCTATTATTCTACTGTAACTGTCCAAATACTTAACGATGCAAAATGCAATGAATCGCCAACGCAGAAAGGTAGAAGAAGAGTTTTTCCTGTGATTCAAATATTTTTATAAACAAAATAAAAAACAATTTGCAAAATCAACTAGATATATTCAAGTAAAAAAGAGCAGAGAACCTCAATTTAAAAATAAACTCTCACAAAATGCCAAAGAGAATTTCTATTAACATACAATAGAAAAAGTGACTACACAGAGTAATACAAATTTATTAAGAAGAAATGAGCCAAATTGGTTCAGATAAATTTCAATTACACATACTAATTTATGATCACAATTAAGCTAATAGAAATTAAAATATTTCACTTATACTAATTAGAGAGAAAGTATAAGTTTAAATTAAGTAATATTGCCGCCAACCCACTCGTTCACCTGTAACCACATATTTGTAATTATGAATTTTTGTTTTACCGCCCTTATTATAACAATGACAACAACAACAACAACAACAACTCAAAATTCGCTTAAATCAGTAGGATGTTATCTGTTCATTTCAAGCACATCTTAAGTGTTGGTATCCTGTTCAATGTTGAAAAGGTGTATTGTGGTACTGTAACGGTAGAAGACAAGATACTTCGTTAAGGAATGTTTACTTGGAATCTGGTATCTCTGTATAGCGAAATTATGTACACTTATCTTCAACGCATCATTTGTACAGATCTTGCGTGTTGTGCTAATTCTCGCCTTCATATTGTGTTTCTGTGTTCCTTCCAAGTCTCCCATGTATCTCCGAAATGCTGCATCATTTGCTTTCCCCGACATCAAATCTATCTCCATGCTATTTGGTGTTTCTAAGCCGATGGATGTCTCTTTATATACTACCGATAAATCTTATCAGTAGCACACGCCACAGTACCATTTACACTGTTGGATTTCTGAAGCATGTTCGCTAATTAGAATGGAGGTTAATATCTTGATTATACTGATATGAGCGATTTAATATGCAAGCTTCTAGTGGTTTATTCTGTGTCTCTATATTGGTGGCTTTCCTGCATGTACTTTTCTCTTCATTTTTTTTCGTATATGTTATCACCTTTTGAGAGCCAGTGATATACTTGCATTGGTAGCACGGTTTTATTTTTCCAAGTTGCTGCCTAAGCAATTATTATTTACTATTGCAACTCATTTGGCCGCTGAATTCCTTTTATTTGAGGAATTTGTGTTCATTTTAACTTACTTGCATGATGAAGTTTTGCTTCAACCACCTCTTCTCCTGGAGTAATTATATGAGTGACAAGCGATTTCCCGCAGAATGATGGTCACATAATAATGCTTCTGTTTATGTGCAATAAGGTTAATAGTTTGAAATTGATATAACGGCTACTGTGATAGGATTAACAACAGCGCATTTGTGGTATCCAATGTGATCATCCTGTCATATTTCCTCTCTCAACAGTGTTTCTTGCATATGAGATGAATAAATGAGCCTTTTGAATATTATTTCTAGCAATATTATTATTATTATTTATCTCAATGATTTCCTTACATATTAGGAGAATTGACAACAATCTTCTCGATGAATATTCCCTTTTGTTGGTATATTCACAGTCGAGTTAACTCGTTTATTTCAGAGTATAGTTTATCTGAATATATACTTCTAATTTATTCTCAAATACAAAGACTGATTAGATTCAGTAACGGAAATTTAAATGAATTTTGCCTAATTCTTCATTCATTAATTTCAACAATCGATGTATAATCTGTTGCCAAACAGAAGAAGCGAAGTTGTACATTTTAAGGAAAGGAAACACTATAGTTCTTGACTGAACTGATGCGCATTTCTCAAGTGAAACTATAATATTCATCACAGAATGTGACCTTTTCCGTCAGATTACTTTTATCAAGTGTAACCACATATCACAGAGTTCCCACGAATATGAATCGATCGTGTGCCACTTGAATGTCTCCTCAGTACTTGTGTCCGGTTCATCTCTATTTCCCGCCCCCCGAAAATATTTGTTGGACAATAGACTACAGGTTGGTTCATTACCACAGTTCCTCCTTTTTTATCATTTCCGGTCGGCTATCTGATCTTCAGTACTGAGTAAATGGGGCAAAAGTCAATGAGTCTGCATTAGCTATATGTGATGCAAGCACCAAGTCTCTGGGACATATAGAAACACCGATATGATCCCATGTAGCTGTATAATCGATGAGTTTATTGATAAAGATCTATATTACCTTAGTCTATTAATGCTCACAAAGCGGACAGACTTCTAGAAATATTCGTTTCTTCTTGATAAATTATTATGAATATAAGCAGTTAGTTATTCACACTGCATTCACGTACTACTTACAAGTAGCCAAGTGTTGATTGACAAAATTTCGCTCTGTAAATTGTCACGGAGTGTAGATGAAAGAGTCCTGTCGCGGTCTGGTGATAAACTATTAACAAGTAGTCTCCAGAGTGCAAGTGGTGTCGACGGATACTCTCATTATGCACTGCAAACGTGCAGTTTGAGTCAAATAACAAATTAGATGGTCAAACTGATGAAGTGACTGTAGGCATCTCAAATCATCCCAATATATCAATGAGGGAGGTAAAACAATAAAGCCAAAATGTTATTTGTCAACCAGTATCATGCACAGATTATGTTGATTACACATATTAAGCAATAGTCATGTGAGTAATTTCCAAGATATATTTGATAGGGGCCACCTTGATATTACTTTCAAACTAGAGGTTTAGTTTGATGACATCTTCCAGTGGAGAGATTTTCGTATTTTGTGAGATGATTCATTCATAGATTGGGCGGTATCTCCACTTCCAAAGATTGTGTTTAACTAGATACAGGCTAAGAACAATGTAAAGTAAGTTACTGAACTATACTCACTAGAATGACCTGACCAGTGAAGTTGGCCAGTCTACCAAGTGGCGCACTCCTCACATTGGATGGAGGGTCGGATTCGCAGTTATTTTCATACCAATTCATCCAGAGTTTTACAGACAACATTTCTCTGCAACTATCAGCGATTAACACTTCAGAACCGATGGTCATCGGTGAGCTAGCAGAAGCAATCAGACAGCTGTTGAGTGCAACTTTGACCAAAATAGAGCCCTCAAAATCGAACGAATGGGAACAGAAAATTGAAGATTTGCGGCTTGAATTTGCGGCGGGGCTACGAATGAATGCCAGTAAAGACAGATGCTTTGAATTTGGCAAATTAGTTCATTGGAGGATGTACCGACCAGAAAGACTGGGAAGAAAACACTTCAGACAGTATTATGTGTGTTCCTTCTCTTCCACCAGACTAGAAGTGGTGGGTCTATTGAGAGGAGGACCATGTATTCTAAGTTTCGAGTGAATGGCCGAGAAGTAGTGTGTTTAATAGATACAGGGGTGCCAGTCTCACAAATAGATAGGAATCTATGTCAGAGAGTCAGACTGTGTTCATTGACAGTTGGAACGGTAGATGGACACGTGTTAAACATCTTGAATGTGTCAGACTGTAGCGTTCTTATCGGCCATCGAAAAGTAACGTTCCCGTTCATTTTTGTGCCCGAGTTGCAGTGAACAATACATGGCACTAATTTTCTGCGGGAGGTTGGTGCGGTAATTAACACAAAATAGAGGCCAGTAATAACGAAGTACTGACCTTGATATAAGAATAAAACTTGGGCTCTGTGGTAGAGTGTAATTCCATTATGGGTAAATTTTATTTTGATAAAGTCTCACAGTGTTCTACAGTAATATTTACTGATGACGTTTCGAGCACAATTTATTGCTCATAATCATATCCTATGTTAGGAATGACATCCTCTGGTTTTAATTTATTAACTGTTACGTTGAAATTTAGTCCTTTCTTGATAGGATCCCACACACTTTGTTATTGTTCAATTATCTTAACGACTGTTAATCTCGTATAAGTTGTATATTATCATTCCCACGCATTTTGTTATTGACTATTACGACCAATTATTTCAAATACCGTTAGCTGTCTCTATTGGTTGTAAAATTGTATAAATACCATTTCCTAAATAAGTTTATTCGTCGTTGTTGTAGTCGTCGTCGTTGTCGTTATCGTCGTTGTTGTAGTCGTCGTCGTAGTCATAGTTGTTGTACTACAATACACAGTCAGAGACCAGACTTTGTCTTTTGATATTTGCGTGGTTCGCTGAATCGGAAGGTACCAGAAGCAGATAGGCGTATTAGTCAGGCGCAGACAGAACAAGGCAACAACGTACCTCATTTTAATTCCCGCTACAGTTACAACAAATTGGCGACGCGTTTACTTTCATTCATTACGGTTATAACATTTCTTAAGTGCTTTTATCTCACTAGACCTTAGTTCCCTTGATGAGAGGTTGATCACCCACTTTGTTCTGTCGATTGAGGATGAAGCGTTGACATCAATTTCATTTACTGTGTTCTTCTCTTCAATTAGTTTCTTGAATTTTTTGATTTGTGTGTTTTTTGATTTTCTTTATGCAGATTCTCTAGCTTTTTTGGATGTTTCGAGAATAATTATATAATCTTTGTCATTGATCATATATTTGAGTTTGTGTTTGAGTTTTTCAATTTCATTTCGTATATTATTTAGTTTCACAGTAACTCGATGTAATTCTTCTCTTAGGCATAATCTACTGACATTTTCGGCAGCTGATGTTATTTTGCTTGAAGTAATTGGAGTACTTAGACGTAAATATTTCGGAATTATATGATTTTTTAAACATCGACTGCTAAAAATCCGATGATTTGTGAATCTTCCTTCAGTTTGACAAAGTCGTGTGAGTTTGTTGATAAGCTTCCTGGTAGGCAGACTATATGTATCATTGATATAAGAATAAAACTTGGGCACTGTGGTAGAGTGTAATTCCATTATGGGTAAATTTTATTTTGATAAAGTCTCACAGTGTTCTACAGTAATATTTACTGATGACGTTTCGAGCACAATTTATTGCTCATAATCATATTGCTCATCAGTAAATATTACTATATGACACTTCGAGACTTTATCAAAATAAAATTTGCCCATAATGGAAGTACTGAACTATCAGCCTGTATGAGACAAGACAGACAGCGGTGGTTAAAGCATCGAAAATACAGAATTTGACAGTGTTAGTTAAAGAATGCGATCATCTGTTCACTGGAGATGAGGACGCCTACGGTTATTGTGATAAGGTGAGACATGAAATCCCACTGAGTGGTCGCAAAATGGCGTCATTCACAACCAGAAGAGTCCCACGTCATCTAGAAGGCGAAGTCGAGCGATAAGTGAAGGAGATGTGTTGGGCTTATATTACTGAAGAAGCTGATAGTCCATATAAATCAAACGGGAAGTACAAATTCTGTGTCAGTTTCCGATAGCTAGACAGCATGACAGAGCTCAGACGGTGTGCCATACCGACTATAGTAGAGACCTTGGGTCGTCTGCAAGGCGCAAATTTGTTTAGAGGGCTCAACCTCTGGTCAGGATATTGGCGGATACCGGCAAAACAGAGTGACAGAGATAAGACGGTGTTCAACGTGGGTCAGAAACAGTATTGGTTTAAACTCATGCCATTTGGGCTCGCAGATGCACCGTTTGCTTTCAGACGACTGATAGCGTTGTTACTTAAAAGCCTGAAGAATGTGGAGGTTTACGGTGATGATCTCGTTATCTACAGTCAAGACGAAAGCGACCTTGTTAACCACGTCGAAGCCGAGTTAAAACGCATTGAAAAGTTTGGACTGGGTATCAATAAAACAAGATCTCACATAGCCAAATGGAGTGTTACGCTGTTGGATCATAAAGTAGGCAAGAGTGAGATAAAACTGCTAACGGAGAAAATCTTGACGATAAAGACCATCACGACCTCAAATTCCAAGAGAAAACTAAGGAAATTCTTAGGGAGAGTAGCATCTTACGGTCAATTTGTGTAAAACTTCAACGAGATAGCAGCCCCTTGTACAGACGATCAGGCGAGTCAAAGTCTGTTGGTCGAAAGATTTACTGAAAGTACTCGCCAGTACCAAACAGCTTTTAGACCATCAGAAATTGACCCTAAAACTTACTGTACCCAGAAAACAGTCCACAGTGTGCATAGATGATAGTGACTACGGAAAAGGCGCAGCACTTAGACAGGGTGGAGGAGTTGTCGAATATGCCAGTCGTATTTTAACACACACAGAATAGAAGTAATCAACGGTAAAGAAATAATGTTTAGGAATAGTATGCGCGGTAGACAAATGGAGACCGTATTTACTCGGCTAACGGTTTCACACCGAAACCGATCACAAGCCACTGCAGTTTCTGAGGACGGCGAGAGACCCACATGGGAAAACTGTCGAGGTGGCTGTTGCATCTGGAGTAGTATGACTTCACGGTCTCACATTTATCTGGCAAAGAAAATGTTTTTTCAGAGTTTCTTATCTTGATCGGAAGACAAAACCGCGATACCGGAGATGGCTTACGGAATGCATACATTGGAACACGACTCATTAAAACTCGTCCGCAGTCAGAAAACAGACTCTACTCTGAATACAGTCATACAGGTGATCACTGACGGAACAAAAGTGAGTCAGCCTACAGCGAGTAAAGAGTCAAACACTCTACTCAGACGAAAGGATAAATTTGGAGTGAACGCCTACGGAACCCTGACTTGGCGAGAGGACTATGGAAGCTGGTTGGCGGTAATAACTCAATCACTACGCCATGAGATTATGCAAGAATGTCACCATCTGTCACATACAGGAGTAGCCAGAAAAATGGATCTCTTGTAACAAAGTATGTGCTGGCCACGTAAGAGAGAATATGTGGCAAGATATGTGCTGGGATGTCTTCAGTACCGTTCATTGAAGGGAGATCGTTGCATATGACCACCTCTTCAGTCGATTCCATTTACGGCACTAGGTGACTTGTGGTTCGTAGATGTAATGGGTCAGTCTCCACAGAAATCCAGTTGCTATATAGAGATACCACATCTCTTGTTTTCTGCCGTTACATGTCTTATAAAATTATAAGGCGCTGGAGACAGATTGACAACTGGAGCTTTGTTTATCCAACCATCGAACGTCTTGAAAGTTCTACCAACTTTACGAAAAAAATGGGAAGAAAGAATGAGGACTACAAAACTCGAGATTCAAAGTGTGTAGCTGATATGATTTTGGATGCTAAATTTTATTGGAAAGAAACCCATCAAATAAAACTGTTTCAATATGTGATGTATCCAATAAACGAACTAATGTGCAGCGTAGGTTAGTGTTTAACGTCAGTTAAATTACAACCATATCAGTGAATCAGGCACCATGATAAATCGTTTCTACAAAGAAGAACTGAGAGGAATTAATAGCATTTAAAGTTGTGTGTATTTTCTCAGCATACGTAAATCCATTCATAACCAAATGCAAAACTTTCTGTCATAAATGGAGGTTCATAACTCAATGAACTGATGATACATACCAATTAATTAATGAACATAATCTACTTTATCTTATCTAGTCCTATATTATACAAATTTTGTCGACTGAATTTCCAACGTGTTTTCACTTCCGTGTAAAAATATCATACCAATGGTCGTCTACAGCCTACTACCGAATGCCTCCAACCACCTTAAATCATTTAGGATCCCTGATAGCTACTAGTTTTCTAGGTTGGTGAACACAGAAAATGTGATAGACAAACTCTGGTTTACATTATGTACCAGACAATCTGACATCAGTTAACACACAGGAGCAATCAGTGCGTTCAGTTCAGCTGACTAGTGACTGTCTGAATAATTCACTGGTGACTCTCTTTAACGTAAAGCTGGGAAAAATACATCCGAATCCCTGATGTGTTGTCAGTTTATTTTGACTTCCGAATATACTTAACAGATCAACCAATAGCGAAGGATTTTTGTTAGACGCTGAAAACTTCAAGTACTGAAAGTAGTTTTTATGAGAACTAATAAAGGAAATGCAAGGATATTGGGAAAATGAAAACATTTTGAAATGAAGTGGCCACAATATATTTATTTCCGTGTTGCAACTTCAATAATTTTCTGATCATTACTTAAAATTTTCAGAATTTACGATTGCATTTTAATTGGGAAAACTGAATTCATAGTAAAAGTTGAAAGTGGCACTTCCAGTAATGAATCAGGATACCTTTCTTACTTTCAATTCTTACCACTAGATAAGTCATGTTCACAGACAATCTAACATATTCAGCTGGATTTCAATAGCTATCAGGTAATAGGAATCTGCATAAATCTTTGGATTTTTCCCTGCAAAACTCCAATGCATTAACAAGTAGCATGAACTTTGATAAGCTCTCATTCCGAAGTGCATCACACATTCAGTTTAGAAAGTAAGAGAAACTGTCAACATAAAAAGAAAAGCCAATTTTTTCACGCAGAATATACATCCCATTCCTTCAAAAGATTCTGCGATAATAACCTGTTTTTGGCAAGTTTGCATAAATCTAATAATACGTTTTCTGGTCTTGTATTTTATGTCAGGATTCTAAGAAGTGGTAGCAATCCCTTACGTATAGAGTCACATCGTTGGTGCTTACTGAAGACAAGAATTTGTCCATGTAATCATCAGTCTCCGTTCATAATCTCTTCACCATTATCACTTGCTAGCCACCCTGTATTATTAGAAGTCTCGACACTATCACCCGTAGTGAAATACTGAGAAGTAAAGTGATCAAAAATAACACTTATTAAGATTGTTATCAAACAATGACCCCACTTTTACTACATTACTGCACTTAGTCAATAATCACTCTGAATACTAGTGAGCAGCTGACCAACTATAAACCACCATCCCCTAAAATCTAATAACTTTCTGATGATGATCAAGCTTCGTGCTTCTTCTCCCTAGTTAATAGGGAAGCATACAGTTTCGATGTGTTTATTGTTCTGAAAGCGGAGAATATTACTGAATGACAACCTTACATATAGACATAAAATAATTGTTCAAGTTGTTTGTTACAGAAGCATTTTCAGTAACACAATTAGATAATAGAACTCACTCACCCGCTACAAACTGATCTCCTATTACACAATTTTTACACAGTCAGCAAACTCTCCCGTCATCTGACCTTAGATAATCCGAATAACTGTATTCATCCTTTAGACAAACTTATTTGATGCACTATTACAATATACAACGCTAGTAGAATAAAGATTCGTTGATAATGTACAGAACTTAGACCTCCTCCTATCCTAATACCCATAAATCGGAACTGGTATTTAACTGGTTACACCATCACCGAGTATCAACTAAGCGTGAGCAATCATCACTAGTTGGACAGAGTATTCATCAGCTGGACTGAAATCTGTCTCACAATTTGTGCAGGATTATGTTGAACAATTAAGTAATGACTATTATACGTCAGTAAACAGCATAAATGTTTGTCATGCCAAAAAATACTTAAAATTTGTTGCTATTTCATTATTCAGTTTCCTATTCTTTTTCCCAATAAATAATCCATATTCATTCGTTCCAATTGTTGTCCGATGCTACACATTGATATGTCCTGAATGTTTTTAACAAACTTCATTGAGCTACTTATGAGTAGTCAAACATTATCCCTAATTATGTCACGTTGCCGAACGCGTTTGCATTTAAAGTACTTCTATTATTCAGGAGTTTGCAAATATCATATTCGTCATCAAGGCTTCAACGGAGCATGAACTACAAAACCTATGGAATACAGTCAGTAATCAGGTACAGAAAATGTGACGTTGGTTACTGTATGCCGAGCGACTAACGGGACCGGTATATTAGTGACATATCACTGCACACACAAAGCGAAATCCATCTGACCAGGTGAAGTATTAAAACTCATCTTGAAATTCCCTCTCTTAATTCAGTTTAACCCCCTATCCCTTAGAAGCACCGCTTTTATTTGTATCGGTGTCTCGTTTTACAAATTACAAGGTTACACATTTGTTAATTAGCTGATATTAGTAAGAGAACAACAGGAAAGCCATGGAATACTGGACAGTTATTTCCTCCTAGGTTTGGTCTCTTCACTGCACTCACCTGCCGGGTTTCGAACCCAGTAATTCCTGGTTTTCCAGTGATCAAACGTGTAGCTAATCTAATTCTTGCTTAATCAGGGTTTTGCTGCAGCTAGTAGTGATCAGCATAGTACATCTGTAAAGTGAAAGGAATCCATGATTCCTTGGGGATTGTAACATATTCTATTGCTACAATTTACATTTCAGTATGAATAATCAATCAAGTGCTTCTGATAATCATCAGAAGTAACAATATATTTACAAATTGCTTAGTGAAATTTCATCATAAATGCTATTACTGTCATTTTCGTGTAAAGAGTTATTGAGCAGCAAACATTTACTAAAAATAATCAAAGGCAGATTAGTTTTCAGTGATTTCATCTGATGACTTTCATTTTGATTTTATATCTCTTATGATCCAAAGTTCTAAAAATGGGAAAATATTAGCCAACCAATCTGTGGTGATTCCAACTCCTGTCTTAACCTTTCATCGAAAGACTTAGTAGAATAAGAAGTGTTTATAAGTAGCGCTTAGCTTTACTATATTCACTTATTTCGAGACAATTTTACTCTAGTGTGCTTACATCTTACGTAAAACCCTTAGAAACGAAATTCTTTAGACTGAATTGGTTTAAAAGTGACTGTAGACAACGACATATCGGTCAGTGGATTTTCATGCAGCAGTTCATTCATATAACTGTTGCCATGATATCTAACAGCATAGACTTTGACTATAGTTAAGGTTAAACGTATCCTTTAAAACTCAGAAATGTAAAAGTCAATTATCAAATAGTCTCACCTGTTGTACCTTTTGTATATTCGAAGTCAGTTTTCATCACAAATCGAAGGATATCAAGTAATGAGTGGTGATAGAATTCTCCAGCTGATAACATTCTTAACTGCCTGCCAACACAATTTCTATGATTTACATGACAGCACCCTAATATCTTCACTGTCTGTGACAGTTATTCACACAATTATTGTCCAAATGCTTATTTCCACAAATAGAGGACTATGATTGAAACTTGGAGAAATCCAAGTAAGAGTAATGCCCATACAGAATACATGAGAAACTGCAGTCACATATGCTTAAACAGTTGCACTGATAGCAGAGAGAAAGACTTGAGAAAATACGTCTTTTAACAGACAAATTCATTATAAATTAAAGTAGAAAATGAATATTTCCCTCCTCCTTACAGGAAGTACATTTCCTTTATATGCATAAATATTACGATTGACATGTTTGGTGTGGAATGATCATTTCTTCACCTGAGAAACTGAATTGCTATACTCAGATTGTTGCAAAGATTCATCTGTATTTCCCTGTTTTCTTTTTCTACTTCATTGTTCCCCGTGTAACAACTTCCACTCAAAATGGCTTTATCATGTTATTCAACTGATTGATGGACCGCTCAATTGTAAACAATTCATTAATATTTAGTTTAGGGGAAAAAATAACACATCATGTCTATAGTTGAAAATTATGCAATCAACTCAGTAAATACTTATTTTCAGGAATTTCGCATTTTTGCCTCATTCGTGTCCTAAATGATAATAATAAAATGACAGTGACTATCTATCTGTCATTTTTTAAAGGATTTTCTACATGGTCACATAAATCTTACATGAATAAGGGAACTTAAAATTACATTTACCTTCCAAGAGTCACTAATTAGTGAATGCGAGTATGAGCGTAGTTTGAAATAAATTGTATAATAAACTCCTTAGAATCTCTTGACTGAAATATAAGCAAAGGTAGTTTTTATAAAAATAAAATAGGCTTTGTAGTTGTCCTCCTTAAAAAGCGACTAGTACTCCCCTCTATATAAAATAACAAATAATGGATATCACATGTACAGCTGTGTTCTCGTGTGATGAAATTTCTCTCAAAGTGGGTTGCACTATGTAACAAATCACTGAAATGATCAGTTAGAGACCTGTATATAAAATCATCAAACACATGTATTTTATCTGTCTCTCTGTCTGTTTTCAACATAGAACTTTGCATCAATGTGCAGCAGTTCAAGTCGCCACATTCCATGCGGCACACAAAGCAAAGAAGAAACTAGAAGAAATGCAAAATAGAGACAGTAAAGAGGGATATGAGACTAAAGGAATAGTAATAACGAAGAACGGCGTAGTTTCATTGGAAATTATAGGTCACGAGGAGTGGATGCGTCTGCGTCATTGAGAACGATTTTCAGCCATATCACGAATTGTCCCTAGCCATTGGTATTAGTATTGTACTTTATGAGGTTACACGAATTGCCGTGAGTGCTCTAGAATGGATAATGGAGCCTAACTATTTAAAATCCACTCTACTATGCTGGTTTGTAACAGCTGCAAGTTAATCGCATTCAGTAGGTGCATTCGTTCAAACACCGATGATACCAGAGAACTGTTCTCGTTTGAAGTGACTAATAGATAATGCTTTTCTGTTTTCCATTTGACATCTTCAAAAATGGATCGGTAATATAGAACTTCCGAATTTCGTGAAAATTGTTTTATCCAAAAATCTAGGTTACAAAGTAAGGACATGATTTCTTAAGTAACGTATTGTAGCACGTCAGATCAAATTTAGCCAGTTAGTTGTATTTAATACAGAATTTCTGATCCCATGTTAAACATAGGATATAAAAAATGCTAAATATATCTGAAAATTATCATTAGCCAATATGACTATAAAGAGTTTCGTTTATGACTGCATATTTAAATACTAAGGCTTCCGAAATTTCCAGATTAAAACTAGGATAGTGCAGTATGTTTAAACGAAAATTTCAAATCTCTCAAAATGACAACTAAAGGTGTAATTCTCATTGAAAGTTGTGGACTTCACGTCCGCTCTGGTGACTGTTCAAGGATATGGGACAAGGAGACTAAAATTCTGCCTTTTACATCAAATTGTGTTCTGATGAATTAACGGGTCATGTTGGTGTTACTGACTGTCAGGTGTTGTTCTGATCGATTTTTCATGGAGACAGATCCGAGTGTAACGGAATAATTGTTTGGAAAATTCCTCCTGTACAATCCAGTTACAATATGGGCACGTTTCAAATAACTTTGTAATTATCACACGTTCTTCTCCTAGACTGTATATCATTGTTCTGACATTTGCATATCATACGTTGACCTGATCCTTATTATCTGTCTTTGTCCCTCCTTAATCGTTAATTTTAATGCTTCTGTTTACGGTTGTGCGACACATTGATAATGTGTTGTTTTACGATATGATCTTTCTTAAAGGGAATGAAGGTTATTCTGACATTGAACTGTCTGGGGGAATTGTTGGTGTGTGATTCTTGTGGACAAAGTTTTGTTCCCACCTTCTTGGAAATACGCTACTTGATTCTAAGATACTTCTTACAGTTGGATTTTGGTGAATTAATTTTGTACTACAGCACTTGTTTTGTGCTTAGAAAGTTACCTTGTCTTAGGTAATTTTGAGCTTTTAATGTTATTATTGTTTAGTAGAACCGTAGATTTGCCGACAAAGAATTGTCTTTTGCTATCTTCGAACCGTTTTGTGACTGTGAGTCTCTCAAGGAAGTTTCGGACAGCTACACAGTCGGACTCAAAGATCGATCCTCTGCGTTTTGGTCATTACACTGAAATAATCTTGTTTCTTATAAGATACCAATTTAAAACAACTTTACAGGTAGATTTCTTCTGTATGCAACCAAATTATAATAATATCAATGTTGGTGTAAACCATTGACATTTATAGTGCTTTCTTCTAACGGTTCACTTTAATTAAAAAAATTTATTGATCAAAATATTTGCAATGTCTTTAGTTCAGCAAATTGTATCACTGTATGAATGTGGTGACTAGAGCTTGAAAGAATACCTGATTTGAGATAGGAAGATGTTGATTTGAATCATACAATGATGCATGGTTTCGTTTTACCTTTAATTATCATTCCTTTGCAAGTTAGTAAATATCTGCAAGTATTTGGAATAATTTTAACCAATATTCTACTCACTTCAATTACAGAATTCTAAATATATAGAAAAAATTATAATGTTTTCAACATGTCCGGTGTATGATATATTGCACGTGGGGTGCTTTAAGAAATAGAAGTAGCCATTTTCACAAACTGACTAACATTTACACCTAAGTGATCTGTAGGAAATAATGCGATTTCTCACTTGTAATAAGTTTTTGAACGGACCAAAATAGCCTCTCCTAAAAAATATGTTTTGAATGGTTCCATAACATCCCTTTTAGGTCATTAATTTATTAATTCTGAAAAATGTACACTGATCATTTATACCCCGTTAGTTCAGTATCTTAACGTTTGTCACAATATTTGACATTTCTGTCTATAATCATAAGAAGTGTAACTGATACTTGCATGTGTTTCCTATTAGAATGAAGCAATAAATGTATAAAGTGTTTTCAACAAACATTCAAACAATCACTTATAACTTAATAATTTCACAAATGAAAATATATCGTCCAAAGTTATAACCTATCTTCCGCCTTATTAAGTCACACGCGACAATTATAAAATTCTACACTGGTCATGTAATTAGCAGCTGTTTGTTACTAGGCTATATGTAATCATTATCGTGTTACAATCAACTTTGGATAATGTATGAACAAGATGGTTGTATTTCCCTTGAAAAGAAAATCTTCCCGTTTATAAATAAACATACATGCATAAAATGAGTTGTTTTCAGTTAGACAGGTGGCAATTGTTAATTCCAACAATTGATGACAATTATTATATACTGATACGACTGACTACCATAACTACTTCTTCTTTTGGTTTTGTCTTCAAAATCTAAAGTATCCAACCAAAAGTTACTTTGATAATTTCATTTGAGTAAATGTATCGGCTTTGACACAATGGATAAACAGATGATTTGAACATGATATAATTCTAGTGGGTTATTAATTTCATCTAAATTATACACACACAAAAAAAAGTTGACTTATTTGAAAGTGTTTTATCCAGATTATTTGATAATTGGTCATTTTTAACTTCGTGTTTCTACCTCCCCCTATTTTTCTGTCTGCATAGGATAACATCTGATTCTACTTACGCTACATTGAAAAGTGAATGGTCATGTAAGCGAAATGCAGGTGTAATAACTTGGTTACTGATACAAAAAAGTTGAAAATCCTTTTTTTGGGGGGTTACACTTCAGTTTACTAATTTTGATAATAAACTCAAACTACAGTATAATTAATACTGAATATTGTCAGATAACTAACTCGTCAGGTAATTACAGTCCTATGATAGTCAAGTCGTTGTGTACCTGAATCATTAGTAAGGCCTTTAAACGTTCTGTTAAATTACCAAAGATTGTTTTTCACCAGAGCATGCATTTCCTTAAATATGCAGACATCTCTTAACCGTATGGATTAATAATGCAAACATTTGGGTAGTCAAGAAGTCCCAGAATAACTAGATATATATTACTCACACAATGGAATAAGTACCAGTCTCTTTTACATGTCTGATAACCCGTAACAATAAGGGAGTGGAAATTGCCTCAGTATAGATGCTGGTGAAAGTTATATTATAGAATGTAATATCAAATATTCACCTTCTTTCAAAGGAATAGAAGATTAGGGGATTGATCACCGCCTTCAATTTTTTTAATATTTTAACCGAACGCAACGGAGACATGAAGCTGAAGCCCAGGAATTAAAGGAGACAAATAAAATAATAATATATCTTTTCCTAATTTAGTACTTTGATATCCATAAAGTTTGGAGAGTGGGATGAATACATTTTGTAATGAACCTGTGAGAAAATTTATTAAGTCTCAGCCCTAACTTTGCTCTCTGTTATATGGAAAAAGAGTATTATTTGCCATACTGACATTTTCTTCTCAGTATCTTATTATTCAATCAGTAGATGATATCGTCACCACAGCAGAGTCCACAAAGTTAAGCAAGAGGATAGTTACTTGCCCTTGACACTGGCTGACAGTTGCTCTAAATGTGTATTACGAATTGGCACAAGTTGGAATTCATGGACAATATGGTCGCGCCCTAGTGAATTAATGGTCCACGAGCTCGCTTGGGTTCGAATCCCGGTCTGTGAGTACTGATGAAGAGTGCTCGACTAGGGGGAATATCTATCCAGTTTTCCCAGGTATTCCAATGGTTTTCTAACTTATTTCACCTCGTGATCAATATTGTAACCTTTGTTTCTAATCCTGAACCAGTCAAATTCCTACAAACCAACACTTAAAAGAATATACATATATACTGTATAGCTTGATAACATATTTGCTAGAAAGAGTCTCTTCGCTGAATCGCCTTATATGTTATCCAGATACTGGTATCTACACCTAATCATTAGTAACCTAAATAGTTTATTTGCAACACCTATCTAATTCGTTTCATATTTCAGATACTTAATGGCAATGAATGCTGGAAAGAACAAAAACTAAGTCGAAGATACCTACATACTGACTGACTTCTAATGTCCGACACATCTTGTTCTGTTAATCTAAAGAAACAAAATGTCAACATGAGCTTACAAAGGTTTATCACAACAATAAAGAATGCCTGAAGACCAACCATAATGAAAGTGTATATTCAGTCATTTAAAAAACAACATTAATGACAATGATAATTATAATAATATAGCGATTAAAACATTTTGTTGTGTGTTTTATCATACGCTAAACTTATTGATAAACATACACAGGCAGACATTTTCACTGGGGTCTGCCAAAACTTTCAAATACTTGGATTGTCTCACCTTGCGTCTCAGTAGTAGTACTTTCTAATCGGCCAGTTGTTTTTATTTTCTCTTGACAATCATAAACATAAAAGTATTTAATACTTGAATAAGGTTGATAATGACTACATGGCGTTTAACTTTTTGTATTTTTGCATTTGAAATTCCTAATCTCAGTCTCTACTCTACACTCATTCACTTTAATCCATCTGTTTACTAGCGTATAAACGTGATAAAATTCAATTTTCCAGCTGATTAACACGTGATAATTCAACTTGACTAGTGGATTATTATTTCTTTTTCACTTTCGTGTTTTTGAACTGAATACCGTTAAGATTAAATTACTAGCAAATTAATAACGATATGAAAGTCTGTCTCTAAAAAAATATTCTGAAAACAGTTTAAGAGTTGATAATAACCTGCTTTCCTGGTTAATGTAATACACTTGAAGATGATGTTTGTAATGAAGAGAGTGGAGAATACTTTTAGTCATAAATTTAATTTATTTAGCTAGTTGATTAGTACAAGTTGTACAGAATGACTAACAGAGCCAGACACTTTATTTCTGTTACACAGTTGACCTTTATGTTGATGAGATAGTCTAGATGTAACTTCAGCTTTGGCAGTTTATTCATCAGTTGCATTGCATGAAAGATATTATGTGAGTGATGCAATCACTGCTAGCCGTTTATTTATGAGTACACCTTTGGGTTACATAACATCACTTACAGAAAACCACGCAAGGCTTGAATCTAGAAGACATTCTGATACAAGGCTAAATCTAGTTAACATTATATGAAAATGGTGGTAATGATAAGGCTAAGCAGAAGTGAATTCAAGTGATAAAAAGTATATTGTCATGGGATCTCCACCATGAACCGAATGTATCTTTACTTCACCAAACTTAAATTTCTTTAGGTTTATAAAAGAAAAAATGGATGAGAAGCTAAGAAATGTTATTCAGATTTTTTAAATTCTGATAAATCTCGATGATTGTTCCTGTTAGAAAATAGTCGGTATTCTCCCATTCAGTGGATTGATTTAGAATAAAATAACTTTAAGCGGACAACCAAGCCGGCTCGAACCAGGCGACCATTTCGTTGGTTTACCAAAACCAAGTTCTAAGTAAAACTATTTTGGAAAAGGTTGCAATTTTTGAACCTCTCATTTAACAGTTTGTGTATGGATATTCTTATCAACTGACATCACTGTACTGACTTATTCGCCTGTCTTAGTTACAAAAAATTACGGTGAAAGAACGAAATACATCACATATGTTTATTTTAAGCTTCCATGAATCTCAATAAATTACCTTTATTATGAATAATCCCTCACATATCGGTTTTCAGACACTGAATTCACTACTCAAAAACATTAGTAGCAAACACTGATTACAGTCACTTGGTTTATTCTCTTGTCTCTTTGATTACAAAATAGATATTTGCTATTTAGTGGCTACAGGTAAAATAATAATTTTAGAGGAGAAAATACTCTTTGCGACGAATTCATTCTCATATGTGTAACTATCATATTTAAATATTACCTGCATGCATTGTTACAATTTTGGCAGTGAGTGGTAATACGGTGGTAGAGACTATTATAAATCAAAAGTCAACATTTGTAAGCAAAGGTCAAAGGAAAGTATACCAGGCATCTGAGTAAATGAATGAGCGTAGAGCTAATTCCATTGGAAGATCAAGTAGATTTGTCAATGAAAAATGTGAATATCTGTATTTGTCAGGTAAAATGCAATAAAAGAGACAACAGCAGGAATAAGGTAATTTATGGAATTTTCTGTTATAAAACGTTTTCGAATTGGTCTTTGCACTCAAAAGTAAGACATTATCAACTTCTCGCCTCTTCAATTATTTAATTTTTCTTCTAAATGCACAATCAAGTGGTCTAGACCGTTGCCGAATTATTTTCTCTCTATGTAAAGCACTTCACTTATCTATCCTCTTACTCAAACCTTTCACTGGTACTTTTTCTCTTTACTCGAGAACTCTTCACTTAATGATGTATAAATTGTGCTGATTTCATAATGTTTTATTCACTTCATTGATATACTGGAATTTCCAGGTATTTATTCTTTCTTTCACACAATATTATTGATTGAATTGTCTCAGTAGTTTTGGGAATTTTAAGCTTTTTTCATCTAACAATGAGCTGTGCAGTGAAATACAAATATATTTTGTATTCATTGTATGCTCAACAGTAATCGATTTCACCTTGTTCAGTTCTATCACCTGGGTGAATTATAGACATCACTTTTGCAGTGGAATCAACAGGCTAAGGAACTCACCAGTACAAGCCAATTCGACTGACTGAAACACGGTACCTAAGGACAAGTTAAAGAATAGCCATCCATATGAAGGAACACACTAATGGCTTTCAAAGGCGCAATCAAATAAAAATGGTGAAACCAGATAAAAGACACTATATTCGTGAAGTGATGAAAAAGAGTTAAAAAAACCCAACAAGATACTTTTATGTATACTTTTCTTTCTTTACTATGGATGTTTTACTCTGTTTCTCTTATTCAACCCGAATTTGCCGAGTTAATGTCTGAAGGTCATTGGGTCGTTCGTTCCCTTTGGACTACTATTCTTTAACTTTGCCATACTTAGATCTAGAATTTTCAACGGATTAAGTATTTGGAAGGATTCTGATGCCAATTTTTTTCTTACACATCTGTAACGAAATCTATTTTTACTTCTGGTCTTATCATCCTTTTATTAATTTGAGAAAAACACAATCGGGGTATTTATTTCCCTTAAGCTCACCGCTTGTTATTTCTTTGAATTTATATTTACTTGTGAAGAAGCAAACTGCTGATACAACAAGACAGTTCTTTTAAGTCTGTTGAAACTAAATTATATTGGTTATTCTTTTCTAGTCTTCAGGACATTTACACGTGAATGATCACAACATAACAACATAAATGCACTTCTTTTTTCAAATTTACTTCATAAAAATACAGGAACAGTACTCAGTACGCTAATGGTAATCATGATAGAGAAATAAACGAAATTATTTGTTCTTTAAAAAGGACAACGTGTTATAGAGTGCTTACTTGTAGTTTGTCTGTTACACAGAACAAGAAAATAGTACCTTCAGGGTTTTATGTCTAAAAGCCACACGAGTCCAATACCCATACAAACCAACCTAACCTGACTATCAGTGGATACCTCAGCTAAAATTATTTCAATTGCTCTTCTTCCCAAAGAATCAATTTTATGTGATGTCAGCGTATCATTTCGAGTAGATTTCAAAAAAATGAGTTCTGAGTAACAAAAGACACTATACCGTTTGACTTGTCCTAAACTTACTTACTCAGGCCTACTTATTTTTCTGCAACGAAATAAAATCAGTTAGAGAACATTTGTATACTAAAGAACACTAGATAACCCAGTTCCTTTTAAAGATTTCAGAATAGCCCAATAACAAGTTTTAAGGTATGCTGTGAGTACTTTACCAAGGAACCATTATGTTGGAATCCTATCCTGCATTCACATGTCAACATCATTAGATAAAATGAAATAGGGACATTTTTAGAAATAATCCCTTATTTAAGTGACAGCTGAGATTCAAAAGACTGACGACTGACGTAATAAATGCTCGAAAATACGTAACTAACTCCAAAAAGTATCATACAAATCTTACATTTGCAATTCTTAAAGTACTTATGAAAGAGGAACGATGACAATGGAGTTGACATAAAGAGTAGAATACAATATGAATACCTATAAACTAAAGGGGTTGATCAGGGAGACCTTGAGTGTTTTAATCTCTTAGTAAGTATTTAACGATCTTTTGTCGAGAAGACAATGATAGACATTACTGAAAAATCCTTAAGAATGTCAGAATGGAAAGTAACTTACTTCCTTTGATTTTGGGATATGATATTAAGTATCTTATTCCTCATGAAGCTGTTCATCAACTTTGAATACTGGCAAGCCACATCATGAATGGATTATACACAGTTTGACATGACAAATATGAGTCCACTTCCTGAAGAGTAGTCTGTCAAGAAGTACTTTAGTCGATCATTAAGATAACTCTGCACGGAAAATAATAATATAGAAATGAGTTACCATTTATGTTGTTATTAAAATCAGTTTATGTGAATTATCATATTAAGTGGAACTGCAGTATGTTGTAATTAGTTTTGAGGCTGTAGCTGAGTTACCTGTATATCCGAGGTGAAACCAGAAAAAATACTAAGTATAAATGAAGTTGTTAAAATAAAGCTTAAAATACTACTTAATTCGTAGCAAACTGTTATACAGCACAAAACCTTAGATGGTTGTAGATAGTCGGTAGGAAGTCAAGTGACCAATGAAGAGTACAAAATACTCTCCACTTTTCAAAATATTGTGGTTGCACATTTAATATCGAAGAGTTTCATATATCACTTTGCAGAACATAGTTACGTGATCTTACCTGTATTCTTTCTTCATTCCTTCGACAAAATAATTATAGGAATTCATTTGTATGCAGTTAATTTGTTCTTCCAAAATAGTTCAGTTAAAAGGAATTAAGGATAATTAGCGATTCTAGGGGAAAATTACTGTGAAATATTTGAAGATGTCTTTTTCGTTCACATGACCATATGAATATTCCTCTATATCTTGACAGGTATTTCACAAAGCACAGTAAGAGAAAAACAACCATGGTGGCTGTAAGAAGTTAAAGGCTAACATCTTTAGAACTCCCTGTTATAATGTACGGCTAATAAATCGTGTGAAAATTTATCAAGAACGACATAGTTTCAAAAATATGAACAGCCTAGACACTGGAAGTAAACAAACTATTGTCTGACTGAAAATTCGACTTTACTAGATGACTGCAAAGTAAGCATTTAGTAAATTAAGAAAAAGCGTAATGAAATATGACTGTCATGAGCAATATATATATATATATATCCATGATGTTATAGGAAGTTCATTGGATTCTAAATAATTGCACTAGCAAATAAAGATGACTAGTTATCCCCTTTAAAATGCTAAGTAGGAAGTAAGCTATCGAAAAGAAGACACTTTCATGATATTTCTCCTTCGCTAGGAGATGTGAACTTATACTTTAAGAATATCATCTACTTTACAGACTAATTTCTCCCAACTATAATATCTAAACTGATGCTAAGCATCTATGTGTAAGTAAAAAACTAATAAACTGATAAAAGTTTCAGACGTTAACACATACGGGTCTGTAGTCACATAGGTTACTTGGCAATATTTTAAATACATAGTGCCAATATTTATAACTCAAAACAACTTTGCGTTTTATTTTGTCTTCTTTCCTCACACCTGATTTCGATTAGAGAAAGAAGGTGAAAAAAAAGTATATAAGTTTCATTGTTTCCATAGTACGGAAGAACTAAATTAATTTATTCAGCAGGAAATTGCAGGTTTCCTCACCATCTGAAATTAGCTCTACAGCAGACAAAAGTGACACATATATGTACTTCAAAGACTTGGTATAATGTTACTTTTCTGAATTTTGGAAGGTAACATATCCTCTCAGTACTCACGTGTTTTCGGAGATATAACCAAAATTTTGGTTTGATATGTCTGCAGTGTAGTCAAAGATAAATCTGTATGTTGTCTCTTTCCTCTTAGCTTTTGTATAACCCCGAACTCGAAACTGAACATCAATCTTAAATTACATTTCAGTACTGTGGGCAGTCTTAAAACATACCACGGTCAGGACTAACTTCTGGTCGCATACACGGCAATGGAGTGGAATGCGCTAACCAATTTTTGTCAGGATTATCAGAAATGAAGTAGTAATTTGAGTCACAATGTATGCTTTGCAGAGAGTCAAATAAAGCGACATACTTGTCATGCATTTTTGTCTTTACTATGTTTCTAACATACAATAAATTACTTTTATTCAAAAGAAAATTTAACATTAGTAACAGTGAAAATTTTGAATTTTAGCCTATTTTTGTTACCGTTGCATACATGTTTATGCCATATATGCTTGTTTCTTTTAAAATGATTATTCAGATACATCATTTCAGGTCAATTTGAAATGCATCAGCTTGTTGTCTTACTTAAAAGAAATGTGTGCTCAGTTAGAATAAGATGGTACTCGTACAATTCCTGAAGCACACATTTTTCAGTCTCGTATAGATCATATTTTAAAGTGTCTTGTCAAAGAAGTGAATATTTCCATTTATCCTACCGTTGTCACTTAGTTACTATGATAATTGAGTGAAGTAAACTTGTTAAATCGAAATAATCAATTGAATTCTGAAATCGTGACAGTGAATAAAGGACACACTACTGATAACTAATTGAAGTGACTTCTGGTTTTTCACTTCTTTTGGTGCAAATAAAATCTGTCTGTGCATGGTGTAATGTGTAATAAATCCATTACTATTAGCGCATCAGATATATCCGTGGTATGTGGTAATTAACAAGGAAAAATAGGATAACTAGTTCATAGTCAGCCAGATTTTAGCTCGCTTAACGTATATCCAAGAGCTTCATCAGGTTTCCGGTAGAAAAATAAACTGTCCTTTATATTATTTACATAAGTGAGACAAGTGGAAAATAAAGTGTGACAAATTTCCATTTCTTACACTGTTCAGTAGTAAAGTTATCTACTGCAAATTAGATGTAACTTCACTAACCATATAAGTATATTTTCAGAATATTAATGGAGTTAGAAAATAAGAAAAGTCTTTAATGTTCCTTTTATCTATTTTATCTGAGTACATTTTGCACAAAAAGAGACTGAAATTATCTGTTAAAAAGAAAAGTGGTTATGGCGACAAGAAATTCGAGTATGTAGTAGAATAAAACCAAAAGTAACTGGAAGTTATAAAAGGCAAAAATACAATTGGGGGATAGGGGAGAAATGATGCAGAATAACTAGAAGAATAACATCAGTAAAAAAAAGCCATGAAATTTTGACCTCAACAGAAAATACCCCACTAATGGTTTCATCTAATGCATTCATTGTTATAATTATTCTTTTCTGAGGAGGGAAAATGTATACACTCTAATTTGCCTTACCTTATCTGAAAAATAGTGAAAATTCTATTCCCATATTATCACACTAATAATATCCAACCATAGTTGTTTTTATCAAGGAAATCAGAAATTCATTTTATTTGCTTCTAGCTAACTAACATTTCTGTTGTTCCCCTACTTCATTTCGACCTACTTCTTTTTAAGAATGGAAATATTTAGGCATAAAAGTTAGTTTGGTCTCATTTTGTTTATCCATAAGTTTATCAATGTATATATGTCAGTGTGTTGATGATAATCTCGCAGTTATTACTTATCCTTCATTATTGTACTCAGACTATTACCACTATCAGAATCAGTATCATTAATGGTGGGTAGTTTACTATTTGAATATTTAGACTGATATCATTACTCTTATTGCTTTTCCCTCTAACTACTGTTAGATAAAACGTCTTATTTAAATATATTGTTGAAAAAAAGTAATAATAATAATAACTCCATTAGATCAAGTTACAGATTTCTTTGAAAGACATACTATGTCTTCATCCTTTCTTCTTGTTTTTTTTCTTTTACTTCTACTAATGGAATCCTACTTCATGCCACCCCTTTTATCTTATTCTTCTTTTACAGAAAATATGAAAAAGCCAAAAAAGAAAACATCATAATGTTTGTTAGCCTAAACTCAAAACGAATAATTCACTTTCCTTTACACATTTCAATACATTCAAATGTTAATGCTACCCGTATCTAATGCAGTTTAAATGCTAATATTGTTTGTGGTTTTTTATACAGATGAAATTTCTCTCCGCCCATTTATCAGTATCATTCCACTTGATAATAATGCTGTTATTAGTGCCCATCATGTGATATATATATATATATGTATATATGAGTACAACCCAGCTCATGTACGTATTCTCTTTCTATAGGTATAAAAAGAATTCTCTAATTAACTAATTAATTAATGCGTAGCAAGAAAAAGATAAAGCGAAAAACACTTAGTACCCAATGAATGGCACAATTATGCCATGAATAAATATTTTTAATTGGCATAAAAGAATGTATTTTATGCCTAAGGATACAGAATGCAAGGATCTTCAAACAACTAATCCTCCTTTTTATACTTCTTCATAGAATAATTTTTATATAAGTAGGTGCGAGCAAAACTTGAGCCTTCCAAGTCTTTATCCTCCACTTTCCTTGGAATAAAATAAAACCTCATATAGCAAAACTTTACAAATGAAATAAGAAGAGATATGATTAGGTCTCATTCTCTTTGGAAACTTTCTTGGATAATGCTGATGTTCATAAGCCCTATCCACAGCGGTAGAAAATGTAATATATAGAATTTTTGTGAAATTTTATACTAATCATCTTTTTATGCAACCCTGCCTAGTTTGCTAGCCAGAAAAGAGGAAAGGTTGTATGTCAGGCTAGAGTTCCAAATCCAGAAAAGAACAATATCTTAACTGACACTGCGAACCACAGAAAACATAAACATTCTACAGCGAAGTTGGGAAGACTCTTCAATTCAAGGATGGATAGCGTCTGCAGATAAAAGACTTCAGGAAGCCAGTCAGCCAGAAGTCCATTTTCGGTAAAAAAAAGTCAGTTTGTAGACTTGAAATATCCCCACTACGTTTGATGCTTTCAAGGATTCCCAAACTTCGTGAGAAATACGAAGATATGGTAGAGAAGTGCTTGGAATCTGTGAGACCAGATGGAAATCTACTCCGATCATTCAAACGGCAAGCAAGAATACGATGAGGCTGTTAATATCATGGTGTTACCAAAAGCCTAGGAGGCTCTTATGAAGTGGGAACCGCTCTCATTCGCGATCATGATAATGAGATTCGACTCGAGATGATGCGAAGTTACAATCATACAATGCAACGCACCAATGAACAGCGTAGACCTGATGAAGAAGAAAGAGAATTTTTACAGATAATTAATAGGAAAAAGTAATGGACAAGACCCGGTCAGATGGTGACATCATTGTTTTGATGGAAGATATACATGACCGCCAAAGTGAGAGCAGACGACAGACGAGTAGAATTCATTATGACGTGAGTGCCAATCATTGAAATGGATGAGGAACGAGAGCCCTTTGAGGACTTTTGAGCGTTTAATAATACGGTGATTTCAGGCAGCGTGTACAAACACTAACGTTATACGCAGAGCGCCGGGGATTGCCCTAGATGGATACACTAAAATTAGGATAACCAACCAGGAGTTGACTGCGAGTGGTAGACTGGCTTTCATTACTTCAGAATCAGTGCTGATATCCACAACACCTAGAACAAGTAACCAGATCTGAGTTTCAATACCAATATCGTCAGTCAATGTTTCAGTCTATCTCGGAGACTTGGTGTTTGCATCACTAAAACCAATTCCAAGGGTTTGTAGAATTTCATCAACGTCTACCTTCGCTCACTCGACAGTGAAGAACAGATGGCCAGTCAGAGGGGTTAGGCAACAAGGAACACTGGCAGTTGGTGGACCAGTCCAGAACATACTGCCCAACAAATATTGCGGAAGTAAATACACATGTACTGAACACACACTGAGACTGTTGAGTGACATAAGACTCTACTGTGGCCTTCTAATGGAACCGGAATGGGAAGCGATAGTTTGGGCGTCCGAGAGAAGAAGGTTGCGTGAAGAGGAAATGGAAGCTTTTTGCAGTTCCTGAGCCAGATCAAATGAACGCAAAAAAGAGGGCTTCTCTCGGACCACAAAGAACGAGTAATCATGGTCTTCTTATCATTACTGTTATGATTTACTATATTTTCTTTCTACAATTCTATCTTCTACTACCATCAATAACCAAGTGATCTACTAATTCTCAAATGTTGGCTTCATAGTTTCGTTTATAAGATTGTCTCATGTCCACTGTATAATCGTGGTCTGGTCACCGGAATTTGGAAATCACTCAGGATGATTTACAGAGGTGCTACTTCAAATTTGCAGCCTTAGGAAGGTGATTTTCAACTGAGAATTTAATATTTGATCTCAAAGAGTCTGTTTATAACTTGGACATGAAGTATTTACAACTTCGTTCCTATTAAAACTGGCATTATCATTATCACTCGGTACATTACTGATGATATTTATTTTTAGCAATTTCCTTTACTGATCAATAACATTTTCAGTGCAAATCTGACAGCTGAAAGCACTGTGACGCACATGGTAATTAGCCTTATGCATTGTTCCAGAAGCATTTTGCTGGGATACGTGTAAAGTATTTCATACTTGATTAGGAAGTGTAATATAGAGCATCTCCTTTAATTACATGAGTAATTTATGAAGCAAAGTATACGGATTAAGTAAATGTTTCGATTTGGTTTAATGCAGTCTATACCACTTACATCAGTGAAAGAAACATTGGAAACTAACTAACACTGAACAGTAGCTTCGTTTAAGTACTGTGGTCGGAAATTTGTAAGACGGATACAATGACATTGAAAAAGTAGACTGAAATCCGCACACTGTTGTTTCCAACTTATTTGCAATCTAACGCCATCGCCATTTGTTGGGAACTGCTGAGTAACAGAAATATGACTTATGTTCTTTACAATGGCTTTCTGAAAATATTTTGTCTCTCATTATCTTAACAGAACATTGTAAAAATGAAATCAATGGATTTCGCATCTCATCGATCATTGACCAGGGGATATAATCCTAATGGAGTTTTATTAGTTTCTGAAATCTAACTAGTCCTGAGATAATTTTCCTCACACTTTACATCAACCAGAGTGAATTCATAAAATAATGAAAGCTGAACAGCTGTTACCTTTTGAATTGTCAATATTCTGAATCTTATTCAATAGAAGCTTTATTTCCTGTGGGATTTTATCAATTAATTTACTTCTACTGCTTGTGATAATGACAGCTCATGTAATTAACCCACTCTCACCTTTTATGAAAACCGTTTATGCTACTAACAATAATGTTGTCCACTGAAAAGGGATTTACTTTTTATGCCTATATGCATAAGACTTTGGCTGTTATTGTTACCACTGAGTGATACGTTACCAGTTAATCTTGAGAAATTAAAGTTTTTCACACTGAGACAAAGCGACTGACCATTATTTCTCGGTGATTTTTATGCTAACACTGATGTGCATCTAATATATAAGTTTCTACTCTATATCGGCTCCTTTCTCTTGTTATAAATGATCGGAAGTAAATATTTCATCATGTAGATAAAATCTTCAAAAACAAATTTAATGTTCCGAATAAATTATCAAACAAATACATATATGTACAGTTTTGCGAATACTTTTAAAATAAATGGTAAACGGTTTATAACTGAATTCTCTTAAAGCTACAATAAACATAATAAATGCATACATGGATTATCGATTGTTAGTCCTAAAAACTATCGCGAAAGTGATCTTTTGGACGTCTGATGGTGGTTTGCATCATAACTTAGATGAACTATAGATAATAAAAAAAGTAAAATCAGTATGCAAATGAAAGCTTACCACGACGGCCAGCTTAAATCACTGGGCTACCGAAACTGCTTTCCACCAAAATACTTAATTTCACCTGGATTTATCAGTGTTTTAATCGCGTAGTTATATCAAATGACCTATGCATGAAACTGCACGCTGACTTAACGTACTTCCAAGTAAATGCTGTTCAAATCTTCAACGAAATGAAGATATACTTCAGATTATTACTTGACGTGTAAATCCTGTATGATGAAAAAAAGTATTTTGGAACTAAATACACTGAAAATGTTTTTACCATATGTGCGCATATTGTCTGAAACAAAGCTTTATTATTATTATTATAAGAATACTTAATTTTATTGACAAATATTAGTCCTTCAGAATAGTCATGATCTGAAAATATTTTACCCATATTTTCAGGTGCTCCTTTTAAAATCCAGAATATCAGTTTACCTCTCATTGCTGGTTGACTTCCACATGGATTTCTAGAAGCAGAAATTAGAATCCATGTTAACTGAGTTTTAACATGACTGGGGTGAAGGCAGTTACTTATCAATGAAGCACAGTAGTGGTGACCCACATGAAGCTGGATATAATGAATCACTGGAATGTAATAAAATAGTCTAACAGTAGCGCATTTACCATGTAGACTAACTTTCCTGGACTGGATTCCTCAAGGGATCGTGAGTATAGACTGCTCGAGGTTATCAGACTATGACAAACAATCATCAGGTACCCTGTGATCTCCATTAATTCTCTCGCTTGTTTTGGTTTATGAGGAAAATTCAAAATTTTGTAGTTTTATTTTCCCAAAAATTGTCAGTTTAAGTCGAGTAAAGGCTAATACCTCATGTTTAACAACATGTGTTACAAATATTTTTCCTAACGTGAATGAAAAAGGTGTCATAATGATCAGTATTTCAATCCACACTTTCTGAGTAATTTATCTAATCACAATAAAATGTTCTAATAAAACTGTGAAGTAAGCATAGTTAGCAAGTGAAACTACTCCAGCTAAACGTTGGTTTAACCTTAAGTAATCAATCATAATTCAGTAGTAATATCAGTTACTTTTATAATTGTCACTTCAAAGTATTGATTTAACTTTTATCTTCATTTCGTTTCTGATTCATTTTGAACTTATAAGCGCCTTAGCTCTCCATTATTCGTATAAATCTGTTCTTGCAGTAGAAAATATCTGGCGAGAATTTTTTGATAAAATGGTTCATAATAGTAGGACAACATTTGGATTTTCCCCAAGATGCACTAAGAATATTGATTAGTGCTTGTCAGAACTGATTACACCTAATATGTGCAAATCACGTCATCACAATATTTCACAAAGGATATAAACCAAAAATCCAAACAAACCAAAGTCTCTCTCCATATGAAAGCGTTTAAAAGAATACAGACTTACCGAAAATCATGCTTCATCGGGTGAAAAACTCTGTAAATTTTGATGTCAATCGGAAGGCACAGTTATCTTATCAGCTAACAATGATCATTGAACCAGCCTCTCAAGTGTCATTATATAGAGAAGTATAAGTTACTTATTAAAATGTATCAAATGCTTATTTTGATACCCGAAAAATACCCATCGTTTGAGAAATAGAAAAAAATATTGTAGTATCAAAGACAAACCTAATTACTTAGCAGTAATTCTGATACGAAAACATTGTGAAAACTAAGAGACTGAATACTAACATGAAGGATCACACTTGTTTGCCTAAATGTATTCAGTATACTATATCAATACTAGAATTTAATGAGTACGAAATTGTGGTAAGCTATGACATTAACTTCCTATATATATATATATATACATTGCAACCGATAGTCATCTGGTTCGACCTTATTTCAAGGTATACTTGTCTTACTTATTAAGGCGTGACTCCTACTGCATATTAATAGGGAGATAAGCTTAACACCAGATGCACCAATATGAAATTTAGCCCCGACACAACTGAAGGTGAATTGTCTTAGACTGACCAATAAGACGGAAAGAAAAACAATATCTAAACATAACTATTCTCAAACACAGACATTCGAATTTGAACTCCTACACAGCATCAGTGCAAAGACTTCAGTCTCCTCCATTCTCTTAGGTAGAGAAAATACATTTATAACTGATAGAAATTGAGAATAAAAGGTATTCAAACATTCGTAAAAGAGAAAACAGGGTCATGTGACATCAGATTAAAACTTCAAATCATAGGTTACAAGGTGATAATCTTACCTAGGTTATGTAACTTAGAAGAGCACTGAGAATACACAGTATCTCCCCTTTTCTTTAGAAGCACCATATTTAAAGTCCAGGACAATTTTGGCAGAAACTTTCATGCATATATATGTCACCAGAGGCCACTTCAGTCTCATAACCGAAACATTGCAGAAGGCGAAAATCCTAGTAACAAACTGTATTCATTCTACGACACTGATCGTTTTTGTTCTTTCTTCATTTAATTCTATCAAAAACCACGCTTGATTCACCTGGTTGTTCACTGAAAATTTATTAAGTGAAATTCTACAACGAATCTCATTCATCTGTACACATTCTGTTGTTGGATGAGTTTTATTCTAATCTAATTATATTATGCAGGTAAAAGTCAACAAATATAAGTAATATTTAAGGAAGGCTATGGTGGTGATTGGCATTATTCTCAAGTTAAACAAAATAATTTGTCAGCAGCGGTGTAGTTATTCTTCCTCCTGTTGTTGTAATAATGTAGTTAGCGATAGAAAAATAATTATTAGTTACTTCCACCACTTCTTTTTCTCTTGGGGCGCAACATTAAGACTATGAGTGACCTGCTATTCCTTATCACTTGTCTTTAATATTTTGCATCCAAATCTCTGTTTATAGACGTATAAATGATCATATCAATGAGTAGACGGTTGATAAGCAAATTACATATTAATAATTACCTTATTCAATGTAAGGGTGAATTAATGTATAGAAATTGCCACCTCGGTTTATTCTTCGTTTTAAGCAGACTCCTTCGGTTGTCTTTTCCATTTTTCTAATTTTCTGCTTAGGTGAAGCAGAAAAACAAATTTACGCAGCAACTATAAAGTGTCCGAGTATTTTACTTTCAACGTAAATTTTTTTTAAGCGGAATAATCAAATTATGGATTGTGAGGTGAGTAGTCGAAAAACTGTTAATACTAGAATAATAAAACCAATTAGTGAAGATGCATAGCAATATGATAACTCGGTCTATATTACGCTAAAATGTTTTGTTTAGTTTCTGGAGAAAAAATTGAATGAATCTAGGATTAAAACATTTAATGAGATGAACAAACTGACGGTTGGTAACTGTGTATACTCTTGAATTTCTCTTTCGGAGAATGAATAAATCGTTTATATTTTCTTATTGTCATGCAGTTCTGAAACACATATCAGAGAGATAAGACTATCAAGGGACAAGAAACATTTTAGATAGAAAGTTATTGCACGATGACTTCATGAAACATCAGAGGATTTTCCAACTTATAGTTTCTATATTTTATTTAAAATAATTCAGGATATTTTTAGCATGAGACAGGTATAACTTTTAGTGCAGCATATTACACGACAGTCTACTAATAGCAATAGGTGAAAAGTTGATTGTAGTGTTAAGCATGGATGTGTCAGACCAATGAATCTCCGTTTGACGATGTAAATATTCAATTATAATGCCCAAACTAGCAATTCGGTAAATACTCTATTGAAAGTAGAACTCAGACTGTGAGAAGTCCAAAACAAATTGACTTTAACGACTCACTAGGTAGGACTCAGCAGATGAAGTAAGTTCTAAACAAGACCAGCAGTTGCGCATTACATTTCACTCATTGAGCAGTCACATCGGTGATCCAAATATCATCTGTTTAAAATTTAACACGACTCCAGTTTTCCATCATATTCATTCCTTTATATTACTTATTCAATGAAGCAAAACAGATTGGAATTACCGGGCTAAATGAAACCAAGAGGAGTAAATATACAGAGAAGAAATAACTACGATAATATAGTAGCGTAATTAGTATAATTAAAAATAAAACACCTGTGTTTGTATGTAATGAGTGATAACTTTTGCTATGCATACAGACTGACGACTCATCAGTATTAATTGACATTTCATTCAATCTAACCAACCAAAAGGTTACATTTTTGAACACAACCATTAAGTTGACCAGTATGTAAGCATAAAGTACTGTATAAAATGTCAACAGAGAATATGCAGTCAGTGTCCAGTCATTTTTACTTTGTCATTTTTAGGAATGAGCTTAAATCTATCTTGTATAAGTGAACTCTTAATTTCAGTGATCAAAACTTTGATTTCAACATCCTTAAATACTTTTTTTACGAGTTGATCCAATTAGATGTCATCTGTGTGGATGGATGTCCCACCTACGACAATGGTTGGGGTCGCGCTAAATCACGAATTAGTAGAAGTTAGAATTCATGAGCCATTGAATTGGGTCCCAGTGACTGAATGGTATAGGAGCTTGCCTTGTAACCTGAAGATGCTGGGTTCGAATCCCAGTGGATGCGTACTGCCGATGATTCGCAAATTACGATCAAACAGCTGTCCAGTACTCCCTGGTTTTCAATGCTTCTCTAACTGATATCAATCCGTGATCAGCTCGTAAAAGAAACATATCTAACCCTTACAAACCAAACTATAGAAAACCCTTAAATACATTTATCCAGTCCTGTTTTCATCAAAATGTTCAGATTGGTTTAACTGGAACTGACTTTAAGCTTAAAACTCATTGATTGAGAGTAAATAATACTAATAACGGCTTTATTCTATTCTAGACAATATGTTAACATACAGTACAGAATTTTCAGCGTATTTAATTAATTTATTTATTTAAATTGCCAAATATCTACTCTTCGTACAATGTCTTGAAGTAAAATGCCGCGTTGTTCCATCTGAATCAGTATCCATATCTCCATGATACTTTTTCTGCATTTCTGTTGAGAAATTCTCTGCATCACAGCAAATTAAAACTGTGTGCCAGTTCATGTAGTGATCTGAAAACAGTGAAATGATTAAATCAGTAAGAAATAGAGAAGTTTGTGAATCATATTGGATAAAAATTTAGGCAGTCCAGTGATTTAAGCAGACCGCCATATGATCTAGACTAAAGTGTCACACTTTATTTTGTAACAGACTACTCACCTAAGTAGTATACATCACAGCCATCAAACATTATTCTCTTAGTTTGTTCTACGGAAAGTTGACAAGACTATTTCTAATAAGATTGCACTGGTTTGAACGCTTAAAGTACTGACAAGTTTGCGTGTTTTAAACTGTCATGTTTATCAATAGGCATTACAAATATGCTGTCACATAGACCTTACAAACACTTCATTATATCGTAATAATGATATGCACATTTTAAAGATGGAAATAACCTGTTTTTCACATAGTTACCGTTAACGTCATGTGTACATTCTATCAATATCATTGATCTTAGTTTACGCTACACTTAAAATCCTATTTGTCGTTTTTCTCTCTTCCTCTCATCTTTTTTGTTGAATAACAATTGATTCCCTCTTTCTTATTGTATTCTCCTAATTCACATCTTGTTGATTAGATGAATGCAAAAATTTAATCAAACTACACATTATTTTCTCACCTTAACAACACCAAATTCAATACATAATAACTGCGTGCAGAGATTTTAGGCCTAAACAAAATAAGAGTGAATTATTGGTCAGTAAACTGTTTACTGTTAATCTATTCAATATATTTTTTCCTTTTCAATAAACTAAAAAACAGAAATAAGTGACACACGCATATATATATATATCCTTACATTACACGTATAACACAAGTGGCTTTATTGTTTTGTCTTGCTTTTTCTTATATCACTCATAAAATAGAACCTGTTTTTCAGAGATACCAGTCTTCTCCTCCTTTTTTACTTTTCGGACAATTTACTTTGTTAAAAACTGAACGGATATATTCCCCCTTATTCTTCCTTGTTATATCCCTAGGGTATATATGTTTGGTAGACAAGAGGTAAATAGAAATTGAGAATTATCTCAGTGGACATATGCATACTCTTCTATTATGTAGATGTATGTATACACGGTGTTCATAAAACACAGATACATACAAAAGATGAAGACCCAGAGAATAGCAACATTTTGACTATAGCCTCTTTACTGACGTCCTGAAATGTCTTATGGACAATAAAAAATTCCCTATATAAAGGAAGTATACAGAACGGAACAACACAGTTGTTATTGTATTGAAGACATTCTCTTCCTAGTCAACTTTCAATCTGCCTAGGTTGAATTCTCTTTCACCTTCCTGTTCTTACCTGAAAGGATATACGTTTCTTGCTTCTCTTAATTTCTCTCAAGCATTTGATTCTTTAATAATGTTCTTCTTTCTTTAAAGTCAAATTTATGTTGAATACTAAACACGCAACAGTTCGGAAGTGAATTAAAAATGTATCGATTGAAGATTATAAGGAAAGATAATCACTTGCTTCTTATACTTCCACTCTTCTACTCTTTTTCTATTGTGTTATATTTGAAGGAAAAATCTAAGGAAGTTGACTACGGCCATCGTTTAGGCTTTATTTTTTGTTGTTGTGGGAAATAAACAAATAATAGATAACGTTTTTGTATCTAAAATGAATATCGAAAAATCTATAGAAAACTACTATGCAGTCCTAGTTCACGTGATTGCTAAAACTATGCACGTCAACTAGTGCAAATTATTTCACTGATTAACAGCTATATACACGCATATTAATTTTATGGCTTGAAAGAATTTGGTATATTTTCTATTCTCCTTAAATTTGGCCTTCTGGCGAGTGCTTCTGTTTAGTGTATCGGTTTAGTACAGAAAGTGTGACAACGAAAGTTTAAGTAGAAGTTTTCTAATAAATATTTATTACCACAGAAATATCTTTTAACTTTTACGTGTAGACAGTGTGCCATTCATGTTATACAACGTGAATCATTTTTGGTTTCATAATGAATTATTGTATACCCAATGCTCACATTTCTTCAAACTATTAAATCTGAACTTGGTTTGAACATATAAGGTAAGAATTTGTGCTTCTGTAGTGCGGCATCAAATCTTGCACAGAGCCCAGACACAACATATTTGAAAATTCCAATTATCACATTAAGAATAATATTTTCACCGAAGAAACTTTTCATTGACTTTACTATCAAACCACACATTCGTATACCATATCTGATACTTTCAAAAAGTATATCCTATGACCAGAACTGAACAATGTGTATCGTTAATAGCAATAATGTTAAACATGATAAAAAAAATATTTTCATAATTTTAGTCATTTTTAAGAATCAAGCGATTGGAAAAGCACTCTAAGTAGTACAAAAATCATTTATCGACTGTATATGACTAAACCAGGAATGTATAATGATTAGTCAACATTAAAAAATTAACGTATAATTCGAAATATATTACAATTTAATTAAAAGTAGTATCTCATTTACCATAGTGTTATTACTTCACTCATAATTGCTATACATCGGGAAGTGCTTATTGTAGTACAAAAGAGAAGAGGGGAAATTTAACTAACTAACAGAAGAAACATAATTTGTAAAAACGTCTTATTATAATCACCTCGTTATCCAAATGAACTCATGTATATTAGTACAGCCACCTGCCTCAGATGCATTTATAATTTCACCTATGAACATTTTAAGAGATTTCATCGTGTAAAAAAGTATCATTAATGCCTATGGTATATATTGTGTCAATCATATGGATGAAAAAAGGTGGCATGTTCTATTTTATTAGACTAAACTGTTCAATGTATTGGGTACTTTAAAGGATTTAAGGAATTAATATCAACCAACTGATAGATTTATGTGGATTTGATTGATTCCAAAGTATATTTAGCTATGAATGGAAACTATTCTGTGTAAATGCACAAGTTTATCAGCCAATCGGCTTCTTTTACTTATTGCTTTACTTCTGCATTTCATGTCATATAACTACGAATATGTTCCCACCTCTCCCACTGAATAACCATCAAACATAGTTCTGCACAAACATATTGCCCATAACTGCACAGAAAAAAATATCCTGTCCATAAAATAAACCTACGTGTTTGGCAACTACTTCGCTAATATGGGGTGCCACCGACAATTATACATCTCATCCAACAGCTGTACGACAATGCTGCATGAAAAGTCATCCACAACAGGAAAATTACGGAATCCTTCGAAGTGAGGACAGGAGTAAGACAAGCTGGCTGCCTACTATCGCCAATGATTTTCCTGATTGCAGTAGACTGGATAATGCGACAAACAGCGGGCAATGAGGAAACAGGCATAAAATGGACTCACACAAAGAACTTGGAGGATCTGGACTTCGCCGATGATATATGTCTGATTTCCCACAAACTGGAAGATATGCAAGCGAAAAGCAACAAGTTGGCAGAAGAAGCATCCGGAGAAGATAGGACTTCAGGTGAACATAGAGAAAACAGAGGTGATGAAGATTCCTGGCCAACACCAACAGCCACAGCAACAACAACAGACAACGATCAGCATAAATGGGAGGAACCTGAAGGGAACAACCTCCTTCACACACCTACCTGGGAACCATCGGTTCAACTACAGGCGGATGGAACTGACGAGGATATCAAAGCAAGAATCGGAAAAGCAAGACAAGCTTTCACTACTCTCAAGTCTGTGTGGAGGTCAACAACACTCAGCATCAAAAATAAGATCCGGATTTTCAACTCCAATGTGAAGTCAGTCAGTGCTACTATTCGGATCAGAGACTTGCACTGAGCGTCATAAAGAGCATCTGAAACAAACTACAGACCTTCATTAACAGTTGTCTTCGCTCAATACTGAAGATCAGATGGCCAGCCAGAAAAGATCAGCAATAGAGATCTCTGGCAATGAGCAAACCAACCAGGAACCGATTGTGAAACAAATAGGGAGGAAGAAATGGAGGTGGATTGGCCATACTCTGAGGAAACCATCAAGTGAGTGAATTCACTGAACAAGCCATCGGTCAAGTGTAACCCGAAAGGGAAGCGGCGAGTTGGTTATCAGTGTGAGGGTGACTTGGAGGAGGTCATGTGAAGAGGAGATGAAAACGTGTGTGCAGACATGGAGCCAGGTGAAGAGTCTAGCAGAGAACCGAACGCAATGGAGACGCGTGTCTGGAGCCCTATGTTCCTGTAGGAATTAAAGGAAACAATAATAATAATAAGTGCATTCAGATGGAGCTATAGCTATAGTAATCTGTGTCAAGATTTCTGCGGTCACAAACACCTTATGGGGGGATACTGGATTTGTTCTAAAATCATTTACTTTCATACCATTTATCAAAAAAGACCAATTCTGTATCATCATCCACTAATCAAAACATTAAAAATACATCTAAAATACACTCCCCGGGTACTGCAAAAACAGTTCAAAGAATCTTTTATGTAATTAACGTCTTCACTCAGTTGTCACCTCAATGCTTAAATTTACCTAAACGTTCTGCAGAGATCGTAATAACATCTGTAATTTCAGAGGAAGAGATTGACATCCGTAAGTACTCTGTGGTAGAATTCAAACAAAAATTAGAGATTGGGACTTCTTACATAACAAACCAATGTAACTTTGGTGATTACTAGTGCTCCATATTTGAATAATCAGTAGAATGACAGGCTTGTAGTTACTTCATTTGATGAAATTCCTATCTACGAAATCAAATGTCACTTTTCAGTTGATTCATACATCTAGTATCTAAACTTAATGCTTTATACTTTGGTAAAGGTTAAAATTCTAGCAAATGCCCTCAGTTAGACTAGTTTTAGTTTCCTGTTTTCATCTGAACTTCAAAAGATTACAGGTACTAGCACTATCTGAAGGTGTTCTACTTCTGGATCAAACTCCACTATTGATTTTATTGATCTCTTGGTACATCTATTCAAAGTTACTTGCTCAGATACGTCTAGTGTCGTTTTTACCAAGGTGAAGACACATTCACAAGACTAAAGCTTTCATGAGACTCAGACAGAACACAAAATATTCTTCACCAGAATATGTGTAAAAGTTAAATAATAATTCAGTTAATTATTTCAAGTTAAACTGTTTGTTACAACTGAAAAGCTTTTGAATGCTTTCCCCAGTTGTGAGTGACCCTTTTGCTTCTATCAAACTATTCTTCTTTTCCTCTTAATCAAAACAAACACTCACTTGTAAGTACACTGTTATTGATAAATTGACGCGTGTGCATATATACAAATAACTTTTGAGTTCTTAATTAAACAAAGTAAATGTGGTTAATTCCCTTTGATAAGTGCACATTTAGATATAAACATGTGTGTGTGTGTGTGTGCGTGATTAGACCGTTATTCCGATAGAACAGATGATGAAATGTAACTGATTTAGAAGTTTCCTCGAAATATTCTGAATATTCTCTTCTCAATACATCTTTCGGTATGTCATGTATATATACATATATATATATATATATATATATATATATATATATATATATATATGGTATTCTTTCATCTCTCATTTCTCTCACTATACTATACAACACCAGATTCAACTTTTGCAGCATTTCTTAACTTTAATTCTTTTTTTTTCTCATACTATTTTAATTATGTTCATCTGACAGTATTTGTCTTGTATACTTGAGGCTGATAGAAGCGATTCGTTTATTTACTTGCAACACTTGATCACTTCATGTAATCACATCGCCTTAGTCATTATCAGAATAAGATGAATCAATTAATTAAGCCTCTAGGGTTGAATAGTCTACTTAAACATTTTGATTATTGTTCTATTATAAGTAACAGTTGGGGAAACAAAAAAATTAGTAGAAGTAGTTGTAGTCAGTTAAGCTGATGGGATTCACTTTATTTCAATACGTGTTAATAAACACACTCCTGAGGACATATACAAATACAGCAATAATGTAATAAGTTAAAGAATCGTTGGAAAATCGCTGCTCCAGTTGTGGTTATTACGGTGATAAGAAGCGATTACCTTAGGATGCTATCAGAATCTTACTGAAATCCGAAATATGATAATTTCAAAAACTGTCTAGACTGGATCAATGCAGAAAATTCAAATTTTAATAAAAAGTTGAAGGGGGAAGATAAAGCTTCACTGACGTATACACTTTGTAATTAATAAACATAATAGGTTTTCAGCTGTGATTGCCACTCTTCATTTGGGTTCAAAAATGGATAAATTTTTACAAAAATCTGACTAACCTATCTACTAATTCTATGGGCTATTTTTCAGCACAAATCACCATTAGCTGAAGAAATACTGTAAACTGAAAATCTGGATACCTCTGAGGCTGATCAGCAGTGTTAATATATAACTGTGTAAAGTAACAGGTCACGAACAATAAAGTCTAAGAGTAGGCTGTTCATCCCTTGATGTTATCAGATAGGTTGTAAGTGGGAGAGATATCCAGGGCAGACGTTTCGTTCTACCTGGAATTCAGCAGCTAAATGTGTCTGCACACCAGTGAATGGTATTGTTGCCAATGGAATGCCAGCCCAGCATTCCCTGTTTCAAACACTAGAGCATTGATGATTAAGTTAGTGAACTACAAGAATAACCTCCTGTCTAATGAATAGCACCTGTCATTTTGGCTTTGCAAAAGGATACTGAGAAACCGAAGGTTTTAATGGATGGATAGCAGACCACCAGACACTGATTACAGGGATATCTAGAAATCAAAAGTTATCACCTGTCAATCCGTAATATTGCAGATGTGAGATATGTTAAAGTGGACAAGTGAATGCTTCTATGGGTTATGTCAGTTTGTAATCAGAACTACCATGAAAATGGTCAGTACCACAAAAATCTACCATATGAAATAATTTATTGGTGCCACGTTCTTAGCGAAATAGTTTTGAGCTATATTCTTCGAAGAAAGATACCATAACGACACACTTTTCAGGTGCTTAGGACGAATACTATAGGTGTTCCTAAAAGAATGAATAATAATTTGAACGTTAAGGTCATTAAATAATCACTACTGTCAAACTACATTACCATAAAAAATCAAAAATGAAACATAAGCTCTAAACCTACCTATCAACCTCGGTGTGTTTACTACAGGCCATGCCCACAGAATATCAGGAAGAGGATTCCAAAAAGTAAGCGCTAATTTCTTCTTTTTTCATGGTTGTTCACTCTGAAAAATGACAGCCAAACTTTGAGAAGAAATATTACTTCACAAGACGCGCATCAATCAGTAATGAAGGTTATCTTCAATTGATACAATTCACAAAAACTACCTGGAAGGGAAATCTTAAGATATTAATCGGTTGTTAGTTTGCAATAATAATGAAGACTGATAGTTCAAGACGAGAGATTTATTGACGAAGTTATTCCTGAAGATGTCACTAAACCCAGTGTTGAAACGTCCTAGATAAATTACCAAAGCTTGCAGAATATTAGGCATTTTCGAGTTGTCAATTTGTCGACATTCGATTGATTTCATAGTCAGATGACAGCTTAGAAAATCATTGGAAAACAGAGAGACCTACATAGGGTTTTAGTCCTGTTTGGGAACTGCATAACAATATACATTCACAACAGCAAGAGAGATCCAACTCAGAACCGTTAGGTTTGATAACGGATTTCTTATATTCACCTAGCAGATGGAAATTCATTGACCTGTGGTATTCAGCCTATGCAAGTTCGCCTTTTTATGAAACTGTAAAAGTGAACAGTAACATGAGGCCTGGATAACTGATGATCCTCATCTCAAACTCTATACCATTTCATAGTTGTTCATCATCAGAACCTAAGCAGAACAAAACCACTGTCTAAACCTTCTTAGTTTTGACTGACTGATCGATTAAATTCAACTCCTAATGAATTCTAGCTTTTAATTGTCGTCATCACTGACCTGCTTCAGGGTAAATATTTTAAATTTCTTAACTGAATTAATTAACAGTCAATGTGACATGGTCTGGCTTAGAATCTAGTATCTTTACCGGACAGTACTATTATTATTTGTTATTATTATTTCTTTGCGTCCCGAGTGGAACATAGGGCTTCAACAACACATCTACACTTTCTTCTGTTTTCTGGCGTCCTCTTCAGCTGGGTCAACGATTCCACAAACTCTCTTATCTCCTCCTTACATGATCTTCTCTATGTCACTCTAGGGCGACCCAACTCGTCGCTTTGGATTCCACTCGAGTGGTTGCATGACGTACAATGCCATTCGACGGTCTCCTCAGCGCATACTCGATCCATCTCCATTTTCTCCTACATTTTTGTTGAGCAATCGGCTCTTGATTGATTCGTCCCTAGAGTTTCTTGTTGCTAATTCTTTCTGGCCAGCCATCTGAAACTCTATATGGAGCCAGCGAAGCGGGCAGCTGTTGATGAAAGTCTGCAGTGGCCTGCTGGAAACCCTTTTCGTGACTCGCTCGCCAAGTTTCTGACCCGTATGGAAGAACTAACTTCATATTTGTATTGGAAATCCGAATCTTGTTCCTTATGCTCAGTGCGGAAGATTTCCAAACTGGTTTCAGATTGACGAAGGCGTATCTCACCTTTCCGATTCTGACTTCGACATATTCGTCCGTTCTGCTTGTACTGTGCAGTATTAATATGTCTCTAGATCTTCTGTTACTGAGACATAACAACATCTGTGTTTCAATGTAGTGAACTGAACACTCACTGCGACAATTCACTATCCTGTTCATATGAAAGCATTGTAATCTAAGGTGAGAAAGCTGTATTGTCTATTTTTCCTTCAGAACTTTAGTGTTCTTGATCATAATCCTCAGCGATGGAAATTAATTATGTGTAAAAATGATAACCAGTTAGGTTTCAATATTATATTTTTGCTATCCACTTTCCTGTTTACTTACAGTATGTTTTATCTCCCTTCCTATGGACTGCAAAACACTCTAATGCAATTTATACAATAACAGACTGAAGAGCTTTTAATTTTTTTCAACCGAATAAAATGAGCATGACTGTAGAAAAAAAACAATAAGTGTACCATATACTGATGATGATCACGTCACAGGAATTATTCACAAAAAAGATAGCAGTTTCAAAATGACAGTTCTCACACGAAGTCAATAGGTCTTTAGTGTATTAAAACTCGTACACTGCCGAATAAATTAATCACATTCTAGAAAAAAACTAGTTATCAGGTACCAATGAATCTGTTTGCTAACTCACAGGCGCAGATAACAATCTTTCAGTGAATTATGTGATACAGGCACCAAAGTAAGCAGCATGTTATTGTGGTGTATTTTGTTTCTGTGTTAGATATTAATTAAAACTGACAGAAAGCTTCATTCTTCTGTTTTGCTCCACTTGAGTTTCACCAGGAATAAATATATATATATATATATATATATATATATACTTAAAGAAGCTGGCTTTTCCTTAAAGAATCTAACATGTATTTCTCAGTGACATTACGAACCAGTTAATTGGATGCTGATTGACCATTCTTTTCTGTATTCTTTTATTTCCTATTTGTAAGTTGTTTTGTGCTCGCGTCCACGGCTTTTTCAACGCATTTTTAATCCCTTACATGGTTAGGAAAATAAAAGTATAACAGCTGAATTTGTGATATACAACCTAGCATAACATTAACTATGGGATAGAAATGATAGCAAATTTGATTACAGTTGATAAGTGTACTATGGAGATGATTTTAATTTAGCATCTGATCAGTGAGTCATTCTATAAGCTTACCTGAATCATACATGACACCTTGTTTTAGACTTACGTATTTGTTTGCAATGTATTTTAGACCTGTAAGGTTCTGCATTAAACTCTGAACTCATTCCTAATTTCGTATGTTGTTGATAGTGTAATCGCCAACCATGCATGTGGTTCGGAGTTCTATCGCCGTCCGATGCACTCCTTTACCTCTCTAAGCCGGTAACAAGACTGGTATGGAGGAAAGGTTGGGCATCAGGCTACCAGCATCACTCCATGAAAACGGCACTACTTCTAAAGAAACTTGAAATCTCGTGCTTGAAGGCCTATTTTCCATTTGGAAAGTAAAGGAATAAAAAAAATTCGAAAATTGAGTGCAGTTGGATTGTAAGTACACTGTGAATAGTTGTCGGCTCGTTTGTTTTCCAATTATTCATTCAGGTGATAGATTATATCACCAGATGACTGGAGTGTTACTGTTATATGCAATACACACTTGCCTTCGTGTTCCCACCTCAACAGAAAGTCTTTAAAAAATCAATTCAGTTTCTCGAAGGAACACATAATGAGTACTTTTCATTTGTGTAGTAACTCTGATAATGTAGGTAAAATTGTTAACTGAAAACAACAAGTGGATATTATACGCTTCTGTTGTGGTAATCTCATCGTGGGCTACTTCCGTGTTTCCTAAAAATCTTAAAACCAGAATATGAATCTGGGTTAAATTACAACGACTGTATAAGTACTCAATGACATGAGCAATGCAAATCGATCTTATATAAAGCAATTATTTTAAACCTTTGAAAATACTTTTAACGATACCAGTATTGATTAATGCATGGCATGATTCCTTAGCGCTATTCAAAGTTGATTTATGTTCACTGAAACTCTTATTACTTCTAAAAACTATTTGTTTTGCAGCACGCATAAAGTTTATTATTACAGCGTTTCCCGTTTCCCCGGTTTTCACTTATAAGACTCAGTCAAGAGGTATCTTGATATTGTTTCTAGTATAATCCTAATCGTGCCTCCTTTCGATAAAAGCAAAAATAAGGATGGCAACGTGGAATATTCGTACAATGTACAAAACTGGAAAGGCTGCTCAGGTAGCCGCAGAAATGAGGAGATATAAAATAGAAGTATTGGGAATCTGCGAAAGCAGATGGAACGGATGTGGAAGGTGCCAACTGCCAACTGGAGAGATAGTAATCTACTCCGGTCACCCAGAGGACAACCACGAGCACACCGAGGGAGTGGCCATCATGATGTCACCAACAGCGGCTAAAGCTCTCATGCAGTGGGAACCAATCTCCTCCAGGATAATGACAGCCAGGTTCAACTCAAAAGGAAAGAAGGTTACAATCATTCAATGCTATTCGCCTACAAACGTCTCAGAACAAGAGTAGAAGGAGGATTTCTACAGACAACTATAAACAGTAATGGACAACGTCCCAAATGGAGATATCAGAATCCTGATGGGAGACATGAATGCGAAACTGGGAGGAGACAATACAGGAAGAGAACTCACCATGAGTCGTGAGGCCCTCGGTGAAATGAACGACAATGGTGAACTCTTCTCAGACTTCTGCGCCTTCAATGATTTGGTGATTGGTGGCAGTGTGTTCAAACACAAGGATATACACAAGGCAACATGGATTTCACCAGATGGACACACCATAAACCAGATAGACTTCATTTCAATCTCAAGGAATTGGAGACGGAGCCTACTTGACACAAGGTCGAGGAGAGGAGCAGATGTGGGTTCAGACCACTATCTAGTACAAGGGACTTTCAAGGTGAAGCTGAAAGCCTCGAGGATACCTGGGGATAGGCCACAATGCAAGCTCGACATTCAAAAACTGAAGGACACAACCACAAAAGACACTTTCACTGCAGCTGTCAGAGCAAAGCAGGAAACATTACATGACATCATGGAAGAATCATGCGTGGAAGACCATTGGAACTCTCTGAAGGTGATTTTTAACGGGACGTGCTCAACAGTTTTAGGAAGAAAGAAGAAACAAGACAAGGAATGACTCTCAACAGACACTTGGAAGCTAATAGAGGAGATGAGAATGGTGAAAGAGAAAATGATTCAATGCAAAGACGGAGAAGAGAAGGAGACGCTGAGTTCAGCTTACACAGCACTGGACAAAGAAGTGAAGAAGAGTGCCAGGAAGGACAAAAGACGATTCTATGACAATCTGGCTAGTGAAGCTGAGAAGGCAGCAGGCAAAAGGGACCTGAGGGCACTATATCAGATAACCAAGTCTCTATCCGGGAAGAGATCAACACAAGTGAAACCTATATAAGACAGCCAAGGGAACCCAATTACCAAGGAAGAAAGACAGATTAAACAATGGGCGGACCACTTCAAAGGACTCTTGAACCGACCACCACCTGCAACCCGTCCAGAAATACCAACAACAGCACGTACACAACTGAAAGTTGACACCAATCCTCCAACGAAAGCTGAAGTCTTGAATGCAATCAAACTTCTGAAAGCTGGAAAAGCAGCTGGACCAGATGGAATACCCCCGGAAGCACTGAAAGCGGACCCAGAGACGACAGCAGACATGCTGACTCCATTATTGCAAAAGGTTTGGAAGGAGGGAAAGGTGCCTACTGACAGGAGGAAAGGGTACCTCGTGAAACTACCTAAGAAGGGCGACTTAGGACTCTGCAAGAACTGGCGAGGAATCATGCTCCTGTCGACGCCAAGTAAAATCCTGAGTCGCATCATCCTGGAGAGAATAAAAGACGCACTGGATACAGAACTCCGACCAGAACAAGCTGGATTCAGGAAAGGCAAATCATGTTCTGACCAAATTGCAACTCTACGCATCATCATCGAACAAAGCATGGAATGGCAATCAAACCTTTACCTCAACTTTATGGACTTTGAGAAGACCTTCGACAGCGTTGACCGCGAAGTAATTTGGAAACTACTCGAGTACTACGGCGTACCCCAAATATTCATCAACCTTATTCAACAGCTGTACGACAACGGCACATGTCAAGTGATCCACAACAGAAAACTCAGCGAGGCTTTTGGAGTAAACACAGGAGTCAGACAAGGGTGCTTATTATCACCAATGATATTCCTAATTGTGGTGGACTGGATTGTGCGTCAGAAAGTGGGAAACGAGAAGATGGGGATATCCTGGACCGACGTGAAGAACCTAGAAGATCTGGATTTCGCGGATGATTTATGTTTGATGTCACACAAAATCAAAGACTTACAAGCGAAAACCGCAGGTGAACATAGACAAGACGGAGGTTATGAAAATAACCAACCAGCAACAACAACAGCAGCAGCAACATCCAGCGCCACTCACCATCAACGGGAGGGATTTGAAAGAGCTTACTTCATTCACTTATCTAGGGAGCATTGTCTCAACTTCAGCAGGAACGGACGAGGATGTGAAATCGAGAATCGGGAAGGCGAGAAACGCATTCATCAATCTGAAACCAATCTGGAAATCCTCGTCACTCAGCATCAATAACAAAATTCGGATTTTCAATACGAACGTCAAGTCAGTCAGTTCTTCTATACGGATTAGAAACTTGGCGGGTCACAAAGAATATTCCCAACAGGTTGCAGGCCTTTATCAACAACTGTCTTCGCTCCATGCTGGAGATCAGATGGCCGGAAAGAATCACAAACAAGAAACTATGGGAACAAACAAAACAAGAACCAAAGGCCCAGCAAATATGCAGGAGAAAGTGGAGATGGATTGGACACTCGCTGAGGAGGCCGTTGGGTGACATTGCGCGTCAGGCTCTCGAGTGGAACCCGAAAGGGAAGAGGCGAGTGGGAGGTCCAAGGGTGACATGGAGGAGGAGCTGAAACAGTATGGACTAACATGGATGCAGGTGAAAAGTACAGCAGAAGACAGAAGCGAGTGGAGACGTGCAGTTGAAGCCCTATGTTCCACTAGGAACCCAAGAGAACAATAATAATCCGAATCGATTATAATTAGTGGTGAAATGTGGTTTTCGCACTAAATAAGCCTCATCAACTGAACAAATTTACATTTCACTCAGTCGTGACGTTGTTACTAAGACCCTAATGTAATAAACATAGTCTGAATTTCCACATAGTTACCCACTGATCCACTGAGTTGTTATAACTACACTTTGTTCAAAATTTCACCAACAGGTACTAACTACCATAATACACATGCCAATGGGCGCATTAATTGCAAAGTATGAATCTTGTCTAATAGTGAGATAAATAAAAACAAAAAGCCTATTTAGATTAAAGGCAGTCAGCTTTGGATTGCTTACTTTCGATGTACTATGGTTCCCAGTTGAAAAACTTGAATACATAAATGTATATTTATTGGTCTTACTTTTCAGAACCTACGTCTCAATCTAGAAACATTTGTTAACACTACTTAACGTCTCTAAGGTTACCAGATGAGAGAATTAAAGTACACCAAATGTCTTCTTGATAAGTTACTATAAAGGACTAAATGCTGCTGAATTTAACTACAACTTTTAATAAACCGAAAGAAATCGGACAGTTACTTTACTTAGGCAGTGTTGATAAATAAACAATACTTTTCACTTCGATGTAATTAGTTGCGTGAATTTTGTTGATTAACCTTGGAGTAAAAAGGATTTTGTAGCCTGTACTTACACCTAGTCTACATATCATTCTCACTTTACTGTACTTTTGGATTAACTGTTTGACAAGGGAGCATATTCTACATATGACTGCAATTAAGTAAATTGTTAGATAAAATAAATCTATAAACCTATTAGAGTTGCCTTTTTAAGACTGGTCTGTGTACACCTTTCAAAACCATTCCAAACATGCACACGTGTAAAACAATCGCAAATGATTGTCTCTGTTTATTTTTAGATGGGTTTGATTTTGTTGAACTGAAATGCTCGATCCCTGTTGCCATGTCGGCTCCTAGTAGAAACGCTTCATTAGTGTCCAATGATTCATATGAAGTTAGCTGGGATGCCGGTGTTCTCACTCGGACTCGAACCCTGGACTTGCTTCTGTCCTCAGAGAACCGGTTGTTTAAGACGAATAGTGATATCCTCTGCTGTTTGGGGTATACGGTACCTGGATGTTTTTGGCAGTTTATTTGGTACGCGGTAGGTAACAGAGGAGAGTCCTTCAATGCTGACTTTGTGGCCGGTTTGGAGCAGATGGTCGAAAATCGAACTGTTGATGGTTTTTACTACACCTTCACTTAGCCATACTGGTAGATGTTCCTGTGCACAAAAAATCAAGTTCCTAGAGCAACGGCCAATATAACTCGCTCCACAAGCGCAGTTGAATTGGTAGATGCAATTAGAAGTGGCTAGTGTAGGTACTTCGTCTTTCAATGGAGGAATCACCATCGATCGTGTAGAAAATATTATGACTTGCAGTTTACCAGTATTTTTAATCAATTCTTGAATAATAATCCTCAGTGCCTATTTCTCTGTAAACAAAAACAACAGAAGCGTTTAACCTGTCTGCTATTGACAGTCACTTCCTACTCACCCATAACTGTTTGCAAAGCCACTATGTATACAAGCATTTGTTTATATCTAAGGTCCAGGCTAAATGAATATTAACAGTTTCAGAAACAAAGCCGATAAACCACGGGCACTACTAACAGACAGGTACTCAGTCTACTGGAATACGCCACTAATAAATAGCCTTGTGTAGAAATGCGGGAATTCATTTGTTTCTATAAATTTACAAACAATTTAATTGTTCATTCCATCAAGTGTACAACCAGTTTTAAAATATCCATCGCAGGATCAAATGAATGCTTAGTTATCTTACATATTTTACTGTCACGTGAGTTTAATTTTGTTTCATTTTTTCATTTAAAAAATTGTCTACACTTTCAGTACCTTCATTTTGTTGTATATCCTTTTTTTTAAAGAAAAAGACAAAAACACAACACTTCCCTGTGTAACAAATTGAATTTCTCTTGAAGTGTTATTCAGCCGTATTAATGAGTTGTTTCAATTTTCAATTTTCTTTAGATGAAAGATATCTTGAGGACAGAATGATTGAATGAGTATTTAACAGGTGCGTAAACGTCTATCAGAATGCATGCCTACTCATATATGTTAACGCACACATCCACATACATAGGAAAAGAGAAACTAACGAGTGCGAAATCCTGTTTGCATTATATCTTCAACACGTGCCACACAGCGATTTCTTGTGTACGCAGTGTTTGGGTGTGTATGCAAGTGTATACATATATATATTTATACAACAGAGACTGTTATTTCATTTCCGGTTCACCTGTTATAGATAGATTCTCCTCCCTTTTTAATTATTACTGTCATCATCATCATCATTCTCTTCCTGCCACTTTGCATGATTTTTTTGATCAGTATATTATAATCATTTTACTTTTTGCTGTTGTCTTGTTTTCCCATTAAGTCTTATCCCTAAGATCAGATACACATAGAAAAGTGCACACACACACACACAAACACACACAAAGTCTGCGTGTAAGCAGATGAAATTGACGAACTTCAATCAGATGAAAATAAAGACCTTAACTGAACGCAATTGCAATTATTAGATAGAAGGAAGTGCGATAATCGATTTTATTTTAAAATCTTGTTTTTCTTCTACCTCTGTTTTTATTTATTTGTCCCATAAAATATTGACTTTTTATTCTGTCTCCTCTCCCCATTCTTCTCAACTTATTCAGGATTTTCAACAATTGCTTCTCTCTCTCTCTCTCTTCAAGATCCACTTTATTCTATTTCGTCATTTTAAAAAGTGACAGAAAAACAATGACGCTAAAAACAATAAGCGCAAATGAGTCGAAGAAGCGCTTGCACACATACAACATTGTGCATAAAGAGAATGTGACTACTTTTCTAACCATATAACTTGTCTTAAGTTCAATTTTGAAGTAAAAGTAAAATTAGGCAGCAAAAGAAGATAATGATGATAGAAGGTGGGATACTTTAAATTTCTATGCCTCACTAAGGAGTATACTACTTGTATTCGTTTTTGTGTTTATTGTATTTTATTCATTGGCAAGTTACACATTGCCATGACAACGCTTATAGAGAAGGGAAACTGTGAGGCTTAAATTTATTAGAATTAAAATTTTACCGCAGGTATATATATATATTTCCATGTATTGATTCGATTTGATCAAAATGACTAAAATTTTAATGCTAGCGAGCACTGGTTCTCAGACTAATTGATTTTTAGGTTTATTATGGACAACAGAAGTGCTACCACAAATCTGCTGGAGGGAATTCTTCGTCTGTTTTTTTTATCCCTTTACGTTCCCAGTGGAACATAGGGTTTCAAATTAGAGCTTGGAAGTTTCAGTAGCAGTGGTGTTTATTTTTACGGGATGAGGTTGCTTGCCTCATGACCAACCTTCCCTCCATAACAGCCTTGTTACTGGCCTAACGAGGTAAAGGAGTGCGTCGGCCGTGGATCAAACCCCTAACCACATGAGTGGTTGGCGAAAACTCTACCGCTGTGACACCGACGCACTGTGTCACCATAGATAACCGCTTTTCACTGCAACTTCACGAAATCTATCTGGGAACTAATCGAGACTTCGTTGTATGTACAAATATCTCCCATCCAACTCAGTGTCATCTGACGGTGTTTAATGTCACTTTACTATATGACATTGACTTATAAACGGAAAAGATTTACAGTTTTAGCAGAATAAAACTGTATAATCTTCTCGTCAGCTGCTTACAGCTTAGAGGAAGAATTTGAGTTTCTTGAAAAGACACTGAATAGCAATGGGTACCCTCAAAGGTTCATCAGCAGGTATGGGAGATCTGAAGTCTCAAATGTAGAACAAATCACAGTAGGAAAAAAGCCAATCTACTTTGAGGTTGATTATAAAGGCGGTAACATTGCAGCGATGATCAACAGAAGGCTGAGCACATCACTAGCTATAACCTATCCTGCAGCGAAGCTAGTTCCCGTCTATCGAACAACTTCCTCTTTGATGCAATCAAAAATCGATCGACATCCTTCTCATGTTAACGCCAACTGTATATACAAATTTACATGTATTTGCGGCAGCAGTTACATTGGAAGAACAGAAAGAAGGGCATATCTACGATTTGCTGAACATTTACCAAAAAGCAAACGTCTAAAGGGAACAAATGCTTTAAACAGTGCCATCACCAGGCATCTCCTCGACACGAGTGATGAGGTGGACGTCGAAAAGTCATTCAAAATTATCAATAGGCAAAAGAGCTCAATTCTCCTCAAGTTTGCTGAAGCCATTTCCATCAAGCGCCTGAAACCTGATTTGTGCGTTCAGAAAGAAGCGGTTATCAGTCTTTCTTTGAGGTGGTAACTGGATATTTTTCATCCGAATGTGAGATGCTGAAAAGTTTTCATTGTGTATGATGATTATTATTCGGAATTGTGTTTAATATTGCATATATATACATATATATATTATTAGTGTATCCATATACTGATCGACTGATTTTTGTTTAAAATGAACTCTGTGCAACACTCTACCAAACAACTAGGTACCTATCGGGCAAACGTTTGACACAAATTAAGCTAGTGAAAGATGATAATGGAAAGTCACTCACTAAAGAAGTGGAGCAAAGGAAAAACTGGGCTGAACACTTCAAAAGACTCCTAAATCGACCACCACCTACAACGCGCCCAACAGTACCAACGACGGAGACAGAGCTACCAGTGAACATCAACCTCCCGACAAAATCACAAGTCCTGAAGGCAATCAAGGTGCTAAAAGCTGGAAAAGCAGCAGGACCAGATGGAATCCCAGCAGAAGCATTGAAAACGGACCCAGAGACAACAGCGGACTTGATGACGCCACTACTGGAGAAGGTGTGGAAAGAAGGCAAAGTACCCGAGGATTGGAAGAAAGGATACTTATTCAAACTACCAAAGAAAGGAGACCTAAGTCAATGCAAGAACTGGCGCGGAATTATGCTCCTGTCCATCCCAAGCAAAATACTAAGCCGCATCATCCTGGAGAGAATCAAACATGCCCCGGATGAAAAACTTCGACCGGAACAGGCTGGATTCAAAAGAAACAAGTCATACATTGATCAGATCGCCACATTACGGATCATGATTGAACAGAGCTTGGAATGGCAGTCGCCTCTCTATCTCAACTTCATCGACTTTGAAAAGGCATTCGACAGCGTCGATCGAGAGGTGCTTTGGCAACTACTTCGCTACTACGTTGTGCCACCGACAACTATACATCTCATCCAACAGCTGTACGACAATGCTGCGTGCCAAGTCATCCACAACAGGAAAATTACGGAATCCTTCGAAGTGAGGACAGGAGTAAGACAAGCTGGCTGCCTACTATCGCCAATGATTTTCCTGATTGCAGTAGACTGGATAATGCGACAAACAGCGGGCAATGAGGAAACAGGCATAAAATGGACTCACACAAAGAACTTGGAGGATCTGGACTTCGCCGATGATATATGTCTGATTTCCCACAAACTGGAAGATATGCAAGCGAAAAGCAACAAGTTGGCAGAAGAAGCATCCGGAGAAGATAGGACTTCAGGTGAACATAGAGAAAACAGAGGTGATGAAGATTCCTGGCCAACACCAACAGCCACAGCAACAACAACAGACAACGATCAGCATAAATGGGAGGAACCTGAAGGGAACAACCTCCTTCACACACCTACCTGGGAACCATCGGTTCAACTACAGGCGGATGGAACTGACGAGGATATCAAAGCAAGAATCGGAAAAGCAAGACAAGCTTTCACTACTCTCAAGTCTGTGTGGAGGTCAACAACACTCAGCATCAAAAATAAGATCCGGATTTTCAACTCCAATGTGAAGTCAGTCAGTGCTACTATTCGGATCAGAGACTTGCACTGAGCGTCATAAAGAGCATCTGAAACAAACTACAGACCTTCATTAACAGTTGTCTTCGCTCAATACTCAAGATCAGATGGCCGGTCAGACAAGATCAGCAATAGAGATCTCTGGCAATGAGAGAACCAACACAGCAGGAACCAATTGTGAAACAAATAGGCAGGAAGAAATGGAGGTGGATTGGCCATACTCTGAGAAAACAAGCCATCAAGTGACATCACTAGACAAGCCATTGCTCGAGTGGAACCCGAAAGGGAAGCGGCGAGTTGGTGGTCAGTGCAAGGGTGACTTGGAGGAGGTCATGTGAAGAGGAGATGAAAACGTGTGGGCAGACTGGGAGCCAGGTGAAGACTCTAGCAGAGAACCGAACGCAATGGAGACGCGTGTCTGGAGCCCTATGTTCCTCTAGGAATTAAAGGAAACAATAATCATATTAATAATAATAATAATAAAAATAATTAAAATGAACTCTGTGCAATTATGTTAAAATTGATTTTGTAGATACATTTAATAATGTCTTTACCCTGTAAGCAGCTGACGAGAAGGCAACGAAATAAAAGATGGCACCATTTTATTCTGCTAAAACTGTTGTTCTTGCTTTGTTCAAATTCATTAATAAAACAGTTCCAACAGTGGTGTGAACACGGGCAGTGATTTTGCTCGAAATATTACTAATGGCAAATCTTTTCATTGTGTCTTAACTATTGAAATATAATTATACTTTATTTGATCTAATCCACAATGCTCAAACATTTTACTGATATCATTTAGGGGAATAAATGTATGAAAGAGATTTACTAATCGCAAAGCATATTAGTAGTCATACGAAAATTCATCCATTCGATAGCAAACCACCTCTTTGCGTTAAAGTTGTCAAAGTCTAACTGGTGGATAAATGAATGAAATTGAATTCTCTACGCATTGTCCTGCAAATTCATGAGGTCAAGGGAAACAAAATCCACTGTAACCAATTTGTGCTGCAGACTTACTTGGTGTTTTACCAATACTGGAGGCCATATCTCGTCTAGACGATCAGAACATTTAGTTTGTTCAGCTAGTTTAACGTAGTGCTTATGCATATAGTCGTTTTCTAAGCAATTTAATGTTTCTATTGCAGAAAATGATAATTATAATAATCTGTGCTTCGTGATAGTTTCAGTTGAGCATTCCATCGAAGCACGGAAAGCTAGTTGAGGATAAGCAGCTAATTGTACTTATACTGCTGTGGATTTATAATAAAATGAGGCTCTCGAAAGACTACATTAATCAGAGGAAACTTTTCAAGTAGTTTCGTTATCATTTCTACAGAAATTCTCTTCACTGAATACTTTTCTCTCAATTACTTTGATTATATCCTACAGATAATCTGTAACTTAATAACAATTATTTATCTTCAAGTTTTGGTTTTGTAAGGATTTTGTTCGATTATTTGTTGGAGGATTTCATCATGAGCTGACATCAGTCAGGGAACCATTGGAAAACCTGGGAGTTTTGGACAGCTGTTTCGTACTAGTCTGGGACTCTTCAGTTCGCCTTGTAACCAGGAGTTCCTGGGTTCGAAGCCCGGTAGATGCGTAATGGGAAGAGTTTCAAACTAGGATGAAACAGCTATCCAGTACTCTCAGGTTTCCTAATGTTTCTCTAACTGATGTCAGCTCATGATGAAATCCTCCAACAAATTACTCCTCTCTCACATCACCTGAAATATTTCCTTTTTAAAATTTCTTAAAATCAATTGACGAATAAACAAGAAAACTTCTATGCAGAACAACGTTATTTAAGTATATCCATTGTGGCAAATTAATTTAGTGGAAACTAGTCATATAAGTTATCACAGCCATTTAAGCAAATAAATTCAATAACAAGTATTTGTATGATTAACTGACATAGTACATAACTTATTGAAAATGGTGCTCAGTATACCTTTAAATTGCTTATTGTGATAAATCTCAGCTCATAAGACACTTATGAGGGAATTTGCATTTTCAGTTACATAGTAACACTAGACATTCTCTGATTTTGCTCTAATTATATAAGTATCAACACACTGTTCGAATTTCTAAATGCCTAATATGACAGGATCTCTACATGAATCACTGAGATCCTTTTCTGAATTCACTTAAATACTTTATTTAGTAGACGGTGACTCTCCCTATGCACTAGAAACGACAATGTACTCCACAAGAGAGTAATTAATGTTTCCCGACTTATGACGTGTGAGGACATTAAATGACTTCGATCTGTATTTTTCAACATTTCAGCGGTACTGATTACTGTACATTTGTTATATTTCTATTTGAGACTCGAAATTGTACTCCAGTGAAGATCAGGATCAATATGAATGAACTTCTGTTAACCAAAAAAGCTTTCTCGATACTTTATTGGCTGTTTTGGTTTTGGATTCATATTAATGAACTCAATCTGAAATTGTTTAGTAAGTTTGTCTTCAACATTTATCACCGAATTCACTATGTTTCCATTAAATAAGCATGAATGAATTAGTATGAAGAGACGCATAATCAAGCATTGGAAACCTAATCAGTTTACTTTAAACATTAATGATAGCAAGTGTGGAACCATCACGAAAGTGGACTTCATTATTGTTGTTATTATTATAGAACATCTGAACTGCACAAAAATTTGACAAATAGTTAACATTACATGTAACGATAAGAATGAGATTTTTATGATGTATAATGAATACGTTCTGTCTTCTGGAGGAGAAGACCTTGAATTTCTCCCTCTTTTGCTTATAGTGTTAGCGTAAATTCATGCTTAAAAAGTAATTCTCATAAAAATTATAGAAACTTAGGATGAGTGTTATGCTACCCATTCACTTGAAAATCCTCAGTCTAATATGACTGACTTCAAAATAGTCTAAAATGCAGGTGAAAAGGACAAAGTGATAGAATACAGTTAATTCTTTACAAAATTACTCAGTTCAGAATGGAAATTCACTACGGTCACAATATCTGCTTTGCTTGTAATCATAAAGGGTAATTAAGAAAGTTAACAAAATAGTTTTTTATTAGGACCTGGAAACTATTCAGACAAACTAGTGGAGCTTGATAATCAGATCTAACGACTAGATGGCCGTTTGGCTGAACATGTGAAATCTGACAAGTTCGATTCTATGTATTACCAGTTCGCCCAAGTATCTAACCAAAATTCAGGTGGTTATAAATTACTCCGTTCAAAAAGTTGAGTCACTTCTTGTATACTTCTAACAGGCTTGTTTCCAGTTGACACAAGCTGCTACTAGGTGTTTAGATCACCTCGACCTGAAAAGTGAGTACTACTGGTTGATGTGAGCGGCCTATAACTACTTTTTTATCAGTCAGTTAGTCATTATTTTATTTAGATAAACACTAGATAAATTAAAATCTTTGAAATGAGAGTTCCCTGGAGGCAAAGGAGAATTAGGACTTGTTATTCTCCTTTTATTGGCTTTCTTTACCACCCATTCTTCGATATCACATGAAATATTGACGAAGTGAATATATGAAAATACAACTGTTTCGATCAATGAATGTAAGTTAGCCACTTCGATATTTTTACTCATTTCTCTCTGCACTGGTGGTGCAGCGGATAGGATGCTCGCTGACCATGCACATGGTCCGTGGTTCGATCCCCGACCGACACACACTCGATATCAATGATCGACCTGCAAAATTGGGCTACCGATATCACATGCTGAAAATTCAATACTTGTATCAAAAATACTGTGTGGAATCAAGCTATAATAAAATTAAAATAAAATAGATAAATAATACAAAACACACAAACAGTACTAATGCAACTTTCAGTGATTAGACAATGATCACTTTCTTCTGAACCATGAAGATAAAAATTCTTCTGGCTCACCATACATTTAAGATAAATGACAATTCTCAAGTGTTGGTTTGTAGGGATTTGATTGGTTACAGGATTTCATCATGAGCTGACATCAGTTAGAGAACCATTGGAAAACCTGGGAGTACTGGACAGTTGTTTCGTCCTATTTTGGGACTCTTCAGCAGTACGCACCCACCGGGATTCGAACCCAGGACCTTCTGGTTACAAGGCGAGCTCGTAGACCATAAGGCCACTGGGACCCGATCCAATGGTTCATGAATTCTAACTTCTGCCAATTCACGACATAGCGCGACCCCTAGCCAATGTCTTCGGCGAGTATTTGTCCTCACGCCCGACCTGCTGCACCCTACTGGTCACGACTTCTCACTAGAACCCCAGGTGACTACCCACCTGAATAGGGCAAGTCGCTAGTGAGCTTCTCATTGATTTTCAAGTGTTGGTTTGTAGGGATTTGATTGGTTACAGGATTTCATCATGAGCTGACATCAGTTAGAGAACCATTGGAAAACCTGGGAGTACTGGACGAAACAGCTGTCCAGTACTCCCAGGTTTTCCAATGGTTCTCTAACTGATGTCAGCTCATGATGAAATCCTGTAAATGACAATTCTGTTTCTCAAACTGCTTACAAGTACTAAGGCAATGGTGAAATTATCAAATAATTGATAGGAAAAGTCCTTGAGCTTTTAATTTTAGTGAAATATAAAAATGCATTTTAAGATGAAGACGAAGTATATTTCCAGTATAAAAATTATTTTTCAAGACAAATGCAGTCATGTTTTTGGATGGCGAAGTCATCAAATAGTGAGGGTCATTAGTTCTGGAAAATACAGCACAATTCTTTTTGCGTACATCGCCACTAGTATGAATCAAATATATAGCTGTCTTTGGAATCTTCCACAAGCACACTCAATGATTATCATGATGTCACTGACAGCATCGAAGGATTCTATGAAGTGAAAACTCTTCTCATTTACGAACATGAGAACAAGATTCAACTCAAAAGGAAGAAAGGGAAGTTACTAGTATACAGGGCTACAATATCGCCTACCTGACAGAAAAATAGGAGCACATCTACAAACAATGAACTGAAAGTAGTAATAGACAAAAACCCAGCCAGATGGTGACATCAGAATTCTAACAAGTGATATGAATGACAGACAGACCGAGAAGCAGACAAAACAGGAAGAGAGCTTATTGTGGGTAGGGAGGCTCTCTGAGAAAACGAATGAGAGCGCAGAACTATCTACAGAAATCCGCAACTTCATTATCTTGGTGTCTGAAAGAAATGTATATAAGCACAAGGATATCTTCAGGGCGACAACGGTTTCACCAGATGGACACAACATAAAATCAGATAAACGTCAACTCAGCCACCAGTAACAGGAGACATAACCAACTGGACACAATATGGAGAAGTGGATTAGATGTAGGTTGAGAACATTATCTAGTAGAAGAAACCCTCAATTCAGTCAATCCGAAAGCCTTCAAAGAAGCTGCAGATCGATCAGAATTCAAGTTCGACAGGGAGAACTTGATGAACAAAGTCACGAGGGATACCGTAACTGCAGTCATCAGGAAAAAGTCGGAGATGATAAGCCATGTCACCCAGGAAATATAAGTAGAAGAACACTGGAAATCCCTGATGGTGACATGAGAGGGAATCTGTTTAACTGTCCTAGAAAGGAAGAGGAGACAAGACAAGGAATGGCTGTCCACGGACACTTGGAAACTGACGGAGGAAGGAATGATGGAGAGATAGGAGGGGAACAACGAACTACGAAAGTAAAAGCTGAGTTCAATCTACAGCTCAGTAAACAAAGGACTGGAGTAAATATAGTTCTAGGAGAGACAAAAGACACTTTTACGACACACTGGGAACTGAAGCAGAACAGGCTGCAGGGAAGAGAGAGAGAGAGTTCATAACACTATATCAAATAACCAGTGTGCTCCTTAGGAAGAAGTCAATGCAGATGAAGCCGGCGGGAAGTAGTGAAGGAAACTTAATTAGAAAATGACATGAATAACGTTGGACTAGCTACTGCAAACGACTTATAAATTGGACATCACCTACAAATCGTACAGAAATACTGTCAACAGATACAGAACTACTAGCGAACATCAACCCTCAGAGAAAACAGAAGTCTTGAAGGTCGTATACTTGCTGGAAACTGAAAACGATAGACCAAACAGAATCCACAGAAGCAGTGAGTACACATCCAGAGACGTGCTTACAACACAACTGGAAAAGCACCCGAAGGATGGCGAGATGCCTTCCAGTCGGGAGAAAGATGCCTCGACAAATCGTCAAAGAAGAGCAAATTAAGCCGATACAAGAACTGCCAAGACATCATACTACTGCTCACTGCCAGCGAGAATTCAGGCAGCATCATACTGCAAAAACCACAAGACACTCTTAGTGGAAGACTTCAGTTGCACCAAACTGAATTAAAGAAAAACAGGTCATGAACAGACCATTCTGCAACGGTACATATCATCACAGAACAAAGCCTAGATTGATAGTCGACTCTTCACCCCAGTTTTATCGACTTCAGAAAGGCTTTTTATAGCGACTATCGTGAAGTACTGTGCAGCTGCTCCAAAACCATGAACCTCGCATAGTTTACTGGCCCGCTAGTTTTCTAGCCGGTACCAAGCTCGGATAAAGAGGGAGGGTTGGGAGTGAGACTAGCGACACAACCGCGGAAAACCAATTAAATCGCTACAGAGAATCCAATGCTCAAGAAAATTATTAAACATTAAAAAAACATAATTATTTTTCGCTGAAATCGGGGAGGTGAAATGACGTGAACCGGTGAAAGCCTTCAGAAAGCCAATCAGCCGATATGTCTTCGTCCGATGAAAGCAAAAAATGTTCGCACAACGTACGATGCCGGCAAGACTGTTCAGGTAGCCAAAGAAATGAGAAAATTCGGCGTGGAAATGTTAAGAATCTGAGGGAGCAGGTAGAATGATTGTGGACTCTCCAAATTACCAACTGGAGAGTCAGTAACCTACTACGGTCATCCAGACGACAGCCACGGTCACACTGAGGCAGTAAGTGGCTATCATGATTTCACCAGCAACTGACAAGTACAGCATCCAAAGCTGTTATGCAGTTGGAACAAATCTCTTCCCGCAGGATAATGACTACAAGGCGCAACTCAAAAGGAAGGAAACCTACAATCATCCAACGCTACGCACTTGCAAACAACTCAGATCAAAAGAAGAAGGAAGATTTTATAGACAACTACAAACAGTAATGGACAACATCCCGAATGGTGACATCAAAATCCTCATGAGTGATATGAATGCAAGCCGAAATGGGAGCATATACAGGAAGCTAACTCATTATGGGTCGAGAGGCTCTCGGAGAAACCAACGACAATGGAGAACCCTTCGCAGACTTCTCAGCTCTCAATGATTTAGTGATCGGAGGCAGCATGTATAGGCACAAAGCGACACGTATTTCACCTGATGGACACACCACAAACCAGAAAGACTTCATTTCAGTTTCAAGGAAGTGGAGACGCAACCTGCTGGACACAAAGTCGAGAAGGAGAGTAGATGCAGGCTCACACTATCATCTAGTTGAAGGAACCTTGAAGGTCAAGCTGCAAGCCTTCAAAACAACTGGAGATAGACCACAATTCGAGTTCACCATTCAGAAACTAAGGGACACTTCACTACAAATATCACAGCGAAGTCAAAGACACTACGTGATATCACCGAGGAAACCTTCATGGAAGAACATTGGATCTTTCTACAAGTGCTGTTAAAGGAAACGTGTGCAACCATTCTGGGAAGAAAGAAGAGACAAGGCGAGAATTGGCTCTCTGAAGACATGTGAAAGCTAATAAGGCACAGGGATTGTGAAACAGAAGATGGATTAGTGCAAAGATAGACAGAAAAATGATAAACTATGTCCACTGTAGAACTCACTTAGTAAAGAAGGGAAGAAGAGCCTTGGCAAAGACAAAAGATAATTCTACAACACACTGGAAACTGAAGCAGAAGAGGCTGCAGGTAACAGGGGCTTCAGACCACTATGCCAGACAACCATCTTGCTGTCCGTCAAGGGATCGACACAAGTGAAACCAACACGAAGCAGTGAAAGAAACCTAATTACCGAAAAGAAGAAGCAAAGGGAATAACGAGCTGATCATTTGAAGAGCTCTTAAATCGACCACCACTTACAACTCGCACAAAAACAACACCAACAGTATGCACAGAGCCGCTTACAGTGCACACCAATCCCCCAACGAAAGTGGAAATCCTGGGTGCAATCAAGTTACTGAAAACCATTCTGGAAGGCAGCAAGACGAGACAGGATGCCCTATGAAGCACTGAATACGAACCCAGAGACTGCAGCGGATATGCTGACGCTGCTATTGTGAAATGTTCGGGAGGAAAGAAAGGCTGGTTACCTTGTCAAGCTTCCAAAGAAGGGTGACTTAGGCCTCTATAAACACTGGCACGGAATAATACTCTTATCCACGCCAACTATAATACTAAGTCGCATGATCCTGGAGGGAATAAACGATGCGACAAGAAACTCTGAAGATGAATCAACCCCGAACCTACTGCTCGACAAATATGTCAGAGAAAACGGAAATGGAATGGACACCCTCTGAGGAGAATGTCGAATGATTTGGCGCACTAGGCCTTCGAGTGGAACCCGAATGGGAAACGACGAGTGGGGAGTCCGAGAGTGATATGGAGGAGATGGTGCGAGGAGGACATGAGAGACTACGGGCACTCGTTGGCCCGATTGAAGACCATCGAAGAAGATAGGACAAAGTGGAGATGTGCAACTGAAGCCCTTTGTCCCATTCGAAACTCAAAGGAATATATATATATATATAGTCAATTACTTGACAACTGTAAATGTTTGCAGCACTACAACCCAATATTATTCCTTTGAGTCGTCAACCAATCACTGAGTGTGGGATTTTGTCTTACATTAAAGGATATGAAATAGAATGTTCAAATATACATAGTATTCTGTTGCTAATGCTGTATTGAACTGTGAGAATATGTGAAATTCATATTCCGTTGGAACACATTGTCTGTATCATACCACTTCTAAAGAGTTGCAGAATAAAACAAAACAGATGCCCAGTGCTCTTCTGTCTTCATTCATTTTCCAAGTAATGTAAGTTTGTGATGAAGTCTGCAACAAAATCGATAAAATCTCTACAAACCCAAAGTCTGAACATTTGAGGATTTTCTATTAAGAGGAAATCAAATGACATTATTGTAAGTAAATAGTTAAAAAAGAAATAAGGGAAAGGCCAAACCAGTCACCGTTCACTGTATTTTTCAGCATTTATTCAGTAACAATATAGAAAATTAAAGATTTTTAAAGGATGATTTTTTTTATTTGTTTACTCCACCTTCCTATACTGTTGAACGGTATGAAAACTTAAATCTCAAAGAGCAACAAAACTATAAGTACGGAATGTCATCTATGGAAAATTATCTGCTAAATTTACAAAATAACTATAGGACTAATTCCTTTTGGAAACAGAAAAGCACATTCCCATGTCTTTACTAATATTAAACATTTAAAGTAGAACAGGATCTCGGCTTTTTTGATTCGTAACAGGGTCAAAGGTACACACTACTGAAGAACTTCGAACTAGGGAGAAAGAATTTTTCAAAGCTTCATAACTTTCATAAATTGTTTAACTTTTGTAGGCTCCTGAAAAAATGCGCCATTCAAAGTAGCAAAATCTTGATAAACCAAATTATCAATCAGGAAGTAACTCCAGACTTGTTTTCTTTCTCAATAGCTTATGGAATCAATATGAATATGTCGTTTGCTTTTACATTGATACAAAACAACATCCATTAGCGCGATATTTTGTCTGCCTAAAATTCGGCCAATCATATTTTAACGATTTTTTATATTGTTACTGGATTGGTTATCCTCGTATACCACTGAATAAAGTGTTTTTCTACCCTTTGCATGAAAACAGTCTAGAAATGCATTGTTTGTCATTCCCCTATGGTTAGTGATTAAGTGGATGCATTCAGTATTTCTTTCCGGCTTGTTGAAAGTGGGCAACAGCTAAAAGTTATCCAGTGTATTTATGAGTGGGTGAGGGAGAACAGCAGAGGGTGAGAGAGAGTTAGAGGCAGAGATAGGAAGACAGAAAAGTTGTGCGATCACTTGAACCAATGAAGATAAGAGGTGTTAATAGTGTTTATATTCAGCAAATGAGATGGAACAGCAAGTATAGGGTGGTGGTAATGCCGGTGTCGATGATGTCTTTAATGTATGGTTTGGTTTTGGTACAACTGTTCCGCTACATACAATACTACATTTCAATCACCCTAGATTTCATATAAAAATGGTGGTACAAATAAAGCGATACCGGATCTCTGATTCACAGATTCAAGATCACACAATGAATATCTTACAAGATAATCATCATTCAAGTATGTATTCTGACTTGAATTTTTCAACGAACAAATTTGATATGAATGCAGACATTATGAAAACTGGCATTCACAACATGAATACCAATCCGATTAATAACAATTTTATCAATACTAGTAATAGTGATAATAGTAACCCATTTTACAAATTGTTTTCACAATTTCCAAATTATACATTTATGAACAGTTATCATGGATTTGATGGTAATCAAACTACTCACGACCTAATATCCACTAATTCCAATATAATTGGTAATGGGACAAGTGCATTTAGAACACCTTCACCAATTATGGACTTCATGAAAGAACAGTCGAATATTACACAGTCATCACCCAAACAGTCAGTGAACAGCTATATTCAGCCAAATAGTATATGCCAACAAAATGTAATTTTAAATGATGATGTGATCAATCAGTTAAACAGTACAAAAATGAATATAACAGACTTACAATCGACTATACATCTAGCTAAGAAATTAGCTCAACATTTCATGGCATTATCGAATAGTAATAATGGTAATAACATCTGTTTGAGTCCGTCAAAATGCAATCCAACTACTTTGCAATCGGAACAATCTTTTCATCAGTGTAATATTTTACAACAACAACAGGAACATACTCTATCTTCGGCAGATTCAAAATATCCTAACAATGGGGCGAAAATGAATAACTTTTGTGAGACAGCTATCCATTCACTAGAGCACCTGACTGAATTTTTGTACCAGCAGCATCAGCCGAACATCTGCAGTATTACTGGTACTACCAGTAATGATAACAATGGTGTTAGTAAGCCATCATTTCTGTCAGATAGTCACAATCAGACGGATAGTTCGCATTTTGATGAAGCAATTCAGTTCACTCCATTACAGTCATCCCTTGAAGAGAGTAAGTACTTTTATCATTGTCATTGTAAAAATGTTTGTTCTTTCTGGACAATAATTTTTTACTACCTTATTGATGCTCAGAATAATTCAAGAATGATTTATTTACTTTTTTAATTTACCTGAATTCAGTTTTGAAATGCCAATTACAGATTTTTTTCTTAAGCAATCTGAGTACAATTAAACTAATCAGTAAAATATTCTGAAATAAAATAATTCCTGTTAGTTTATTCAGTATGACTAATTGTTACGATTTCTGGCATAATATAACTATTCTCTGTTCAGAAACAAGGATTAATCAGTCTTTAAACGTTTCAGACACCGCATTAGTAAAATGATATGCTATAATACTCAGTAACATCACAATACTCCGTGGCTATGCAATCAGCTTTAAAGGTTTAACTTTAGTGTGTTCGATAAACAAAGGAATGCTTACTGAAATATTTGCAGTAGGCTTACGTCTTTAATTTTATATCAAACAAGGCAATTCTCAAATTTAATTGGCTAGTGTAAAGTCTTCAGTTTCAGTAATTTCTTGTCTTGAATACAAACAAGTACTTGCTTCATTACGGGAACGATCAAGTAGATTTAAGAATGTTAGTTGTTAGAAAGCCATTTTAAAAACATGGTTCATGGTAATGTAAAATAATTTTTGTTGTTACATGTTCTATCTTACTTTGAATTAGTTCATTATATGTCTACAGGTAAAAGCATTTCCTATGAAGCTGCTAGTAATTTGTTTGACTGTTCGGAAACAGAACTATTTATCCAACCTTTATGCCTTAGATATGGCTCATCATCTATGATTAAATAGTTCACTCTACTGTTGAATTGCACTATATTTACATCTTTTTTCTATCTCCTAAAATATTCACATCATGTGCAGGCTCCAGAATCAAATTTACGTAGCATAACCAAGAAAATTTATAAACGAAGTCTGATGGCTGGTATGCTGAGCTTCTAAGAGAGTAATTATTCACTTTCTGTAAACTAGTAGAAGCTTGATACATGAGCCAAACTAGTCATTACATTTGTTGTCATAAACTAACTAGCAGATGCACAGTGAACCTATCTCAGGGTAACGGAATATTGTGAAGGACATACAATATAAGTCCATGTCTACAAGGAGTTTCATAGATCAAATAAATTATGTAAGCTTAACAAGACACCATAATTTTTTGCTTACCCCAAGTTTCACCACTTTATATTTATAAAAGTATCCAAGTTTGTTAAACGCAGTCTTTCCAACACCCTGATGAAAACATGTTTCATAAATTGACGGTTGTTAAGGTGACTTGCTTCTCGTAAATTCAGTATATTTCAACTTTAAGTTAACAGTTTCTGAATAAAATATTTGAATTTATGGAAAAACTTAGACACTGCTCCACTTATGTGGAAAAAAACTCACTTCAAGCTGGCATAGAACGGCTTAGTTATTATTCTACACTGAGTACTTTCTGAATCTGATGCTTTTCTCGTGAATGAAGATCAAATCCATGGTCATAAATTAAGCTCAATAGTCAAGTTCATAATCAAATCGATAGTCAGTGACTGAACTGTTTTTGATTGACTAACCCACAGTTACACTGAATTTTGTTATTATTATTTTTAATACTGATATTATTGTTGTTTTCACATTCAGTCTTTTTCTATATATAAGTGAATTGAAAATCATTCATCCTGCTAACGTAGTTCAGTTTTGTGCATGACTACCTAAGCATACTAAAAAACAGAAAGAACGGTTTTAGAGCACATATTTTAATTCATTTATCTGACGAAAACATACTCATGCTTTGAAAAAAATACTTCAGTTGAATTTCGTACAGTTTTAAAGTTCGATAAATCGATTGTATTATTATATTGCTTGATAATGACAGTCAGTGTGCCACTAATATCCTAGTGGTGTATATATAGTCTTGATTCAATAAACTGACAGGTAGTAGGAAGTTTTATGGATACATAGAAATCAGTCTCTTTTTTCGCCATATTATCTGTAAATGCCAGAACCGCCACGTTTCTTCTCTACTGATTTTGTATCGACTGAGAGGGTTGTTTTACCTGTAGTTGTTTTCATCATAAACATATATTAGTCAAAGAACTATTGATGCCCAAGGAGTCCAAGATAGTTATTATGTCTCACTCTTGAACTGTGTATTCAATACTTCAAACAGAACCAAGAATAGGAATCTATTCGCTCACATTTGCGATATAGCCTGACCAGCATACAATATTCAGTGTCTTTAGGTTTTAATAGTTCTATAACTCAGTAGTCAACTGAGATGAAAGATAATTTAAAAGCAGTTGTTTTTCCAGATAACTTAAAACTGAATTATTCATTTGTTTGTTTATTACTTTGTCAGTATTCTGCAGACTAATACCATTCAAACAGTCATGAAAGATGTCACATCTAATTGCTAATTTTCCTTGTTTGGATATGTAGGAGTGAGATAAGTGAGTCCGCATTAACTGGAATTGAACATTTTATAAGTTACCCAACAATATACCTCATTTATTTCATAGAAATAACTAGTATAACTTCAATCCATCTAAGTATTACCTGTCTGCTTATATTTTATTTTCGACAGCTTTAAAAAAATTTAATTAGAAAGGAAAGTGCATAAAACTGTATTCGAAACTAGCATTCTTTTAAGGGTAAATGAAATCTCTTGAATGATTTTGTTACTGGTGGTACTTTGATACTGACTGTGATACTGTAAGTAGTCGATTCTAACTTCTGACTCAGAGGCCAATGCCTCAAGTTTTAGAGTTATACAGATTTTTATTCCACCGGACCACTGACAAGCTAAGGCTAAGAGAAAAATTTTTGAGCAATATAATAAAGTATCTTCCCTTCAGAATAAATGAATCACCTCAGAAGTTAGACTTTTACCGCTAGCTAAATGGTTATGTTACTATGATGTTACAAGATTAATAAATGATATAGGGAAGAATTATAGGGCGTAGAAAAGTGAACTCAACAATACGGATCACTGCATAACATGCAGAATTTAATGTGTCAACAATAACCACAGTAAAACTATCCTCGTGGATTAATTGTCCCTTTTGACGTAGAAGTAATAACAAGACAATAAACAGGAGTGTAGACCAGAGAAAATGTAAGCTAAATTGTTTATAGTTCCTCTCCTGTTAACCACAAAGACTTGAACACGAAATAGACTCACTCTGATATTATGCACCTGCTAGCATTAGTAACTTGTGCTGTAATCGCCAGTAGATATGGTAGTCAATGATTAAATGTTCTTACAACTGCCTAGCAGGTGCAGGTCCCGACAAGTACTATTGATTACATAAATGAAGTGAGAAGTAAATTTGCTAGTCAGAATTGTGTATGTTGTCGTGTATGTTATAAAGGAAAACAAATAAAGTGAGAAGGGAAACAAAAAATATTGAGAAGCAAAAATATGTAGTAACAAAGGATAGGAAAGCCATCTGCTTTAATAATTCACACAGTGTAAAATAAGACATATTATGCTTCTTTATTATTGCAATCAAAGTTTCTTTTAAGGGATATCATTCAGCTCATCGTCACCATTGTCTTGAAATGTTTCACCGCAAGAGCCACTCAAAAGGTGTACTTGTTTCTGTGTATGGGTGAGGGTTATTAATCTGCATAAAAGGAAAAATAGGATTTGTTACATTATCTGAAGTCATTTAAATAATTGTGTTGGGTATATGAGGTGAATTTTATAACCTTAAGAATTAATCAAGATGTAGGATGTGTGTGTTATGTAAGACGTTAGTGGTTTACTTTGATTTAAAGACTTCTGTACAGCATAGAGACTAGTTTTTCTTCTTGTTTAATTGTTTAATTGATATTATGAACAATTAAGTACTTCACTCGTCTGATAAACACTTCAACTTGACATAATGATCAAAAAGAAAGTGAAATAGAACAGGTGGCTCAATGCCTATAACGCGAAATAGAAAGGTACTTAGTTGTATAAATGATCAGAAAACTGCAAAGTTCAGTTTTTAGATATAAATTCTGCTATCATTCTCTCATGTTTATCTTTCATTTGTTAAATGTGTACAAATAACTTCAAAATACATAGGATACCTACCATAAAATTAATCAGTCTAAGCGTCGACTGATTCGGCTGACAAAAAACTTGAATTAATTTCAATTCACTAAATAGTTTAGTTTATGAAGACATTTCATTCTCACCTTGACCACTGATTCTTCTTTGTGTGATTTACTGTAGTAACAATAATAAGTAGTTACTCAACAGTCGATTAGAGTTATTTATTACCCTAATTCCTGAATTAACTCAGTTGACTGTATCGAAATCTGAAAATAATAATAATACTTATCATTATTGTTGTTCAAACAGTGAATGAACTTGCAGACGTTGAAATAATAATGGAGATTTGTAGTTCAAGTGGATGCTTTTACTGTTACATTCTTTGAGCTGGATGGTGTAACTGTGAAGCTCGTATTCTGTGTTTGACACTGAGTGTGTTATGTAAAACGATAATGAAAGCTTCACAACTAAGCGATCCAGCTCAGAGAACATGACAACAACAAAAAACTTGTGGACAATTTTTTGCACCTGTAATGTCATTATTCAGTTAGGTAGCTTATAAAGGACTGTTAAATTCGAAGTAGTTATCACTCCTAGATGTAATTTGTGTATGTAATAGAGTAGTGCCTGAATTATTGATATAAATGTAAAACTTGGGTACTGTGATATAGTATAACTCCATTATGGATAAAGTTTTATTTTGATAAAATCATATAGTGTTATACAGTAATATTAACTGATGACCACGTTTCGAGCACAAATTATTGCTCATAATCACATCAATTTACTCAAATGACTTTTTTGTTTTGTTTATATACATGAGTAAAAATTGATTAGACATTTGAATAAAATCAATATAAGACATGCGTGAAACAGAAAGGAAGATAAAGTATATTCCGAACCATTATTAGTGTTATCAATAAATACAATATGATGAGAATTAAGACAAGTGTTGTTAGTCAATAAGATAGGAAATAAGATGTTTTTAGAGTAAAAATAAATAGCCTGTTAAAATGTTATAATGTGAATTGAAATACAGTTTAACATCATTTATTAGCCTCCGATTTGACTGGTAATAATATCTTCCTTATCTCTGGTATTGACGCGTTCAGTCACTTGCATTACATGTGTTGGGTGTGTAGACTCGATGAACTAGGATTCAGTAATCAATCTCTCTCTATCTCCACCTACCAATATTAATTTTTAGATTTCTGACTCTATCCTACTATATTGTTTGGGATTGTGTGTTAATGCATGCAGTGCGATTGCTGAGTTGTTTTATCCATAATGGAATAGTTCTTGAAGTTGAAATGCAAAAAAATCAGGTCACAACAGGATTTCTTTATCCCGTAAACACTACATACAACTAAAACCCTGCGGTGTACAAATCCACTGCGCTTACTGGGCAGAAGTTGGTATGGTTAAATTTAAAATTTCTTATTTCTACTTTTTATTATTAATCATGAAGTTGTATTTACAAAGTAGGTGGTTAATAAGAATAAAATGAATAAATTACTTTCTGTTGTTGACTTTTCACATTATCATTGCGTAATCAGTTCTTCTTATTTATCCTACTTTCACTTTTCAACACTATTATCATAACAATAGGATAATTGGGGATATATTTTGACAAATCACAATAAACAAATGCCTTATATAAACAGTCAGTTTCTCTTTAAAAATAAAATGATTTTAAACCTCTGAAAACAAGAAAAAAATAGAAGTGTGTGTGTGTCCGGGGGGGGGGAGTTATAGAGGTAAACTGGTAAGGTTGGTGGTGATGAAGTCTCATGCATTTTTGACATTTATAGGATAATTATTTAAGCGTTCAACTATTCTTCTGTATACAGTTTAGGTAATGAGATTAAAATTATGATAAACAAAATGAAATGGGAATCAATCACTTGTTTCAACTATATTATAAGGTTTGATGATTGAAAAAATAACCATATTGTCTATTTATGTAAACATTACTTCATCAATCATTTACCCTCTCCATCTGTTCTCCTCTCCTTTCCACAATCAATATCAAGTGTTTCCATTGACCAGCATATTTTATAAAAATATCCAACTCACTAAAAGTTTGTTTATCAAATGAAAAATGTGAACGCATAGGTATGTACGTTTGTAGCTTTATGTGTACATATGGAATAGATTCTTTTCAGCTATGGGTTACTGATTGATAATCTCTGTTTTCTCAATCATCTGGTTTTGATATCCAACTAATTATACAGTTATGTATTTGTATGTATGCACTAGATGAAGCAGACCATATTCATTTGATCATCTATTATGTCACTGATCTATTAATCAGATATATCAATGAAGTGAGATCAATATTCATTTAGCAGTACTGACCGGTGGTGTCACTATTATTCACTCACTATGTCTAATAGGCTACCGTAAAACTGATACTATTCATTTACTATCAGTTAGTGGATATCTCCCCGATTATATCATAGTTTGGATGTGATATGGAGGGGAATGTGAATTACTCTGTATATATATATATATGAAAAATTTTAATGTACAGATGTTGTTTCTGTGTATCTGTATAGGTTAGAATTAGATTTCACTTATGCATAGTAATCGGCTTATAACCTAACATCTTCGACTTGGAATTGTGAATATGCATTAAAGAAGAATCTTTAGCTGATATCGACTGATGACAAAATCTAACTTTCTAAAGTTGGTTTGTAGGGATTAGAGAAGCATTGAAAACTAGGGAGTACTGGACAGTTGCTGTTTCATCCTAGTTTGGGAATCATCAGCAGTACGCACCCACTGGGGTTCGAATTTATGCACTGGCCAATGAATGGGGTCCCAGTGGCTGAATGGTGTACGAGCTTGCCTTGTAACCGGAAGGTCCTGGATTCGAACCCGAGTGGGTGCGTACTGCCGATGATTCCCAAACTAGGATAAAACAGCAGCTGTCCAGTACTCCCTGGTTTTCAATGGTTCTCTAACTTATATCAATCCGTGATCAACTCATAAAAACAAAATCTAACTTGAAAAACCTTTAGATTCAGTGTACAAAAAATAAAAACAAATAGCATTCCACAAATTCACGAAACAGCTGCAAAGTCTGTGTAATATAATTACCAGTCGTGCATCTTCTTCGAGCTAAACTGGATACTGATGCCTAACAGAATTAAAAATAGTACTTAAAAACAGAACTTTTGTTTACCTCACATTGCGAAATACCACCACTCAAGTAGTATCATTGTGACGGTATTTTGTCATGTCTCTTTTCTGTAAGTTGACTGCTGAAAATTAGAAAAGCATTCCACTATCATTCTTTTGTCGTTGCTTCATGACGTGAACATTTACCAACTTTTATCACTAGTTAAATCACCAAAAGAAATTCGATACAATAAAGATAACTTTATAATTGCCTGTTTGCATGTATCCATTTTTACGTAATATGTTTAGAATATGCAGGTGGTAAGATAATAATAACGCGACGTCTCCCCCGTACACGGATATAAGCATGGTAACAACAAATACAAGTTATAAAAAATTATTATCTTAAGCATAAAAGTAATTGTTGTACACCACATAAATATAATATTAACCCTTATGTGTTCATTCTAGTCAAAGTCACATTGATGATGACATGCATATTTGAGTGCAGATAATGTTAAAGGATTGTTGATAAGATTGTCTGTCGGTTTTACGATTACAGCACACTTAAAGTGCATTTTACATACCGATTAATAATGATATTATTATTATGTACAAAATTATTAAATGACCTCGATTTTTAATACTGACAAATTCGTTGTGCATAAACATTCACTAAGGCACTTGTATACATGTATGAAGGCGTCAAGATACACTGACACACTCATCGACCTACAGACACTCACTTAAGTTATATTCATATACATATTTGACCTTTTTATCATGACTGTTTATAAATGCTCAAAAGAACTCCAATTATTTTCTTTCTTTTTTTGTTAAGAAAATATCTTGAGTTTAGAAAAAAAACATAAGTTCCACCAACATGTACGTGCCTTGGTACTGATGTGTCACAACATTCACTCAGAAAGAGAGAGAGAGAGAAGTGAACTTTTATCTGTTCCAAAACGTAAATTTTAAGTGAAAATAAACCATTGTTGCTTTCATAAAGGTATTAAAAATTTTTGGGTTAATATTATTAGAATTTTCACATGCTTCATCAAAAATTCTGCAATCTAATGTCACCAAGGCACAATGTGCATGTTTGTGTTTTACCCTCTAAGTTCTATTTGGTGTGCTGGTTACTTATGCCACTTTGCAGCTTACAACTCAATAGTTTAGTAGAGCTTTGGATGCATGACTCACAAATTATCAGCAGATATATCAAGTCAGTAAGTCCTGACTCCATGATATTGTACGATGCACGAGACTAAACTGATTCTCTAAATAATAAATCAACCATGGATATACGGCTAGAATCTAGTGATATATATATATATATATATATATATATATATATATGAACTTTAAAATCATACACAAGTAATCAATACTGGGTAAACATCATTTTTGATGGAGTGCATTATAAAGTCTGTGACAAATAATTATTGCATTGATATAACCTGGTGTACATTCCAATAAAAAAAGCCTATTTTCACTTCATTGTCCTTGTTCTCCCAGAAACATGGAATAACATGAGACTGAAGGTACTTGTTTCCGCATATCAAATTATATTGCGAACATGTTTATGAAAATCAGTTTAAATATAGCCCATGACAGAAGAATTTAGACAGCTTCTCATATTCACTGTTAGACTGATAAAATTCTAGCTGAAAGTTATTATTATTATTAGACTTAACTGTTAAAATTTTGCTGTTTGTTATGTAGCAGCTGACTTAGTCGATGATTATGTAAATAAGATCGAGTCAGGTAGTGAAACACAAATGTGGTAAAACCGAAATGGTATGCTAATGTCAGTTGCTTTCCCTACCATAAAGATGTAAGATAGGCATAACAGTTATATATTACAAATGTACGAATGTTTTTGTTATTATTGAATAAATTCTTAAAAACACTATAAAATTATATTTGTAAAGACACTGTTTGCATAACTAAATCTTGCATCATCTAGAGTGGATAACGGTGTAAATGTTTTACAGTTAAATGTCATTAAAGCTTCTATGAAGTGCGAAAAAATCCTACTGGCTTTTTATGCATAAGAATTACATGAGTTCATTTGGAAGGAGAACCACTTGATCAGAATGAAAAAAAAAGAAATTGATGAAATTAAGCCTTTAGGGCTTTTTCTTTCTCACTGACATACACATTTCGATCAAGTGTTTATTGTTGAATTTGTAGGTGTTTCTTTAATGAGTAGTAGTTGTGTTTCACTGTGTATATGCATGCATAGAATGTGTGAGAAGTGAACGGATAAATTTAGAAAAATGAATACATAAATGAATTAATAAGTGAATTAGTTTTGTAGCAAACACCAAGTTAACAGAAAAAGAAACTCATTAACTTTTCTCCTCCCGCTTTTCACCTTCCATCTGTTGGTTAACTAACTGTTTTATGCAGATTTTCACCCCTCTCTCTGTAAATAACACACCACACAATCATCATTAATTTGTCCCCTCTCAGTCTATATTCACGAGTCTCAAGTGTTGTACACCACATATTGAGAAATATTAGGCAGACAGACAGACAGACAGACAGAGAGAAGAAGAAACAAAGGTGAAAGAGCAATTTAATATTGAGAAGGATTAGGAAAAAATCTGGCAGACGCCAAGAGAAATCAAGCTGTCGTTCAGTACGTGTCACTTATAAACTGAAGAGCAATATAAACATATTGAATTTGTCCTTCTTTTGCTTCTTGTAAGCATGCTTTATCAAGTTGTACACTGCATATTTATTAAAAGGGTGGATTAAAGCAGGGTGTAAGGTGTGAAAAGATGAAATTATACATATATGCGAAACCGTAATCTCGATTCAATTTAACCGTCTTCCTGCTGTAAAAAAATTTCTTCACTGGTTTATTATTTCACTTCGAAATCATTTAAATCTTTTCCATATGTTGGTCTAATTAAGAGAAGGAACATGAAGAGGAAACTCTTATAACTTTTGATCTTGTCAGTTTAACTTATCGATGCACACCTATGTGGTCTTTGCTCACTTTTCTCCCTATCCGATCCAACATACATCATATTTGCATTGCTCATGTATCGATCTGAGATGTTCACGTGAACCGATTTATAACATGCTCACTTCTCAGGTCAAGAAGTCTATTGAATATTACTCAGTAGGAAAAATAACTAAAACAGGTGTACAAGGGAGGGGGGATAGGAAGAGAGAAATAACCACCAGTGATGTGTAGATGGAGGAAAACTTCTGACAAAAAAGAGTCGATTTAATCAATCAATGAATTATGAACATGTGCTCACATAAACTTATCTGTAGACGTACGTTATGTATAGTTGTGCACATTTGATCGAACGTGTCAATCAGGTTGTGTTTTTTTTTATAAGAACATTTTTTACACCCTGTGTGCTTTTGTTTTTTCTGTTCGTTAGAAATGTTATCAGATTTTATGATCAGTATTCATAACGAACATTACTGTAAAGTCATTGTGACTAGCGATCACCTAAAGAGTCAGATCTTAAGAATATTAATATGAACAGATTGTCTACCTATTTAATTAAACTTCATGTTGTTTTATTTCAAAAAATCATTTGGAATTACTTTAAGAAGTCTGAGTTCTACTCTGTTATATACTTTATTTTTTTAAAGATAAAAATTAATAAATCTATTGTTATGAGTGATTCATGGTACAAAGTAAACTGGCGAAAAATCTTTGCGGATAAAAATACCCACGTGGAAAGCAGCTAAACGATATTGTTTGATCTGCATCCTCAACTTGAATTATATCAAACAGATTAACATCAGGTGTTTAGTCATTAATTTGGTATGTCAGAAGTACTTCTGAGTTAGGTAGTAGCATGCAATTTGTTAAATAAACTTTCGTGGTGAAACAAAGTTTAGTGTTTCTAATTATCGTTCTAAAGTAGTAAGTTGGGAAATTCGAAATCAGCGTAAGAGGCAGTAAACCTAAACACTTGATGTACCGACTGTAAATAACGGTGTCGTACAAACTTTACTGTTTGCCTAAAAGTAGTGTGGACATTTTCAATAACTTTTGGTGATTCATCCCACTTTTGCTGTTTATATACTTTCAAATGCTCCATTTCATCAATATGTGTTAATTATTACACGGGAGGGTTTAGTGTAACACGAATGTTGTAATCCAATATGCGAATTTGACTGTCTTGTTTACTACCCAACCATTAATTGCGTTTAACATGAAATGGAAAGTAACTAATTTAAAGAGTAATTTTATTCTGAACAGATATCAGTCGCAGGAAGTATGGAACAACCATTTCGTCCTGGCTTGGCAGTGTCCTTCTTCTAAAAAATTTAAGGAGCATGGATGCACTATTCATAGACAGTGAATGGAGTTATTCTTTCTCGAATAATTATCAGTCATATAGAGAAGAGCTTTTGAAGGAGATTCGCATCTTTGCTTTTACTGTTCTAAATAACTTTCATGTGGTATGCAAACGAAATAAACAGCCTTCGTTAAGTTGGAAATTTGTCTATAAAATAACATTTAACTCAACTATTGGCTGAACTGTAATGTTCAATTTTTCAATAATACGGAGATTATTTATATTATCTGAACTTTTATCACCATTGTCATAATTATTATTGTTTTCGAAAACATAATTTTGTTTATATTACTTTCTGCCTTTAGGTGGTTGCATAGACTTATCGTATAATAGTGCAAATAAAACGTCAACTGGTCAAAATAAACTTTCATCAATGAATCTGTCAAGTTCAGCTTTGGCCAACGATCTAGTGGTATGTTCCAGTATCACTAGTCACAACAAAACCAACAATCTTGATTACCACATGAATGAATCAAGTGAACCAGTTGAATCATTGATTCACAAAGCAATCAGTGAACTACATCAGCATCCTAGTATTTCTTCATTCCTAGCATCCTCATTTCCAACAACTCCAGCAACTGTGTCAGTATCTTCTTCCTCTCTGTCCCCCTCTGCTTATGCTGTCTCAGCACTACCAACAACATCTTTGACAGAAACATGTGATTACAACACTATCAACAATTTCAACTTGTCTCTTACGTTACCTATAAGCACGGACATTCAAGCAAATGATTATCACTGTACGAACGATTTCTTTGCTTCACTACTAAAGTTAAAGATCCCACCTCCAGATAAACTGAGTGAAATCTTTGTCAATACAGGTCATTCTATATATAACAATATCGATACTTCCAATAACATTACTAACAGTAGTAATCTAAATAATATAAATGAAACACAGAGCCCTCAGGTGATAAATGACAATCAGTATAAGGCTGCTCGTACCACCACTAGCGGCAGCAACAGCAGTAATAGTAGCGTTGTTACTGGTCATTCCAATACCTCAGATAAACACAATCACCACGCAGCCAATGGGTCCACTAGAACTAAGAATCGCAAGTCGGGTTTTCAAGCTGGAGTAACAGTTGGTTATACATATGATGCCTTTTTTATTTCTGATGGTCGATCTAGGAAACGTGTTAAAAACTCCTATGTAAAGCAAACAAAATCACAGCATAGACGGTCATATCCTACAGATGATTCATCTCACTTAATTAGTCCACAGTCAAATCCCAGCACTTCCGGATCATGTTCCTTTGATGGTACTTGTATTTCAAGTTATGCAAATGAAGAACAGTCATGTAACTCATTAAATACCCAGTTAAAATCCCATGTATCAATTACATCATCATCTTTATTGGTGTCATCGCCGAGTGAATCACAATCTCAACGTTATAGTTGTCCTGACTGTGGGAAAAATTATGCTACATCATCAAACCTTAGTCGACACAAACAAACACATCGTAGTTTAGATAGTCAATCAGCTAAAAAATGTCCTCAGTGCGGTAAAGCTTATGTGTCAATGCCAGCATTATCAATGCATTTATTAACACATGACTTGAAGCATCAGTGTGATATATGCGGTAAAGCATTTAGTCGACCGTGGTTACTACAAGGTCACAGGCGTGCACACACGGGCGAGAAACCATATGGCTGTGCTCATTGTGGTCGGGCATTTGCTGATCGATCCAATCTACGAGCTCATATGCAAACACATTCAGGTATGAAACAATTTGAATGTAAACAGTGTCATAAAAACTTCGCTCTCAAGTCCTATTTAAACAAACATTTAGAATCTGGATGTATTAACAAGTCCAATTGGTCAATGAATGGTTCACCGACAGCAAACAATGAAAATAAATCTCAGTTACTGCCAACAGATGAAATATCTAAGATTGAATTTTATCAACAGTCTGACTTACCATGGAGTGTAACCAAATTAATCAATTAGAAGAATCACAGAGACCTGAATATTTCTTATCCTAACACTGATTGTTTGTTGTTTCGATTGATTAGTTTTTATTATTCATCAAAGACAGAATATTGTCAGGGGATATAGACACAGTTCAGTCACCTTATTCTGGCTGATTTAATTTCTTCATTATTATTATTTTTTGATTTTTTTTAATCAGCCAACGAGTACATTTAACTTCTCCTACAATCCACTAATCACTACTAGATTATCGATGTAGACATTGCTTTACCTTTTTTTAGTAGTTTATGTGCACGTTGTATATTAAAGATAAGTATGAAATTCTGTGTGTAATGGAGAGTTATTCAATTTTCTTTCTTAATTTTCATCTTAATGAAGTCTAACAGCCTCTTCTTCTAAATAACAGTGTGTATATTTATCATAACGAAGTCAGTGAAGTTGATGATAGTTTTCAAAGGAAGAATTTCGATAATTTTCCATTTCTTTTTGTAAAATAGTAATTGACTTCCTATTATGCTGTCATATTTGATTTAATCGAGCTTTGGCAATTAATTATATATTTCTGCTTATTTACCAAGAAGCTTGTCTTCCTTATTCGAAATGGTACGAAGACTTAGCTTGAAGGATGAAGATATCAAGATGTCTGATAAAATAAGTATACTCTTTCAACTCTGAAATAATATGCAGCGGTGAATCGATAACCTTCATCAGAATATTCGAAAGACAACATTGAATTAGGATAATCACGATGATTGATGCTGACTTTTGAAATGCTGTAGTACAACTGCAAAAAAGTTACCAAATTGTCCATAAAAATGCACTTTTTAATAATATTATTAGTTTTAAGGTTTAACGAAAGATTAAGAGCAATCTAATCGATTGAGCATATTACAAAAAATTTACAAGCACACTTTATTCGTATAAACATAAAATCCATTCCCCTAGAAATTTTACGGCCACTTCATGTCATTAATGTAACATTATTCTGTCGTTAACTAAAATAAGTTTCAATATTCTGGAAATAAAAAAAAAATTAAACTGACAGTTCATGGTTTCTTCCTAGAACAGCCCTATCTGCAGAACTACTGAAATATAAGAAGCATTGGAAACATTTTTGCAATTTCGTGCAACCGAACAATATGCACCAATAGCCTGGTGAAAGACTGAGCTCAGTTCATGATTCCAATCTCATCCCACTCATCCATGAGTGTCAGTCGTTAAATCTGACTTGTTTGATTATTTCAAAGAAATCTTATTCCTTTACGTTCTCAGTGGAACATAGGGTTTCAAATTAGAGCTTGGAAGTTTCAGTTACAGTGGTGTTTATTTTTACGGGATGAGGTTGCTTGCCTCATGACCAACCTTCCCTCCATAACAGCCTTGTTACTGGCCTAACGAGGTAAAGGAGTGCGTCGGCCGTGGATCAAACCCCTAACCACATGAGTGGTTGGCGAGAACTCTACCGCTGTGACACCGACGCACTGTGTCACCATAGATAACCGCTTTTCACTACAACTTCACGAAATCTATCTGGGAACTAATCGAGACTTCGTTGTATGTACAAATATCTCCCATCCAACTCAGTGTCATCTGACGGTGTTTAATGTCACTTTACTATATGACATTGACTTATAAACAAAAAGATTTGCTAATCGCAAAGCATATTAGCAGTTATACGAAAATTCATCCATTCGATAGCAAACCACCTCTTTGCGTTAAAGTTGTCAAAGTCTAACTGGTGGATAAATGAATGAAATTGAATTCTCTACGCATTGTCCTGCAAATTCATGAGGTCAAGGGAAACAAAATCCACTGTAACCAATTTGTGCTGCAGACTTACTTGGTGTTTTACCAATACTGGAGGCCATATCTCGTCTAGACGATCAGAACATTTAGTTTGTTCAGCTAGTTTAACGTAGTGCTTATGCATATAGTCGTTTTCTAAGCAATTTAATGTTTCTATTGCAGAAAATGATAATTATAATAATCTGTGCTTCGTGATAGTTTCAGTTGAGCATTCCATCGAAGCACGGAAAGCTAGTTGAGGATAAGCAGCTAATTGTACTTATACTGCTGTGGATTTATAATAAAATGAGGCTCTCGAAAGACTACATTAATCAGAGGAAACTTTTCAAGTAGTTTCGTTATCATTTCTACAGAAATTCTATAAATAACCTCCTATATACTTTCATAGTTTTATAGTATGCTATAAACAGCAAATATTTCATAACATATTGTCAGTAGAAGTCAGAAATGCTGAAATATAGAACTCCTGCATCCTATTAATGACTTATCAGAAGTGTGTACTTACATGTGAGTTGGTTTGCTGGAGAAAATCCAAATTGTAGATTCATCCCTTTAAACTCCGGAGTATTATTCAGCAGGCTGTCGATTTTTAGGAACATGCCGTTTAACAGGTATTAACCATGAGTTTAAATAACCCCCGTTATTATCTTACCGGAATTAAACACTTAGTTTCCGTCTCGATACAAAATTTTATGTATAGTCTCCTGAATGAACCTCTAGCTGTTTGTAATGTTTATTTCAAAATGAAAGCAAGTGGTTATTGTCAGCATATTTTCATATGAATGGTATTACTGATTATGGCGATATTGTGAAAGGTTAAGTGGGGATTTATGATTACTGGAATATATTGGGCTTTCGAAACTCAAAACCGAATCCACCTGAATATGGCTTTGTGCAGATTCTTGCATCGATCATTCATATATATATATATATATAAGTGAAAACTATGGAATAAGCTTCAGTTATAAGCAACGAGTTAACTCGATTACTTTTCACATATAAAATCCACCCACATAGACATCGGGATTTCTATATCCACCTTGAAGGAACTTATTTTAAGATGTACAATGAATGTTCATTTCTTATTCAATAAGGAATATTACAGGCAAATTGATGGTGTAGCTATGGGTTCCCCATTAGGTCCAATCCTAGCTGATTTTTTCCTCGATTACTTTTGTAACAGACTTGTTTTACAATGTCATTCAATTGCTTTGTCGGCATACTTGTAGTCGTTTTGCATTCCGTAAAATATTACAGCAGTAAAATATCCCCTGATAACGATTACTAGTACAAAAGTGTTTAGGCTCCATCAGATAGAACATAATCGTTCTCTGTTATATTTTGAAAGATTTACTACATTATTCTGACAGTGAGTATTTTGTAAAACTACAGGGTGTTTTCTGTTGTCAGGTCTCATAATGAGTCGAATATGAAGAGAAAAAAATCCACAGATAGTTATAATTTGCAGTCGACATTCGGTACCTTTAGAGTAAAACTGATACAGAATAACCTACTCATTAAGTGAATGTTTACAGTTAAAAAATAAACTAATAGCTCTCATAAAGTATACATAATCCTTTCAAGCAAGTATCTAATGTCTCCCATATGCTATAATACCTATGATATCTTTGTTAAAGTACTAAGGTACAATAATCTACACTCAATGTATAGAGCTAATTTTATCTGAAACACAGATGTAGTTGGCACTTAAATTGGATTAAATACAAAAACATTCATTTAGATTGTTTAGTGTTCAATTTAATAGTTTTCTGTAAAAATAATGGCCAGTAGGGTGCAGCAGGTCAGGTGTGAGGACAAATACTCGCCGAAGACATTGGCTAGTGGTCGCGCTGTGTCGTGAATTGGCAGAAGTTAGAATTCATGGGCCATTGGATCGGGTCCCAGTGGCTTAATGGCCTACGAGCTTGCCTTGTAACCAGGAGGCCCTGGGTTCGAACCCTGGTGGTGGGCGCATGATGCTGAAGAGTCCCAAACTAGGACGAAAAAGCTGTCCAGTACCCCCAGGTTTTCCAGTGGTTCTCTAACCAATGTCAGCTCATGATGAAACCCTGTTACCGATATTTATAGTCCCTGATTCATGTACTGAATACAGATTCTTAGCAGAATTCAGCTACACTCATCATATATATATATATATATATATCCATAAATCTTTCATCTTAGCATTTGCTAGAGAAAATAGTGATGACTTAAGTATTAAAGTGAGCTGACTAAAATAGACCAATTAAATTATACTACCAATCATTTTTATAATTAATGAAAAGAGATTAATTGATAAATTGCGCGAACTTGTAATAGAAATGAGGAGCATTTATGCTATTAGGATAGCGGATACCACTGACATTGAAAAGTTTTCTTATATTCATATTAATAGGATGTTTTTTTAAGGAAAGTAACAGATCTAATTTATTTATTTATTTATTTATTTTCATGTACGATATAAGGTGGTAATCTTTTAATCATGACGGAGATTTATTTCACGCTTGAATTGATTCACTCATAATCTCAACTTTAATGTATTCCACCTGATTGACATATTCATGATGTGAATAAGTAATTCTAATGAGATTGAAGATTTTCATTTCATTTCTTCATTTGGATGTATTATTCATGAAAAACTGACTTTAACAGTTATAAATCGTTGTGTATGCCTTTCCTTACTCCCCTCTTTCGCTTGCTTGCACATGAACACAAACACAGACACAACTCGTACATGAATTCACGTACACGCAATCCTTAGAGCATGGCCCACTTCCACATATCTAAAATCTGTTATATCAAAGGAAAGTTAAACTTCTAACTAATTTATTATTTTCCCTCTTATCTGAAAACTCACCAACCACCACTCTTAATCACTTTAGCTCATCAGTAGAATTACACAATCTTTTTAAAATAAAGCAATAATGATTACATGTGTCTTCTAAAGATGAATGAACAAAGCAGATAAAAATAAATAGATATTTACTTTAAAAAATTCCCTTTTTACAAAAATACAGTTCTGACACGTCGACGATTGTGACGGATAGTGTTAATGAGGGAGAAATCATGAAAGTAAACTATTTATTTCATTGTTTCAACCAGTAATTTTAGAAAGTAAAACAACACTGCATTCCCTCTTCTACTAATACGTTCCTCATTTCTTTATCATGTATCAAAAGAAAACTCACAAATGTCATACATGTGATTAAATATCGTAGTATGCCAACACCATTAGCAAATGAATACAGTTAGTGTTTAGAAGGAAGCGGCACGAGATTGTTTACAGTGCGCTTATTTCTACAGGTGATTAACCACAGCTCAAATATATAAGTGTAGACGTTTGTGACAACATTATTAGATGAGAAAAACCCAAGTATTTGAGGTAGTATTAAGGTGCAGAAATACCTCGTAGATGATCCCCCTTACGAATAAAACTTGCTTTCCACCTCGAGGCATCTATCAAGGAGCTAAGTCTCTGGATAAATGACTAAATATGAAACCAGTACATGCAGAAAACCACGAACATATTATATATTATGCTACTGCATGTTGGTAGAAGAAATTTCCACATTCATTCGATCAAATTTTTAGCTAACTTTCGGACAGTTTGATAGTGAAATAACGTTTATTATATTGAATCAAGCATAATGACTAGTTTAGCACTAACATTCGTTAGTATTTTTGGAAAGTGGATTTCATTTAGTTTTCGTTTTAGTTTGAGTCATTACTTAAATGTTGAACAATTTATTAGTTGTTCAGCTGTTCTAATTTTAAAAATAGAAAATGAAGTGAGATATGCAGGTAACAGTGTAAGAAACCTTTGTTTTTATTGTGAATGTATCATTCGGTTTGCCTATCCTGTACAAAAAGGTTGTGTTAAGATTACACGTGAAGGTACTGAAAGCAAAAGGCAAAGAAACCTACAATTTTCAGAACTTATCATGATGCAGTATTTTGTTTTCATTAGGCAGGAATTTCTGAATTCAGCTAACCACAATTTATTCCGACCGTTCATTCATAACTTAAAATCAAAATAGATTTGAGCAATAAAAGTGGCTATCAGTGAAAATTAGCTGAATTAACTCAAGGCTTTACGAACTTAAAATCTAGGAGATTAACCATGAGATGATGACTTCAAAATCCATAGGAATAAAAGTAAATTCAGGTGATAGTTTCTGTAGTGTAGAATTCCATTTCTGGGTATTTTCTGGCAAATGTTACGAACAACTAATCATAGATATTACTGTGTAGTTAAATAAATGATTATACTGAATTCCCGTGTAAAAATACTTTTATTGTTCACCCATATAAATGTAATTGACTTGCTGAATAAATAAAAGATTTATATGCATGCATTTCAGTTTGACTGGACCACATTATTTGATCTGTTACAAAGATTCAACCATATGCCGTAGTAATTTTTAAAATATAGCCTGAATAGTATTAATTTCGACTTGTGCAGTACTGAAAACTACTTCCACTACTTCTGATTTCGTTGATGAGGCTAGTGCTAGTATTCATCACGATAATCATGCAAATCAGTTTCAGCTGATTTATGTTCCCCACATGAGGTGTTCTAAATAGATAAATTATAATAATCTAAGGATAAGAGTCAGCCGAATTACAAATGAACACACATGTTACTATTATTCCCCTCAAATTTATGTGAATACGTACTTAAATATGTTCATTTAATAGTAGTAGCATAGAACTCATCACTTAATAAACTAAGAGAGAAAAAATATGAGGACAGAATGTCGAAAGTGAGAATAAAATGAATATAAGCAGAGAATACGACTGAAGTATGTGAGCAAATAAATGTACAAGATGCAAAATAAGAATGAAATACAAAACGCAAATATATTCATCCTTAAAAAGAAGTGTGACATAAATTGATGAACAAGTGACAGAAGACACTAGAAAATCTATGCCGAGAACATCTTAACACCAACTTAGCTCAAAAAATACAAGGGTGGTAAAACTAAATATGGACACATGTTTTTTTCTCCCCCTTTAAAGTGAAACTTGTAAAATAGTGGACTGTTGGGATTCTTTTTTACTGCAACAAAAATGGGGGTTATAAAACTCGCTGATCATGTCTGGTTGTTTATACTTATACGCTTGTGTACGTGAGTGGGAAAATGACAATAATAGGAGTGGAGGTGGGGAGTAAAAAAAAGTCAGAGCGTTAATACGAAATGAAAGAAGTACAGAAACATGTGGTTACTATTTATGCATTTGGGAAAGATATTAAAAGAAATTAACGGAACAGACTATTCGAGAAATAGACATATAGTCCTCAGAAAAAGATAATTATACTTCGATGATAGGGAAAAATAAGAAAGAAAAAAGTGTTTACTTCCCTTGACTAGATAAGTCACGGAATGCAACTGACAACTTTCAGGTATGCAAACTGTTGGCGGACAGCTGGGCGTAATTTCGAATGATCTTTGGGTAATTTTGTTTGACTGCCTGCATGTACTGTATACCGTTGGAATGAAGAAACGCACATGGACTGTGTTATACTGTTACCGTATCTTTGTATAATATAGCAAGTAATAGTTTTAAAAAATGATATCAGAATACCGTTTTCTTCGTTCGTATGTTTGTTGCCTTTTTTACAATTAGAATACATTTACCGTAAAATAAATATAATGAAGGACAATCAGCTTGCGAATGACAATTTAAATAAATTTGAACAGTAGTACTAATTAACCAATCTCGACTGTGGAATTTAACATGTTGAACAAATGAAGTTTGTGAAAGTTCAGAAAACATAAAACTGTTAACAGTCATGTCAGATGTCTTAGTTTTAAAGAAAGAAAAAGAATATGGAGTAGATGGAGAAAATGATTGTTTAGTAGTAGGCAGCTGGACACCAATTCAAATACCGAAATTTAGTAGAAGTATAGCTGTCCTTAGATTTCCAATTATATTTCCACGATGAGTAAAAATAAACTCGTTAATGAAGGCATCATACTGTTTGCCTTCATCAGCTTCACAGTTTATTTGTTTTGTCTGTAGTCCGAATGATCACGTACTAGAGTCTTAAATTCTAAAATAAGTAGTTAAAACTACACGATTCTGTTCTTGGTGTTAGACTTTAGAAACACTTTATTTCATCCATTTAATCCTCCAAAGACTATACAGCACACTGTGAACAAGATTATTCTTTCTAAAATAATATAAAAACAAGCAAGTCATATCACTGCAAGCAATATGGAATACACAAAGAACTTATTTGGAATACATCTGAAAAACATGTAAGAACTATACTGTTGCTGTTTTCTCTCTTACGACTACTAATAGGTCAGTGTATACAGTTGTCACTACTTTATTCATCAAATAACATCTATTGATAAATTCATACAATCACACTGATGACCTCTACATCGGTTCTTTAATAAACATTTAGTTTTTTTTAATTTTTTTAAACCATTATATACTATAACATGAAAAGTACTCTTTGTGCTGAATATGTTTATTGTTATTTTGACCATAATTTTAACTATGATAAATTAGAAAGAACACAACAGATTCTGAAGTGTTCAGCTCTGTAATATCAACAATAACACTGATGCCTTGAAATGCACACTTAGAATTAGATAATATACAGTGAAAAGGTCAATACACGAGACTTTATTTTTCAAAATGAATATTACTCCGGCTTTCTACGATATTAATTTTTCGCGGGATTGACATGTCGTCAAACATTCAGTAACGTTTACCCGTGAATAATATATTATTTTACGGTAAATTCAGTGAGTTTAGCGGAGATAAATTCGTATAGCTCTATCTACAAGCTGTGGCATCTATCCACACATAAAATAAAACTGTAAACAAATTTTGGGACTGTAGTTTATAAATTGTTTTGATAAAGACGAATATCTACAGCAGTTTAAATATCCTTCCAACTATGGTTTCCCTCTTCTTGTTTATCAATCACCTGGTCAAATAAAAAGTTATTTCAAATAATTTATTCCAGAAAAATTAAAGTGAGGACAAATACTCGCCGAAGACATTGGCTAGTGGTCGCGCTGTGTCGTGAATTGGCAGAAGTTAGAATTCATGGGCCATTGGATCGGGTCCCAGTGGCTTAATGGCCTACGAGCTTGCCTTGTAACCAGGAGGCCCTGGGTTCGAACCCTGGTGGTGGGTGCATGATGCTGAAGAGTCCCAAACTAGGACGAAAAAGCTGTCCAGTACCCCCCAGGTTTTCCAGTGGTTCTCTAACCAATGTCAGCTCATGATGAAATCCTGTAACCAATCAAATCCCTACAAACCAACACTTGAATTCGTATTATTTTAATTGATTAATTCAATCTGACTTAATTAATAAAGAGTCGTTAAATAATTCGGTAATGAGTGATAGATAATACTGTCATCAAGTAAGTGGATTCATCGTTAAAGTTTCCATTGTTTTCTCTAAGTATGTATTGAACCTTGTCAAGACCCTAGTATGATGAGATTATTGGTAAATTATAATTTCGGAACTTTCTAACAAAGAGTATTATGCTAGCCATCAGATGGATAATTTCGTCATAGGGTGATGTGATTTTGAAAAGAGACAGCCGAAAACTAGGGATTACTTAATAGCTATTTTATCATTATCATAAAGAGCATCTGAAACAAACTACAGACCTTCATTAACAGTTGTCTTCGCTCAATACTCAAGATCAGATGGCCGGTCAGACAAGATCAGCAATAGAGATCTCTGGCAATGAGCGAACCAACACAGCAGGAACCAATTGTGAAACAAATAGACAGGAAGAAATGTAGGTGGATTGGCCATACTCTGAGAAAACAAGCCATCAAGTGACATCACTAGACAAGCCATTGCTCGGGTGGAACCCGAAAGGAAAGCGGCAAGTTGGTCGTCAGTGCAAGGGTGACTTGGAGGAGGTCATATGAAGAGGAGATGAAAACGTGTGGGCAGACTGGGAGCCAGGTGAAGACTCTAGCAGAGAACCGAACGCAATGGAGACGCGTGTCTGGAGCCCTATGTTCCTCTAGGAATTAAAGGAAACAATAATAATAATAATAATAATAATTTTATCATTATTATGACAGTACAAATTCGCCAGATCTGTTGCGAGTATTCTTATGGTTTCAAAGTTTCCATCTTTAAGTATACATCGTAAAATACTTTCTCTTTTGACAATGTATGCCTATCATATAACCTCTAGGGATGAATTAAATCAGAAGACTAAGTGTATACATACATGATGAGTAGAAATAGATGTTGGTCAGTCTAATAAGAAGTATACAGAATATTCCCGTAGAAGTGTTGTTTCACACTTCAACTGCTTATAACCTCACTACAAAGCCCTAAATGGCGAGTCATGGATACAGATAACTTTATGTAGTGCAGATGTGTGCATATCTGCTATAGAAGAAACCTGAGTAAAGTTAGTGATAACCAAAAGCAGTAAAGTTAATATGTTTTACTTCATTTTAACTGTACAATGTTTATGCAGTATTCGGAAATTACTGAACGATAAGAATGGCAATATTCCAAGTAGCTAAACTGAATAAAAATATTCCATCAGAGGTAAAATGGGCAGAATCACTTTTCGCAGAGTGAAGTTCATGTCTATCTAAGAAGGTACAAACATAGAAAAAGAAACTAGTTTTTTGTTAATTAATCTTGACTCTAACGAGACTAAATGCTTCAGAAAAATCAGTTGAAACACTATTCGTATATTATTAAAATGCATTATTATTTATTATCATTCACACTTATTTATCCAGGAGAATACGACTCATCAGCACAAACCTCTATCGACTAGAATACACGACAAGGTCTTGATTTTTTGAACTGTGTTATGTAAGCAAATGATATCTGTTTATGAGTCCATTTTCAACATAGCAGATATATTTAATCTGCTCTTTTAACTTCATTTTCATTCAGATAGAATTAAGAACTGGTAATAACAGATTAGTTTTCGATTACAAATGTAACCTGATTGCTAAACCGAGGAACTAATAGTTCCATACAAACCATGTGTGGTGTTTCCATTTAAATAAGTGTTGAATAGTCTACTTTTGCCGTATTAAATTAACTTTCTGTGTCTGAATGTATTCACTAGGTGTTTTATTGAGATGAACGCTTTTCTCTAGTTCTGGTGCTAAATAGTTGAATAAATTACATATGGTTATGCCTGACAGTGATAGTTTTGATAAAGTCCTCAACACATTGCACTATGGAAAGTAGGATAGATCTACAATATCACTATTTATATGTGTACATAGTCATTCGCTCAGTGTCCGTATTTCAGTAAACATACTCATCATATAGAAGAAAAGATAACACCTATCAAATGGTTAAGTTTAATTTGTTCCCTTTTTGTGTAGATGTCACACATACACAGAATTTTACTAAACTAATACACTGAACAAAACTGAGGATTTTTAATTTATCGACAATATACAGAAACAACCTAAATTACGTGAAGATATATTTTTTGATAAAGGATTTATCTAAACAAACAATTAGTTTTTTTAAGTTAAAGTGTTTGTTATTTTTAGTGAGCAGATTATCCCAATGATATCCTTAATAGTACGATCTAAACAAAGGAAGTATGCATGCAAAAAATTAACCTCAAGGCATAAAACACAAAGATGATGTGTAACAATTTAAAGTTACTCTCAATTTTGGCGCCAAAATTAAATAATTTTAAGTAAACAAGTATATGTTTTAATTATTATACTACTTCGATAGCACAACCGTCTATTGACTTTATTTTTGTTTCATAAATTTGACGTTTTTCACCCATATTTTTCAGGTGTGAATACTTTTCTCTATCCATTTTTCAAAAGTAGGATGAAATGACATCTTTTCCATATTTATCCAGAGTTTACAATGTTTAGACGTGTATGTAACAAAGCAAACATAGGGTGGAATAATTTATGCCAAAAAGTCAGAATCGACATTTTCATGAGCACATACACACATCAGATATTTTAACACTGGGCATTTTTAAATGGGATATTTTTCACGAAATCATTGAACTCAGTGTCAGACACTTAAATATTCAAGTTATTTAGTGCTTTTAGTGTTTTTATTTTGTATGTTCTTGGTGTGATCTTTAAATAGAACTGACAGACGTTTAGACTAACTAAACTGTTGAGTTTATTAGTATTCATCATTGAAACCTTTCATCGACAGTCAAAGGAATAGTGATTCCCCAGTAAGCATATTTCCATTATCACTAAGTTCACTGATAAGGGTTTATGACAAATAATTAGAAATGTAGGTGAATAATGCATAGCTGAATTACGTATATAAATGAGTCATGGGCAAAAGAACAGTTTGAATTATAATCATTTGTCAAGTTTCACTGATAAAGTTGGAAGTTGAGCCTCGCACTTAAGTAACAGACAATCCCAGTCTACTTTATTCAGTATTTAATCACTATTAATTGTTGTCACTTAAATACAACTTTCTTGGCTTCCTGTTTATTTTATTATAATTACTTTGTTTTATTACCTAGGTCTGTACAATTACCATCAAGTTGTCTCGTTTAATAAGTTCCTCACCGAGAGTTGAAATCACCTACAAAATCATGAAAGTACCGAAAATAACATGGTATAAAATTAATTCCTTTGACGAGCGAAATTAAAATCTGTTTGTTAATCACTGTTTCACATAATTTGATTACAATAAATAGAGGCTTAAAATAAGTTGACTAAGTGAAGCAAGCTGTTGCTTGTGACTAACTTGTTAGAAATGAATTAATATCTCAATTTTTCGAGTGAACTGATATTGTAAGCACATTTTCAGCTTGTTTATTTTCACTGCATTACTTGTTAGTCTAATTAAGATACGCTTTACTCAGATTTAACACAAACATTCTGTTGCTGCACTTTAAATCAAAGGCCTAGAAGTCTCTGCAAACACATCCAGTGAACTCGGCAAGTTAGAACAAGATTAGCAAAACCTGGTATACTCTATCAAAAGATAATAAATCAAATCTGGGAATTCAATATTATTCTTGTTTATTCTTTGAACTCACACCACTGATTAAATAAGATGATTAAATTTATTTTATTTCTGTAAAGTGAGTATATTGTCTTCCGGTGATCAGTCGAATGTCACAATTCATTTGCATTATTTTACTTCTTTACTGTCATTCTTTACGCATATCTATAACATCTTTGGAATAAAAGCATACACAAACAGTTCTATTATTTACCCAATTGTAAGCTAAGAGTTGGTGGGATTTATCCGTTTCTAATTGACCTAATGTGTATGAATGGAAATCGGTCTCACGTGTCATTAAAAACTGAGGTATCGAGTAATACACAGATTTTTATACCTGTAATTGACAGTTTCTACCATTAACTTTTAATACAGCTCTCCCTAAAATTCTGTAGTGTTGTCAGCAAGATCCCCCTCTGTTAGTAGAATAAAAAAAGCTAGAATTACACGGAATCAGTCAACGTAAATAATACCTAACAGTCAGTCATGTTTGTATGCCATTTAAAGTATGTATAAATTGCCGATATCTTCAAATTAGAATCAAAGTGCTAGACAGCAGAAATCCATACCAACACAGTGAGGAAGATGAATTTGGCTGCCAAACTATTCTTCATCATCATAACTATCCTTTTCAATCCACTAAGCATTATGTCATCACAGTAATCATTGTACATAATAATGATATTGTTAATTATGGCAAAAATCAATCTTACCAATCACCTAAACAAAGGCCTGGAATCAAAGGCTTGAGGTGTCCTCACTTCAAATTGTGTTTCGGTGATTATTTCACCTGAATAATGTCAACAATTCGGTAATGACAAACTCTACTGACAGTCTCAATAATAATCATTATTAGCAAAGTCCAAGTGTTTAGTAATACCTTTTGCTTAGATTTGACACTGATTTATTGATTACGTCAAAATTACTCCACACTGTTAGATTACTTAAACCATGCATAAAATTAATTGAATGTGACATGAACATTTTTTGTTTTTGAGAATGTCATACAAGTTATATATATATATATATACATATATAAGTATAATTTCTGACCTATTTGTGGGAGACTCATACATTATCTGAATACTCACTCCCAATTCACCTTATCATTAGGATTTTCTCTTCTATGAACGGAGAAAAAGCAGTGTTGCTTTATAATTCCCAATAGAATTGAATAAAATGGCAACAACTAGATATGACAAATATAATGGTTGTACATTAGTTAGGGTTGATAAATAATTTTCATTGAATAGAGAAAAATGACTATAATAATAATAATAATAGTAAACATCACTAGAAAAGTAGTCAACTTTAGAGAAAATAAAGTAAGTAAACTTACTGAAGCCTTTAGTCAATCTCCTGCTCTAAATAATGTTAACTTATTTGAAAGCAGCAATGTGAATAGTGAACACTGATAAATCAAGATATAATTAAAAACAGAAAAGTGAAAAAATTGATTCTGACTATGCTACACTACTTATGAGTAGTCAAATATTTCTGTTGGGAAATTATTTACATTTGATCAGCATGAAAAACTAGTATACTTCAGTTGGTTCACAGTTATGCGGTTACATGACAGCAATAACTATAATATTCAACACGCATGGGATTCATTCTTACTTATCTTTTTAGGACAGTGCGGCAGCTCTTAGCATAAAAGACTGATATTTTAGCGAGTTAGACAGTGATCAGCTTTACTTTGAAATATGGAGTTTGAATTTTAAGAAAGGCATGCAGAATATCGTTGCATATTTTAAGATTTTAGGTTATAGTCAGAGATTAATCAGACACTTATTAAGACGAAATGTGTCACATGAAAATTCTTTCCGTTTATATATGATCTGGAGAGCTGACACTTAAATTCATGTCATTTATCCTGGTTATTCATAATTTACATGTATGGGGAATGACCCACAGATGAGTGCGTATGGCTTTTATTGAAAGCAGTTGAACATAAGAAACGGCTTAGATAAATGCTTTTTATTTAACCGTTGTTGTAAAATTCATATTTACTTAACACAAGATATAAATTAAACAGTAGTGTACTCCACAAGTAACTTAGTTGTTCATTTCTGTTTGTGTAATTTAACCTATTAACAATTCTATATTCATGTTTGTTAATTTCTGTCCGTTAAAGTAACATTTATGCATGGATTGTATCGGTTACTGTTTAGCACTCTTTTTGTGTTCTACTTTTTCATAGCATGAAGACTGAGAGATAATAAAAAGAAAAGTTTTCTTAACATCCAGATTAGGAAAGAATAACAAATATTAGTCACAGCCAAAAGACACAAAACAAGAATAAGTTTCATACATTAACAATACATGTAGAAACATATTTGAGTAGAACATGTTATTTTAACTATTATTATTATCATAATCGCCATTGTAATAGTAGCACTTCAGTTGGAATTAGTTTCTAGGTCACTCAATAAACCCTACATGTGTACTATAACGGTTCAAGGTCAAATGGTATATTCCAGTCAGCAGTGCAACAAACAGCATATATATATAATCTGAATGTAGAGATGTAAAAAATTGATATACTTGTAGTTTGTGGGTGACCCAGACGTATAAATATTTATAAAATGATGGCATTAATATTTTTTGTTTCGAATTTATGATATGACCAGTTAAACATATACACGTGGCCACACTACCACACAAAAAGAGCTGGTAAGTTGGAGTAAATATTAGAAAGTGTTAACTTAGAGATAGTATTTATCACCCTTCGTATGTTGTTAGATCTTGTCAGTTGAGTGTTGTTGAAATGACCTCATAATCATTTGTGCTATCAATAACTTTTAATAGATAGACATATGATTCAAGAAATTATGATAGAAGAAAATGGACTCTTTCTACCTGTTGTTTCTTTGATTTATGATTTGTCTATAGTACACCAAATATATTTAATACACTAAAAGATACATAAACCTTAGATGTAGAACTGAAAAGTAAAACAAAAACCAACAAAATTGTATCCCATGTCAAGAAAACACACTGTACGATAAATATTTACACTGACTGTCGTATGGCGGAACTGTAGAGTCATCGATATAAAGTTTATCAACAAAAAAACAAACAAACTGATCAGCTTAATTTAACGCAAGTCAACCAGTTATCCTCATTTTCATTCGAAATATCATCTCTACACGACTGAGATCATTTAATTCACTTATATATATGCATTTAATGAAGAATTCTTTAGAAAATTCGGCATGTACATACATATGCAAACATGAACAGGTAAGTACAGAGTAGATGATCCAGTTTGTCCAAGTAGCCAACCAGAATTCCGGTGGTTTGAGCCGAATTGGCTACCTAAGCTGAGTCAAATCGGATATATCACTAGTGACCTTGGCCCTAGACAAGTAAAACGGCTGGTAAGCACTCGTAGTTAATTTGAGTGGTATCCAACTATTCATATCAATCAATCATTAGTATGTAGCGTTAGGTCATCTCGCTTCAGTGACCGGTTTTTATTAGTAAGTACAGTACTTAGAGTGTTAACAATGTAGCTGGTACCTGTACAGAGTAATTATCCTTTGCATGTACATTAAATTTTTAGTCTATTATACATTGGTGAACTTGTTAGGACTAAAATCCTTGTACAGTAAAGTGTTATCACCTAAGGAACTTTATATGAGAGGTCTAGTCCTTTACATTCTTTAGTTAGTGTGTGTGCGTCTGGATGTAGGTGGTTAAATGGAAGGGGAATACTATGTAAATGAAAAAACCGATAGGTTCGCTATAAATAAGTTTTCGTATAGACTGACAATTCTTCCATCGTGTCAATATTTTCGTCGTTGTACACATTTTCATTGGTTATTTCAGACAAACAACATAACCAATTTTTTGTTAGCACACATGACCAATCTGTGAGTATTCTATCGCATAAAAAGCTTAGTAGTATTTTTGCCTGTCTGAAATAGCTAAATCCCAACTCTTGATCAAAAGGTCATCAGTGAATAATCTGTATGATGCAGAGGATTTACCTATGAAATTCGTCTATTTCATAGAGCTCCACTTCTGAAAATACTACATACTTAAAATGTTATGTATATGAAGTACACTGTATCAAAATGGTGAAATATGTTTTTGTGTTAGAGAATGCCAGTCATGTAGTCAATCTTCCGATGTAATAATAGCACTCGTTATATCTGAATCTTGCCGTTTTATGATGCTGTACTATGCAAGGAAAACTCGTAACTACAGAATATTACTTACCTCCCTAGACTGAAGGTGTTAACGAGATTAAATTTTCCATCAACATCATTCTTTCGTATAACCTCAATGCAAATTCACTATTTTTCTAAAATTATTTTATCTTATTCCTTTACATTCCTAGTGGAACGTAGGGTTTCAAGCTAGAGGCTTGAAGTTTCGGTAGCAGTTGCGTTTATTTTTACGGAATGGGGTTGCTAGCCTCATGCCCAATCTTCCCTCTTTATCAGTCTTACTACTGGCTTAGCGAGGTAAAGCAGTGCGTCGGCCGGGGATCGAACCCAAACCACCCGCAAATTCAATCTCAATGAAGAAGAGTAGCAGGTAAGAACACTTTTGAAGTTATATTGTCGTAAGTGAGATTAAGATGATACTCATGGCATTAAAAAAAGTTGTTGAAGAGACGATATCGAAGATAATAGGAAATGTACTCCAGTTTCATGGTGTTTAGCATGCGGTATTCTTGTTTAACCCACTGAAAATCAAGTAAAGCTGATAAGCCATCAGATATAATGCGAAATGAAAATATCAGTGTAGCGCGTCACATTACCGGAAAGTATGTTTTCATTACGTACAAAAGATTCTTCATTATCTTCATTACAACCAAGCTATTGTAAAGTGTTGACTCATTCTCGTCGCCCTAAACCAGCTGAATTGTTATTAGCTGACAATGCCATTATGCATAAGTATCTTTCAAGAACTTGAGCTGATGTTATCAAGACTTAGGTTTGAAACAACTTGCAGCTCGGATAAGGCGTCTACTACGGCAAACTATTGTATCATATGAATTAAATTTCCACTTATAAGCCCTATCGAAACGTCAACTTAAAAGTGCTATTAAAATCACTGTCTGGTTGCAAAAGCTTTTAATAGCAGTTGTCGACGGTTTACAACATATCTGATCTAATATAATGTTAATTTTAATACATCAGTTACTATCACAACCAAATGACGATTTCAGCTTGTGACTTTTAGACTGCCTTCTCAGTTGCCTATCAGTTCAGCAATAATAAATCACTGTTATCAGTTGCTTGATTGTTACACCGACTACCATGTGTTTGTTTTCACTGTTTAAAATAAAATCAAGATATAGTGAGATATAGTGTAAAAATTGGAAATAATAAAGTTAGCCGGGAAATATATATTGGATATTGTTATTATAAGACGGAAATTATCTCGAAAAATGTGATGTATTTGCGCAGTACATTTCGAACAGTCTGACTACATATTTACCTGTAAAATCAATTTATGTGATGAATAAAGGCCAATTAAGATAAGCAAATAGTAAAAAAGGATTTGAAAATAAGAATAATAAGGATGATTAACACTACGTTTGGTTATACAATCAGATAAAGATTACCAAGGTAGGTTAGGAGTAATAATATACAGTTTTTGTAAACACAAGGGGGGGGGCAGTATTTTCACCTCACAGATATCCTACGGGTATGCATAGAATATATTCGTATGTTGACACAAGCTACGCAAAACCTTCAAGTCGTGATATCGAAGAGAGAGAGAGAGTACACATGTGATCTGGTGTATTCAATAGAGTAATACTACTTTCTGTTCTTCTCGTTCTATTGTAATGAAGAATGACTCCATCGATATACGACATCACCTGGTTCTGTCATCATTAAGTATTTCTCCTTTCTGTTTGATTATTTCTAAAAAAATACTTTTGTTTGTTTGAATTATATGTTTTTCCATTCACTGAACTGTTGTTTAATTGTTGTTTTAATTAAAGATAGCTAAGATATAAAGGGGGTGAGACGACAATAAACGCATCAGCAATATACTGTTAAATCTGACGGAAGACTAAACATAGATATATAGTTGGAGTGAGTTATTTGTTTTTTTAATCACTCAACGGTGAAATGTTTTCAAACTTTACTTCACGTGACTGAAATGATTTCCTATTGGGAAGGCGGATGTAGGAGAAAACACAAATGAAATAATTCATGCATAAAATGAAAAGAATTGACAAAAGAAATAGCAAAATAGGAGGGCTATGAGCACGACAATGGAACAGGGATGATGTAATCATTTGTGTAATTGATTTTTTCTCAAGAAAAAAACATTTTATTACATCAATTTGTTTGGTTTGTAACTTGTGTAACTTTCGAAAGAAAAATTAACGCTCTGTCAACTGTTAGTAGAGCTTATAACATTTTCACTTCCTAATACTAAAAGAAATCTCGCCTAGTTAACTAGCTCGCTAATCTTCTAGCCGGTTCCAAGCCCGGGTCAAGAGGGAAGGTTTGGCGTGGGGATAGCGACCCCATACCACTAAACCTATCAAACCGCTGGAGAAACTTCAACACACAGAATATATATTAAAATAACAAAGACTTCAAATAACAGTCTTATTCATCGCTTGAGTAGGAGAGGCGAAATGACACAGCAGGCTGATGAAAGCCATCGGGAAGCCAATCAGCCAGCCGATGTGTTTTCTCTCGATGAAAGCAAGGATAAGAATGGGGACATGGAATGTCCGTACAACGTACGAAATTGGCTGGGAAGGCTGCCCAGGTAGCTAAAGAAATGCGAAAATACGGCACAGAAGTACTGGGTATCTGAGAGAGTAGATGGAATGGAGGTGTATTGTAAAAACTGTCAATAATCTACCCCCGTCTGGTCACCCAGACGACAACAACGAACACACTGAGGCAGTGAGTGGCCATCATGATGTCACCAGTGGCAGCCAGAACCTCAGTGCAGTGGGAACCAGTCCCCTCATCCACGATCATGACAGCAAGATTCAACTCAAAAGGTAGGAACGAAGGTCACAATTATCATACAATGCTACCCACAGTGCTAAAAACAAATGCGGAACAAGAAAAGAAGGAAGATTTTTACAGACAGCTACAAGCAGTAATGGACAACATCCCGAACAGTGGAAGAGATCAACCCAGATGATGAAACCAACAACAATCATGCGTAGACAAAGCGGTCCAGGGGAGGAACAAACACGGGAGAACCAGGCAGGCTTTAGACCAGGAAGAGGGTGTATTGATCACATCTTCACCCTTCGGCGTTCAACAGTTGTCATATTTGTTGACCTAAAGGAGGCATTCGATTCTGTCGACCGAGAGGTACTCTGGCGATGTTTGGCTGTGAACGGAATGCCGAGAAAATACATTGCACTGATCAAGCCACTCACTTTACTCGAACTCATGCAGCCAGCCAGGTGACAGTCTATCGTGAGTTGTCATCTGAACTGGTAACAACTAGTGGGGTCCATCAGGGATGCCCACTATCCCAACTTCTATTCAATTTCATCATAGGTGTACTAATGGACTTAACCCTAACTCACTTCAGCGACTCAGGGGTTGACTTGTTAACAGGGAATAATCTCGTTGACTTAGACTATGCAGATGATATGGTCCTCCCTGCTAGGTGAAGACGCTAACAAAATGCAGAGTCTTCTGACCACCTTGACTTGCAATCTATAAAGTGTTTGGCATGCGATTCGCTCCCGTCAAATGAAATAAGATGATCCTACAGGACAGGACTACATTGACTCCTAGCTTAGAAATAGGAAGTGAAGTGGTAGAGCACGTTCACCACTTCACTTATTTGGGAAGTTGCATCAGCCAGCCCCAACGGGTTGATCGGTGACGAAATCTCAGCACGGATACAGAAGGCTGGTTTCGCATATGCCAGTTTGCGCCATCTCTGGCTTAGTAGGCGTGATATCCGGTTGGTTGTCGACCAAAGGGCGTGTGTACTGTTCACCAGTCTGCTCCGTCCTCCTTTATGGCTGTGAGACATGGCCACTGAGAGTGGAAGACATGAAAAGCTAACTCCATTATGGATAAGATTTTATTTTGATAAATCACACAGTGTTGTACAGTAATATTAACTGATAACGTTTCGAGCATAAACTATTGCTCATAATCATATCAACTTGATATGAACTAGTAAAATAATATTAAATGCTGTTATTAGTAGAAAACTAATTACGAGTGATCCCCAACTATCATAGAATCCAAATTTACAGGTATTGTCATTAAGTGATGAAGGTTATGCAGTTATTTAGTATATTTTCCCTGATAATAAACTCTTCAATTGTATTCACTATTTGACTGTTACATAATTTAGTATGGGCATTAGACCGTACTTGTGACTTCACCATGTCTTGTGTTGTGCTTCTAACTGAATATTCCTAATTCCAAAGATCATACCACTACTCATTAGAATACTGATATTTTACAAAAGCAGTTTTTGATATTGATTCGACTTATTTATTTCATGACTGTCTGTTGGAATAGGAGATACATACTTTGAATCGTCAGCTAGAAATGATCTATTACCTTTTACATATAGTTAACTATCTTCGGGTGTACACTGTAGTTGAATGTAATTCCGTAAATTGTGCTCGAAATATCATCCAGTTATTAATACTGCATCCCTCTGTGTTATATCAAGTAAATTTATCTAATATAGAATTATCTTATATTTTACTAATTAATGCCCATTTCAATATCTTGGTATATAAGATATGTTTGTGCACAGGATGAATAAATCTCAGACACAGTGCAAAGGACGTTGTATTTAATGCAACAACCTTCCTACTTATATATGAGCTTACATAAACTAACGGAAACGCATCAGAATATATATGGAAATCTGTGACTGACAAACTAACGGAGAATGTGCATCAACTTAAGTTGATATACTTCAGAAAATCCCACTAAAATTAGGATAAAGGAAAAAACTACAATCGACAGAGATATACAGGAGAGAGAATGACTAAGTGAAAATTAGCGAGTATCTTCAGAGTGTTAAATATGAAAAATGGTGGATACGTCTGCGGCATCTTACAGTCAGTCTCCAGTTATCAGTTCATTGCATCCTGAGGACCTCAGCCAGTTAACTTGCATCTCCCTACTTGACTCAGTCAAATAAGTCAATGGATTGATGCAATATTTTGGTCCACCCAACTACAAATATCTTTGAAACCACTTGAGCTAAAACTGCTTACTAAGGGATGTGATAGTGAAGAAAATCCTGTGTAGGTAATAGTTTGAAATTTTGATATCCAAGAAAAGAAAATAAGATTGGGAGTAATAAACTTCCTGTTTTTGACAGTTAACTATTTATGGTGTAAAAAGTAGTGTACGTGTATAAATCACTTTAGTAGAGTACTAACAAAAGATATTGGAACTACACTCTTTTCATGAATATGGTTTAATATTATCTCCATCCAAATGAAATAGATTAGTATAGTATCAAAGGTTACATTAAGTATAGTTTCTTCTAACACTGTTTGTATGGAATATGTTATGATCTAAAAATATCTCATTAGTTTTCAGTTTTATTTGTTCTGAAATTTTAGCTTTTGACCAACCTTCGAAACACGAATCCTATCTCGCTTCGATACGTTTTAAAATTTATCTACCTACTGTATCAAATAATTTCAAGTAATCAAACATTTCATGTTTGGAATGATATTCGGTTGAGTTCCTGTCTTCTCAAAGGGTTCTTGCCATTTCTGATATGGGCTTAATTTTAAATCTCAGAGTAAAGTACTTTTACATATGGAATTAGTTGTGTTCTCTGAGCTGGTTGGTTTAATTCCGAAGCTTTCGACGTCAATCGGGACAACACCTTCAGCGCAAGTTTTACCACAAAATGAACTGATTGAAATCCTCCATGATTGATAGAATTGTGTCTCCTGGTAACCATCTTCGTGACTGGTAGTCAATTGACATATGTACTGATCATTTGTTATTGACTTGCAATTTGAACTTTCTTAAACCAACCAGCTCAGAGAACACAACTAATTCCAAATCATCCACCTGAGCTGCGAATCTTCTATTATTTCAAAATATTTTTACATTATTTACTTTAAAATAATAAGTAGTGTCTCTTAGTTAAAAAGATAAAAATTTACCACTGGTTACCAGTCACAAAGCGATAGTACTGGGGAAGTAATTGTGTTGATTGTGCCAGTGAATCAAAACAAATGTGATATCTGAGTGCTCTGTTTTGAATTTCTGAGAAAGCTGTTCTAATGCACATTAGGTTTAGCCATATTTATTTGTTTATTGCATTTTTGAACATTGTGGATCAGTTTAAAGGCTCAGTAATGGATTGAACTCAAATATGTACAAATAGAGTGGATGCTAGATATGAATTAGAACAGTTGTCTACTCTTTAGTGCTTTTTGATTTCGGTCTATTGATAAATTACATATATTAGGCGTAAAAGTGAGGGGCACGACACTACTGATTACTGTAATACACTATTTAGTAAATAAAAATTATTCCAGATAACTTCTGTGCTTTATGGAGTCTAGTGTTATCCTTCGAGTACATATCAAAAACACTTCAGTGCTGTAACCTGCTCGCAACACTTCAAGTTTATGAAAATACCGATAATAAGTCAAATATTATTTGTTCCCTTATAAGAATATTGATCGATAATTGGCACTTTCAAACAATACACCTTTTGCAATGACGTTAGTCTGCAGGAAGTTTGTTAAACCTCTTATGAATGCCGTGAAAAGTGCAGGAATATTCTCTTGGAGTTGTCCATATTTGTTTACTGATCTTTACCTGCTATCTGCTTTTTCACTTTATATTCCCTCGATGAATTAGTTTAGACTAGCTCACATGAGGGAAACAAAACGAAATATGTAAACATTTTATGACTTAGTAGTTATTAGATGAGATAAAGCAAAACACCTGTATAGTGAACAGCTCAACTGGAATAGAGGAGACAGAAAAGAGAAGCAAAAAATATTTTTTTCCATTGACAAAGATAAATTATTTTCCTTCTCTTACATAACTTTTTTCAAACTCTAAGAATAGAGAGAACACTCTGATGTGCCACATCCTTATCAATTTTGAACACAATATTATCAAAAACACAAATAAATTGTTTTTCATGAATCCCATACAACCTACTTCCCTGTTTATATTTTTATGCTTGCGTACGTGCACTTGTTTATAGACATAAATCTACACGTCTTTAGTTAATTCTTATTTTTAGTTCGCAGGATATTAATTCGCTTTTTTGTTTGTTTGATCAGTTGTGCAGATATCTTCTATGTGTGTTTATAAAGATGTTTCTTCTATGATAGTAGTGTGGTGGAAGGTTGGGGGAACAGAGTTGAATGAAAAGTTTAATATCGGCCTTGTTCAACGTTGACTGAATTAAAAGAACACAGTTCATACAAAATAACCTGTAATGATTTCGGCTATGTAAGTTACTTTGTTCAGCCACACTTTTAACTAAACATATATTTAAGTGGAATAAAATTCACTGAAATGAATATCAGCTCAAACATATGTTATTATCTAGTCTCTAGTTTAGTCTGAAGAGAGGTAAACTTTGTAGTCTAGAATTAAATAAAACACCTGGTTGATATTGTAAGTTGCAATTATAAAACGCTACAGTAAATATCTCGGAGATTTCATTAAGTTTTTTAAACAACACGTGTTTATATATATATATATATATATCAAATTTAGTAGGACGCGAATGATAATTTATTAACAGGTAGATTTCAAGTATTTTAAATGTATGAATGACAGAAAAGCAACGTAAGAAGTAAAATATTCAAGGCATTCTTCATAGAATAACATGTATAATTAAAAGACATTATGGATGACAACTCCCATCAAACTACCACGGAAGAAGACTTTACCTTAGGAATATTAGTGACAAAAATGGCGTAGAATGCTGTTTTCGCCTTAATTCAAACAGTATATTACTTTCAAAGTGAATATTATAACCATAATAATGACATTCAAGCTCCGAAGTCATTATGTGATTCACTGCGAAGGTATCCAAATTACACAGTGAAAAAAGCATTCGTTTTTGTAGGAAGTACTGCAATGGCATGATGTCTTTGACTTCAGTGATTTAATGGAGCGTAACTATGTGAAGAAAACGTCCCGGCAGATATTACGGATAACATTCAGACGGAAAGAAATTCTGAGCATAGTCCGACCCAATTATTTTGGGGGAGAATGCAAGCCATTCAGTAGTTCCAATGTCTGATATCTTGTTTTTCCTGATTCACTAGTTTTACCCTTCAGTATTAGACTAAATGCTTATCAGTTTAAGATTGCCAAAGTGGCAAACGATCATTTTTAGATTGAACAATGTACTCAGTGTATTATTTTTCCACCGTCAAATTCTATTTGCAAACTATTTCGTTTCTCAACTTGTGAATATCTTACCTTTCATCTCTTTCTAATTATCTTGTTAAAGAAGTTCGGACCAGTTTGCCGAAAGAAACGCTGAACTTATTTATTTTACTGTCACTAAGATTTATCCAAATATAATTTCTACGTGTATCTGCATAAATAACATCGAAAATTTTATTGGTTAGAATACCTTTCGTTAATTTCTTATAGTGGGAAGACAAAGTTGTAATCAACTTCTTTGTTAGATTATCTTTTATAGAAGTCCAGAAATTACACATCTGCTTGGAATTATTGTATAAAATGACTTCTTGTTGGTCTTTAACGTTTAATCAAGTGTGAAACTCGAGGAAGCACTAGTCAGTTTCATTCAGTTAGATTCATAGCGTTATGTAGAATTCTTTCTTTCCCAATATTGAACTGTTTAGCTCATAATCCTTACCTTTCTGTTATTTAACATAAATACATGCAACCTTTCCTAGTATCATACAGGAAAGGAAGAGGCATTATTATTTGATGTTTCCTATGTAAGTTGTGAGCTAAATATTCATCTTCAAACTATGTCAAACACCGTATCACTGCTATTTTTGGCTTAAATATTAACCCAATATATGAAATTTCTAGTGACATCTAGGCATTGGTGGTTTAATGGTGCGATGTTTTCTCCAGCCACATGGGAAGTTCGGGCTCGATTCCAGGCCGATCAACTCCTAATCGTCATCCAACAAGTGGTAAGCCCAGAGGAGAGGGGAATACTAGCAATCCAGTTGCAAGAAAATATCATCATAAGGGAAACTTCAAAGCTCGAAGCCCTGTGTTTTCTTTCGGGACGTAAGGAATGGAAAGAATAGTTGAAAAAACACTTTTTCCCTCCATTACATCCGGCAATTATTCGTAGTACAAAATACCTGCAGGCATGTATCCAGTTAATGTCTGCCTTTTAGAGAAGAATTTATCTTGCCCTCTTAACAGTGAAGGGACAGTATTCAAATAACCAGCATTTATTCTCATGTTTAGATGCACGATAGAAGCTTCCTAATTCATGAATTATCGTTTAGCAGGAAACTTATCCTTTTCCTTTAACCAACATTCGTATGCTGTAATGATTGTTTAATGTTTTAAGGTAATCCCATAGTTATTCACACGTCAAACACCAGTTATTGAGATTATTTACATATGCGAACAAAATGCTTAGAAGGATGTAATAATTACATCCTCGACTTTTACTTATTATTAATAAAAATATAAAGTAATGTGTACATATTTCATAAAGTAGCTTGAAGAAAATTGCCTAACTTTTTAGTTTAGACAGTCAAAAATTTTAAAAATGAATAAGTCCTAAGGTCTACTTTAACCCTTATTTATATTTCATAACTTTGGTCCTACCAGTAGTAAGATTCAAGTGTTAATGATTCCGGTTTCAAATAATACAAGTGATCCCTTTTTACACTACATAGGAAGATAGATTGTGAAACACAACAATTCAGGAGTAAATTAAGCCATCTGGTAAGAGAGAATGCAATAAAATGAAGTACATCAAATACAATCTGTGAGAAGCTACATAATTTTAGATGTATGTATGTGCACATATAAGTTTTACTCTGAAAATACCTATTAAATGTTTACTGAGAATGAAATACACAAAGAAATAGGGCCGTTGATCCATTTACAAATCGGTTTTTCACAAAAACCATAGCTTATACTTAATCGATTTTAAAGGGAAATAATTTCACAAATTCCGGACAAATACGTTGAATGAATCTGTACCCTACGCGAAACAGCCAGCTTTTTTATACACCGATGTTTTCTTGAGATAGTAACACATTTGGTTTTTCAACTGTGTAAATAAGTGTACCAGTGAACATACAAATATTAGTGTCTTCAAAGCTACCTACAACATCAAACAAAGTATGGCTATTACAAACATGAAACTGTGGCTATATGCTTTCTTTCTTATTTTGCAGATAGTTTATCTGCTAGCCTCAGAATAATTGCTTTAGTGAAAAGACAACAGCGACATATAAAGCTTTACATCATAATTATCTCTGGCACGAAACATTTTCCAACAGTAATTGTTATATATAAAATTTCGGATGCATGCTTATTCACAGGCTTACGTGATAAGTCAACCTTGTTTGCATAGTGAAATATTTGAATTTTTTTCTAGCATAAATTAAAGTGATTTTTTCTCTGGTGAATAACTGATTACTCATTAGTAAATACTTCTAAATTATTGCCCCAACCCCCGTATCTATTCAGGAGTGTTATTTGTTACATTAAATAATAAGTGATTGAGGAAATATAACTTTCAGAATATCCAGTGTTAATACTCTTCACCCATATGGGCGATCCAAAGAACTAGGTATACTACTTAGACTTTATACATGATGTGACAGAGACGCCAAATAAAATCATAGTATTCTGTTTTATAACCGCCATAGAAACCAATCCGTACGTTGTTTGGCCAACTGTTTATCGGATCACTGGTTCCACTTATTATTTCGGATAAGTACTACACTTAACAGATAGTATAGTAAAGTTATAGTCCTAACGTTTAACAGAGGAAAACTTCGATGCTTCATCCCTCAAAAAGTCACCGGACACCTAAAGTAAGATTCAAGCCCAACGTAACAAACACTATTCTTCTACACTTTCGTGTTCTTGTATTACTTCGGCAAAAATCGACATGAAACAAGTCAACAGTCCGATGCAAACAGTGCCAAACGATGACACGAGAGTCTTTTTCATTCTTTGCGTTCTGAGTGAGACGTAAGGCTTTACACATTGAAGTTTTATCAGCGATGGAGTTATTTTTAAGGGATGGGATTGCTAGCCTTCTCTCTTTTCCGGATTTATTACCAGTCAGGTTAGATTTAGAAGTGTGTCGACTGAGAATCGAACCCAGACTTCCCTGGTGGCTGGTGAGCATTCTGTCACTGAACCACCAACGCACAACCAAGATACAAGAGTACCTCATTAAAACTTGCCACAATGCATTTCGATAACGTACGTAAAAGATAAACTTAATCAAGAAGAAACGGAAAGTAGGTCCTACATGAAGAAGCCAATAATTACTGGTGTTTTGCTGCCACAAAAGGGAAATACGTATCAACAGAAAGCAACTGCGTGAGATCAAACAGAACAAATAGAAGAAAAGCTAACACGAATGCTGAAGATGGAGAATGATACGACCATTGACCCCGAATTATTCGAGTAACTGTGATCATCAAGTTATGTAATTCCCCATTAATACGGTCTTTGGAAAGTGTCCAAAGAGAACATACACACTGATATAATGTCATGTTAGTCATTTCTGGATGTCTCTCTCATCGACACTATTTACTGTCTATGCAAATTCACTGATTATGATTAGGATGTGTTTGATCCAACCTAATACTCAGAAGAGCCACTGCTGAGGTGCACTTTAAATGTACAGCTCAAAGACACACTATGTGGACAAAAAGACGGAGTGGCAATGGATCTTCAACTTGCAGATTGCTTCACGTGTTACAACCCGATACGAATTTAAAACAAGCAACAAAGGTTAATAAAGCAGGATTTAATGAATTCATCAAATTTCGGTAGAACTCGTCAGCTGAATACTCTACATTGAATTAGTCATACAGAAAGACAGGTGCGAATGTTTTCTAGGTCATGTTCAAATAGATAAGTGGAGAGGGAGTATGAGAGATTGTCTGTGGAAGCAGATCAAAAGCTGAAGACATGTTGATAAAATTCAACTCATGTCACCCGAATCTCAATTTCACAATGGAACACAAGGAAAACGATACTGTTAAATTCCTAGACGTTTTTTAGCGAAAGTGAATGATGGCACAATCGAAAGATCTATATTTAGAAAGTCTTCATGGACAGGACAGTACATGCCTTTCATGAGCTTTGTTCCAATCCAGTATAAAGAGAACTTAGTCAGAACACTGTTCAATAGAGCACGGAAAATTTGTTCTGACAGTACAGTTGAGCACGAAATGAAAGCTCTGAAGGATATTCTATCTAAGAATGGATATCCTGAGAAGTTCATTAATAAATACTCTAAAGAAATTAGCCCCTGCAAAATAATTCAAACAGTTCCGAGGAAATCTGTCTGTATCAGTTTGCCATTCAAAGGAGATGATGTATAGGAAGTAGTCAAACGAAAATTCGATAAAGCTATCAAGATAACTCATTATGCTGCAAAACTTGTTTACTTAACACCACTAAGCGAGTGCTTCGATAATCTGGGAAAGACCAGTCGCCAATCCTCGACACTTCAAACTGCGTATATCAATTTGAGTGTGTTTGTGGAAGCAAATACATAGGTCGTATGGATGGGCGATTATCTACTCACATGATGGAGCATTTGTCAAAATGGTTGAAAACAGCTGAGTGTAAATGGCCAAAATCCGCAATAACAAAACATCTTGTGGACTACGGACATGATATCAACGCTGTCAAGTCATTCACTGTTGTCAGTGAGCAGACAAAGAAACAGGAAGATGCTTGCAATTGCGATTCAAGTTTATAAATCAGGTCTCTGTGTACAAAAGGAGATGGTCGTCACTCTGAATCCACCATGGTAATACGTTTTACTTACTATTCTACCTCTTATTATTATTCTTGATTCATTTAAAACTATCCTTTATCATTATTATTTTTATAACCATTGGTATTACTCTATTTGCAATTCTTGATATATTCTCTAATGACTAAGTGATGTAATTGAAGCGTAATGCATTTCATCTTAATTTCAATCTCTCATACTCCCTCTCCACTTATCTATTTGAACATGACCTAGAAAACATTCGCACCTGTCTTTCTGTATGACTAATTCAATGTAGAGTATTCAGCTGACGAGTTCTACCGAAATTTGATGAATTCATTAAATCCTGCTTTATTAACCTTTGCTGCTTGTTTTAAAACCTGAAAGAATCCAAACAGCGCCAAATAATAGTTGTTTATGAATGTTGGATTTAAAGACGATAGGATGGATTAAATTCTGAAGAACCGATTATCCATATTAGCCGACAAAGCTGAGTGAAGGATCGATTTCTATGGTCGGTAAATGGTCAATAAATGTGTGAATGACAAACTATCAATTGTTCACATGGAGGCAGTTATACTGATATAAGAATAGAACTTGTGCACTGTGGTAGACTGTAATTTCATTATGGCCACACAGAGCTCACGCTTTCTAGACATTGGCAGTTATTCGCTTAGTTCCCGAGCACCTAATGAACTCAGGCTATGCAACTTCACCAGAGTCTTCTTTTAAAACTAAGTACTAAGATGCTAGCGATTTATCAATATAACCCCGAACTCTAGGCGCAGAAAAAATTTACTTAGTCTCTCGTCATACCATGGTCTTAAACACCTCCGTACTTATTTGTAGTAATTCACTGCAATCACTCTTACATTTCTTCACATTTATCAAGTGGACACTGAAGCACCTAGCATCTCATCCGATGTCAATTTTCACCTTATCAAATCTGTAGTTATACTGTGTCGCCGATCGTTACGTAATTCCCTTTTGTCTATAGCAACCACTTCTAAGTAGTTGTATCAATTATATATCCCCACTCCTAATACTCAATAAGAGACTGCTACACACTTTTAGTAAATGTAAATGCTTCTTTCTGTACAGGCTTTGTTAATAAGAACTCTCTTTGCTGAATTGTCTTTTATCTTCCAGACACTTGCTTCAAAACCAAATATCAACAAAACATTTTTGAAAGGACTGTTGCTAAGAAATCAACAGACATAACGAGATTCAGAATGTTTGTGTTCCAGAGAGCGCCGAATTATGGATAATTAGCTAACAAGCTTTCATTCATTTCTGAAAAATGTTTTGTTCTTAAGGGTTTCCGAGTAGTCCTTGGCCTTAGTATTCTGGAACGCTAGGCGTATGTATGGTGAATTAATCTGGTCACCACAAAAATGTTTTGATTCAGAAAATGAAATAATCAACTACTGAAGTAAAGCAGTATGGCTGCTTTGTTTCGTGTCAACCATTAGGAACTCGTGTTTAATGGCAGAAGTTCGTCTTTTGTGCCTCCTAATAGGCTTATATAACAGACTGGCATTTTTATTACTCACCTCGTCAGTAAAATCGGTTTGTGCATAGGCTGAAGTACAAGAAGGCTCTCCTCGTTTAAGTTTTGATGTGAGAAGTATCGTATTGAGACAAAGCCTTCACTTATATTTTAAATTTACGACTGAGGGAATACTTTTTGGAAAAGAGCTGTGGAAGACAATTATGATGTCAGTTCCTTCGGATGAGACAAAGTAGATGCCTTTCGAATTAACTCAGTTATCCTACCTCAGCATTGAATTAATAAATTATTATGACTAAATCTAAGTATTTTGGCCTTTACAACAAAATTAACGGCTCTACGTAAATAGTATCCTATCCTTCATCCAGTAATCGAATTTGTATACATTAACTTTGTTTTGACTGACCAACGCAAAAAAGGCCATCAGCTTTCCATTCAGCTGGACTGTAAACTTTTTGTAACCTTTACACCATTATTTTCGTCTTCCGTCAAGCATAGAATTTATCATAATGGACACATACGAATAAGAAAATGAATATCCTAGAACAATACTTCTCCATATGTTGGACGACACGGCAGAATTTTTGTCAAATCTGGATCAGACCTTGGACATCGAGAGCTCTTTTGAAGCTTTCGGACACTAGCAGTGGTGTCCAGATGGCTCAAGTAAATGATTGCAGAGAATGATGCTATTGCAGAAACTGCATTTGGCCGCAATATTACCGAGGAAAAAGCCACACTGGAAGCGTGTAAAAGTTTCATGCTTTCCATATGTTCACACAGAAGACGTCAGCATCCTCAATTAGACTAATCATATATGGTTCCACCAAGTGTTATATACGAGATTCCATTTACATTTAGACAAACTAACATCTGACAAGAGATTTTGCAACAAGGCAGAGTGTATAGCTATCGGCTATCTAACTTCCCCACTTACCGAATTGGCATAGTTAGTTGGCTGTAAAACAGTAACCAACACTTGAAGCTACACTGATGCTAATAGGTGAAAAATGAGATCCCGACAATTACCGTATGGTGAGAAATGACAGTCACTCTGCAGAAAGATCATGTGAAAGTACATTACCATCTGTACGGAATAACGAAAATAGAGTACAGCTAATGAAAGATAAACCAAAGAGATTTGTTCGCTAGGCCCAGTTGACCTACTCGCTTTTCATATATCGTTCAACAAAAAGCAAAATCTAAAAGGACCTAAAGCTTTTGAAAATTAAGACGAACAGAGTTAGCTAAGCAGTAGTAACCTTTTATCATAAATTTGGATTTAAGTCCTGAACAAATGTGAACTAATGCGTCGGTGGCACAGCGGTATAATGCTCACCAACCACGCATGTGGTTAGGGGTTCGATCCACGACCGACACACTCCTTTACCTCGTTAGGCCAGTAACAAGGCTGGTAAAGAGGGAAGGTTGGGCATGAGGCTAGCAACCCCATCTCGTAAAAATAAATACCACTGCTACTGAAACTTCCAAGCTCTAACTTGAAGCCGTATATTCCACCGGGAACGTAAAGGAATAAAATAATAATAACAATAAATACAAATGTGAACTGGCATATTTATGAACCAATGAGCATAAATATTTCTGATATAGCAACATGGAGACCAGAATGTATTCAGATATGTTGCAAACCTGAACAGACGTTAAAAACGTAATTAAAATGCTACAAGTCACCTATATCGTATTAACTATTCTCAACAATATATTACAGATTAGATCAACAATTTCTATTTATTTTGACTACAATTCCGTAATGTTCAAATCACAGAACTGGATGGCAGTCATGTACAGAATAAGTGGTGTGATAGACAACTGTAATCCTCATGAAAGTCTTTAGGATTCTTCATCAAAAATCGTGATGACTAAATAAACACTAGAAGTAACGGAAAGCAGCTCAAGACATTCGGCATATCACTAAACTATTTAAAGACAGAAGAAAAAAATAAAGTAGCATCCGAACAGATTGGCTAACAAGCGGACACTTTCACATATATGTAAGAAGTTTAGGTTACTTTGGATTCTTGTAGGGAGTAGTCAATGGTTGCTGGCATCATACTAATCCTACATTTTACTGTAACGATAAATAAGTCCAGCAAAGTAAATGCCAGGACTGTTCCGTTATCAGTATTCAAATCCCTGCCTAGAGATTGGAAGTAGTCCTAGAGAACACAAAAATACGTTAACTATGTACAGACATAGATATCAAGAAACCTGTCGCACAAAATGCTTTAAAATCATAGATACTAGAAGAGATTAGAGTAGAGAAAATATAAAACATAAAAGGCCAGATAGTGGTTTTGATTCCTGATTGTATATAATGACATGTGAAGTCAGTGATTTCTCGAATACCATCTGTAAACAGCGTTCATGCACTGAATAGGTATGTAATACAACTTCTGTCTTGTTTGTAAGAAAACGAAATGTTATTGTATACAAATGAATATATTTAGACAAATGGAAGAAATCTTAAATGTCAATTATGACAAATAACTCATGCATATCTTCTTTTTCATGAATTTGCATATTAGAATATGTGATAGCCTTGACTTCAGTACCCTACAAAAACAAAAAAAAAACCGTACATTATTATCCTGAGAAATGGACATTATTGGTGACATGCTGTCTGTCTACCTAAACTTAATTTAATAAAATGTGGAACTTCTCATATGAAACCATTACAAATATTCCGGATTTTAGCTATTAACCATGGAAGGAAACGTATTACTGTTCAATGAAAAATGCTTTTAATCAACCAGCTCTTTAGTGATTTACCATCGGAAGATAGCAATGTAATAGTAGAATTAATAATTCCATGTAATTTCTCGTCACACAAACCCTCAATAGGGGTTAGGTCGCGGTTTGGAGTAAATTAGTTTAAAAACGTCATTTTAGCTAGTACTCCAGGAAAGCTATTTGTTACTCTGATCAACCATTTCACGAGTAATATGAAAGCAATTGAAAAACAAATACACTAAGAAATGAAAGAAAATGAGTCATTTCTGTAGCAGTTTTGAAGTATAATTAATCATGCACTCTGAATAAATATCAGACACTCAAAGGAATCGGTTTTATATTCAAACTCTGTTGCAAATTATTCACCCTGGAGAATTATATAGCATTATGAACCCCTTAGGAAAGGTGTAGTTTACAGTCAGTGAAAATCACACATGCATTATTATTCTGAAAGTGGAGATGTGGCTGATTGACCTCAGAGCTCAATATTCAGCCAAATAGCCAAAGGTTCAAATCCCGACCCACTACATTCAACCTACTCAAATGAGCAGTATTACCAGTCCTCACACAATAACCATGTGGTTAGAAGCCTGGTAAATAAGCAATTTATACCAGAAAACTGAGTTCTAATTATTATTTTAAACACTTAGAAAGTTTGACTAAAAGAAATATATGAAACAGCAAGAAATGTTGGTGATCAGTGTCGGCATAGTTTAAAGTTTGTTCATTCCGTAAATTCAACTGACCTGCGGGTGCTTCGAGATGTCAAACGGCTCTCCCCAACTATGCAACAGAAAAATAATACATTATTCTCTTGTCACTAAATGAAGTACAACTTACCCAACAGATTTGATATAAAACTTTTCTTTGTTGAATTCAGTTATTTTAACAACCTATTAAAAGAGTTAGAAAGTAGTTAGATATTGATATAATGGAGAATATTTGTAGCGCAGGTGGGCGATTTTGATTAGCTGGTTGGTTTAGTTGCGAAGCTTTCGTTGTCCTCCTAGACAACATCTACAGTGAAGGTTTAAGTATGAAACGAACTTATTTGAATTCTCTATGAATGATATAATTTCTATCTACTGACAACCATTGCTAAGCAATTCATTTTGTAAATGGTGTTATTCTTATCTTTTTTTCTGTTTGATCTTTTGGTTTGCACAATATCAAATGAAGTGATTTGTGTCGGCTTGTGTACTATGTTTATTTCAAACCGTATTAATATTCTAGCGGTTATTTCAAAAGTACTCTTGATATGTGGTATAGTGGATTTTCTTGTGGTCTTTAGCGATGGTTTCCTTGATGGTATTACAACTTGAGTTTAAACAGTTTCTCATAAAATTCTGTGTGTATTCATTCTTTTTGAAGACAGTTAGAAGGCATTTCTTTTCCATTCTCTACAGCACCGGAGTGCTTCAGTGTTTGGACCCTTTTCAAAGCAAGACTTCAAGTGAACAAAGGGAAAACGGAGGTGATGAAGACAACCAACCGAGAACAGTAACAAGCACCGATCATCACCAAAGGAAGAAATTCAAAGTAGCTCACTTCTTTCACTTATCTAGGCAGTATCGTTTCAGCTACAAGTGGTACAGATGAGGATAACAAAGCCAAGCAGGATCGCAAAGGGAAGACAGACCTTCAATATTTTTAAATCAGTAAGAAATCTGCTACACTCTGTGCAAAGAACAAGATTCGGATCCTCAGCAACTATGCCAAGTCAGTTTGTCTGTTTAGTTCAGAGACGGCGTGTCACCAAAAGACATCAAGCTTCTATCTACAGCTGCCTTCGCCAGCTCCGTATGGAGGGTCAGATGGCCGGTCAGAAAGGATTAAGAGCAAGGAACTCTGACAACGCACCAACCGAAAACCTATTGTCCAAGGAATATGCCGAAGAAAACGGAGGTAGATCGGCTCTTGAGTGAAACCCTAATGGGAAACAAGTTAGGCGTCAGAGAGTGAGATATGAGATATCATGTGGGGAGGAGATGGGAGTTTGTAGGTAATTGTGAAGCAGAGGATGTGATGTGCTGTTAGAGCTCTGTGCTCCACTCGGAACTCTAGGTAATAATAACAATTTAGTAGTTGAGTTGTTTAGGTAATAGGATTTTGTTTTTCAAAAGTTTAACTTCGTCGTATACGTTTTTAAAGTGACCCTAATTAAGGGGATTTGTTCGTGTTGAGAGGGCCTTGATAGTGTACAATGACATTTAAGTATTTTTTAGAAGAAGACAAAACACGTAGTTCAGTGAAGAATTTCTTCCAGGCGATTTCATTCACTTAGCTTACACATGTTGGTACATCACTACTCCTTGGATGCGGTCCAAGAAGTTATGCAACTCAGTAGCTCCAACGTTACCAGATATGGTTCATAATCTAAATCAAGGATGCGAATTCCGCACCTTTTCTTTCTGAAAGCGAAAAGAGGTACCAAACACCCCTTCTAATGTTCTTGATATATATGTTGAGATGTTCTGTTGTTCCATAAATATGCTACTTTTTATTTTTTATGATGTTGTTTTACTATCTTTCTTGGTCCATTATTTGATGCCTGTTGATACAATAGTAACAATTTTTTATTTCAAATAATAAAGTATCTATTCAATAAAACACGTATATCTCCTAATTTCAAAGATAATATTAAACCGCATTAATTTTTAAATGATACCAGAATTAATTGTTGTAGTCTTACGCGTGGAATGAAAAACCGGTCTGCTGAAAAAGCAAACAGCCATTCATCCAAGAAATGAAAAAGTAATGACATCATATCATCACCTATAAAATAAAAAATAACAGCATTAGCATAACACCTTTTGAAGGTATGAGTGACAATTAAATCTAATCATTTAGAAAGCACTTAATAACTATTCAACGTATTTGAGGACACCTTCTTAGATGTTTATTCAAGAGAAGCACAGGAAACCTAGAAAAACAAGTACATAGAAGGTTAATTCCACACGTACCAAATGCTCAGTTACAACAGCAATAATCCAACATACAAGTGAAACTGTGTACAGGCATTGTTTAGGACCCACTGTAACACTTCAGATCCAAGGACAAAAGCAGAGAAATATTTCTCGACTGCATTAAAAAAAGGAAACACCATCGCAATTTTTCCAGGTGTTTGGGCTCAAACCAAACAACCAGAAAAAGACCATCCTCGGAAAATACAACAAAGATTCATTATCCCATAGATGAGTTACATTTTTAAAATAACTGCTACAATATTACAAATACACAGATGAACGGTATCACTTCAACTAATAATATTCAAACCACAAGACCAAACAACAGAGGACAACATCAACATCTGTGCGTCGGTGGCACAGCGGTTAGGACTCTCGCCGACCACGCACATGGTCCGAGGTTCGATCCCCTACCGACGCACATCCGATATCAACGGTAGGCTTGCAAAATTTGGGCTACCGATATCACATGCTGAAAATTCCATACTTGTACCAAAAATACAGTGTGGAATCAAGCTATGATCAAAAAAAATATAAGATAAATTACACCTACACGGTGTCGACTGAAGTGGACACCTCTTCAAAGAAAATAAACCGGCTGTCAAAACACATGACGCGTATCCCTTTACATCTGTACATATAGACAATTACGGACTGATTGGCTGGGAAAATATGAAAAGTACAAACGACGAATATACTAAACTGCCTATAGAATTTCTAGAAGCCTGGCACTCCTTTGAAAAGTAATTGTTTTTGGCAAATTTTGAATGCTTCCACTTTCAGAATGTCCTGATACAACAGATCTCACAACTATATTGTCTAGTGATTACTGGAACTTCAAATTTCTAGTGACTCAGAATCTACTCATTAATTGAAAAAGTCATTTTCAAAAATATCCTCACAGAAACGAAAATGCGTTTTGATCAATTCTACATTTTTTCGGATCCTAAGTGACATTATTTGAGGGGCAAACAAACATGATAATTCTTCGAGTTGTCGAAAAGTCATCTGTTACATTTATTGAAATCTTATAATACTGATTAGACTAAATTTTTCATTGGTCTTCCTGCCTAAACAGAACAAATTACATCAGCCGTACGCTTTTGTTGTATATACCAAATGTCTGTTGTCAGGCAAAAGGATTAAGATCAGTCAGTAAATACAATAAACAGCGAAGTTTAGCTAAATGTCGCGACAAGAGTGCGTTTAGAACCTTTCGAAATGGATCAAAATGACAATTCACTTCCTAAAGTAGGTTCGAAGAGTTAACTTACCACAAACGTGAACCTTATGGATGTTGAACAATTGGACTTCTTTTCCTTTACCTAAACACCACGTTTTACATTACCTAGCATTCTACCAATCAGGTTTTTGTTGTAATAACATTTAAATGAAACACCATTCAACTTACCGTATACTGAGATGGCTTTGATGAACACATTTTTAAATATTATCCATACCACCTAGCCACCTTGTTTTTATTTTTTATTGTACTCTATGTTCCGAGTGGAACATAGGGCTCCAAGTTGTGAGCTTTGAATTTCACTAGCAGTTTTACTATTTTTACGGGGTGGGGGTTGATAGCCTCACGCCCAACCTTTCATCCCTACCGGGTTTACCACTGACTACGCGATGTTTAGGAGTTGGCAAGGAATAGAGCCCCGGACCACTTTCGCGGTCAGCGAGCATTCTGCCACTGAACCACTGGAGCACTAAACACCTTGACTGCGAAGAAAATTAGAAACTTCAGTCAGCCTACAGCAAACTCTTTTGAAGGGAATTGTGTGTTTCAAAACATAAAACGACGAAAAAGATGAATTATGAAACTGACCATTTGCTTCAACTTCCATTTTTTCCAGCATTTTTACCGAGTCATAGTTTGTTGTCATGTAATTAAACATTGCCATGGCAACCTATTCTTATTAGGTAATATTTAAATGTACACAAAAAAAACTAACTTGTTCGAATGCTTCTACTTGGTCATCGCCCCAAGAGTGCAACCTATAACAAAAAAGTAAGAGATGATGGTAGATATACGTACGGTACCATTTTACAACATAAATGAATTCACTATGTAAGAGACGAAAGTAGACAACTACCGATCAGTGGTATTGTGATTGCTAATGTGATAGGTAGACTGATCATTAGAAACGATAACTATAAGCAGCAAAATCTAAACTGCTTATCGAAGATTTAGAATGTCACTTAGCCCAGTGAATAAGTAAAGCGATTTTAATGCCAGAAAAGACACTTGACTTGCATCTAAGCCACCTACCGCACTTAACCAAACGTTTAGTAGATACCTTAATCTGCAATGGTTAGTGATTTGTTTTACTTGAGAAACAACTTTTCTACACGAAGTATGGAGAACGTAGAATAAAGTGAATCAACTGGTCATAAGTTGTAAGCCGTAAGGCAGTGAAAAAGCATCTGTTGAAACGTCGCATGCTGTAGTCCTAACTGGATAGCAGATGACTCACGAACATGACAGTTATTTCGAAATCCAAATATAACTAGTACGCAAATAGAAATTCAAAGCCTAATCAATTGAGTAAGAAAACCGAGAAACAAGATCATCCGATGGCACATTTAAGCAGAAGTCAGTTTGACATAGTATATTGAGAAATTTAGCTGATATACTCATGTTAGACCTGAACTTTGTTGTGAGTGTTATGTTCATCTAAAAGTGGCCAGGTTAATCATTGCTGCTATGGTGGTCTGAGTCAACAGAAATATGTCAAGGAGCCCAGCATCGTAGTTATGAACTATGCAGATTCAGAAAACTGTTGCGTAAATACACAGTCCATATGAGGTCATTTTAGGTGACCGTATACTTGAGTGACTCAATACCAAACAAAAAGAATCGTGTGGTAGCCTAATTTGCGAAACGGTAGATGTGCTGTTTACACCTGCACTCCGGAAGATAAAAAGCTTCAAAACATGTACATCTCACAGATAATGTTACACATTGATTAAAAGCAGGGAGATATAAGTCCCTCCATATGAAGACATTCGAAGGCGCTACTTTGCATCAGTCGAATGTCAGATGACGCTACAGGAATTATATCTGTCGAATCATAGTTTACCTACAGTAACTGAAAGGCTGAATGTCACAAGTCGTGTAACGAGTGTATATTATTAGTCAAGGGAGGATATGTCAGTGAGGTTACGGGCCTCAGTGGCTTAAGGTTAAAACTAGTCTGAAGATATGACAACGATTTTAAATCAAGTGACTAGTACTAGATGCACAACGGTTACTAACTTTCGAGGACACGAAACAAAAGGTGTCCCTTGTGACTGTTATTAAAATTCGTATTTTTTTATACCAGTGATTGTAAAAAACTCCTACTTATATTGAATGAAACATTTAGTGCACGTGACAATACATGAAAGTTACTATCAACATTCAAAATTCATATTTTGTGTGTAAACTAGTCTGAACTTACTGTACATCCGCAGTGTGATCGAGGTCTACAAGCAAGGTAAAGTGAGATTAGTATATACACAATTACATTCGTATTTAACAACTGGTATGGGCGGAATTTCATAATCACTCGACCTTGACATGCCGAAGTTGAGGTTTCAGATGGGTTAAATACGCCGCCTGTTGAACAACTTTAAGGGTTTTCAGCGAAAGTGGCTGGACTTATCCGGCATGTTGGTTGAAATTGCGATTGAAAAATTTTGTCAACAAAACAAAATAAAATTTTGTTATATATTATCTGGATTGATGGGAATTCTCAAATCCGGGCTAGTTATGTTGGTGTCCGCGTCAAGTGATCTTACTGCGGCACACTCTTAGCATATTGGTTGCAATGATCAGTGTTTCAGGTGGACTGTGTCATAATAGCGCTGAAATGAACAAAATGGGATAATTGGAAGGTAATGTCATATACACAAATAGACGACTTTATTGAGAAGATGCACACTTCGACATAGAAAAGCTCAATGAAGATTCCATGTCTCAGTCCTTTTTGATAAAAGCATCGTATCAGTACTTGGAAATCACCTGTAAATGCTAACGGAACCTTCTGTGGGAGTAGAAGTAATCGTTTACATGTGTCTCACCGCATGTGTGTTTGGACAGGAATTATCGTAAGTTGAGAGGTTATTTCTAAATGTATTTCATGTATATTTGCACTGTTTGGTGTAGCATAATATTAGTTATGTGGTCTCAATGTATAAAAATATCTCAACTTTATTAATATTGCGCCATTGTCCGCTTAGCTGACTGCTAGGCTAACAAATGTAGGTGGTTCTCATGATTATTGCAAGTGCAGTTCTGTGGAGAAGGCAGTTACTCGTTTAATTTTCCTCACTGTTCCGCTTAGTGCAATAATTCAGTGTGTAGTATTATTATACACATGGGTTGTGTTCATTATGAGAACTGAATCTAGTTAGCTCTATTATTATCAGTCTATTCTCTGTTGTACCATTTCCACTGACAGTGTATACTTAATGCTACAATATTTTTGATCACCAATAGCGGAGATGAATTTCTGCTGAAATTTCCATTTACATAAAGCAGTACAGATGCGGTATCACGATTGAATGTCTAGGTTGCATTATATGACATTGTTCCGTTTGTCTGTCTGTTTCGACATAGAACTTTGCACCTATGTGTGACACTTCAATTCGCCGCATTCCGCGTAGCACACAAAGCCAGAGAAGAAAGTAGGAGAAATACATAATAGAGACAGCAGACACGGATATGAGACAAAAAGATTGTCATCCTCATCAGCACACAAGATCTGTATATCTCACAATATTTTAAGTGTTTCTCTATGCTGTTAACACTGTGCATAGCTGTTTAGAGTTGAGGCATGTTCAGCTTATATCTGATGGTTATAGTTTCCTAAATATGGGAATGTAATTTCTGCAGGATTCACAAAACTGTGTTCACTAGACATTACTGAGATTGTTGACTCGTTTCTAAGTTACACATTTGCAATGCTTCCTTTAATGTAAACGTATTTAGTGCAAAGTTGATCTGCAAGTAATCTTGATGAGAGAATGACGCCTCAACAGTATGGATTTTTCAGAGACTGTCTTGAAATTTGCGTGTAATCCTCTAATACTGGAAAACACATGAGGTCTATTTATGCATACGGCGTCAATATAAAGACTAGCTGTGGACTACAAATACTTTTTATTTGCATGACAATTTTGCTTAGTATTAATGGAATCAGTGTATTCGTCCTGCATGGTTATATTTAAAATTAGATTTTATAACTTCATGTTGTGCTTCATATTTTAGGTATATGGAGGTTGTCGAATATGAAATCAGCAAAAATGTCGATTGGTCAAACTAACGCTAATACCCTTCGTCAAAATTTTCATTTGTAAATTAATGAAACGTCTAATATACTCTTAATTTCTACTTCTCTCGGACTTCTTCCTTACGTCGCTATACTATGTGCTTTTGTAATATGTGAATTCAGATTAGTGCCTGTTAAGCTCAGTCAGTGGAATGGAGATTCATTATAGTATTATGAGACTGTTACTTTAGTCATTTACAGGATTTCGTGTCTGTTTCTATGCAATAGCACATTGTAAAAACTAAGTAGGATTTAGCAAGTTGAATAATAATTCTGTACTGTTCGATACGCTAAAGTCTCTCATCTAGCCAGTCGCAAGTCTGTATACTGCTAAACGCCAAGTATTTAGTACAAACAAGTGTAGTTAATTAGGGTTGGCAGCTACTTCATTAATCTGTTAATATGCAGTGATATCATCAGATAGAATGTTTGCTTGGTGATGAGCAATCGGAATCCATCTGAAGAAGCCAAGCCTATGTGTTCAGAAGAAATTTGTACAGCCACTCTCCTTAGCATGGCCATCGTTACAAGAATTCATAAATAGGACTACGTCGCCCCCTCCCCCTAAACCTATTAAATTATAAGTGTCCAAATTATTTTATTTTTATTTTGACCACTTCATCTTTAATACGTGTTATCCTTGTAAAATTAATTTATTCTATCCATTTCTACCCTTTAAAGTTGTATTGATTTTCTTCGTTATTTATCAACCCATTGACATTTTGACACTGTTTAATTATTGTTAACAGACATCACCACTTGCTTGGTAAACTGTTGTGTATTGTAATAAAAATGCTATACATATATAAGAGTAGAGCCAGAGATGAGGATCTAATTGAAAAGTAAATATTTCTTCGCTCAATCTTACTGCTTTCCAAATGTCTAAATGGGGATATTTTCTATAAGAAACTATGTCTATCTATATCGAATATGCCGCTGAATCATGCGATATCATCTAACATTCATCATTAACATGATAAACTAGAGCATATCTAGTTTTCTAGGTGTGCGGAAGACTAAAATCATTAAATGCCTGTTATCTCCCAGCTACAATGTACTAAGATGAACAGCTTTCTATCAGGAAATAGCAAATGGTTTTCGTCTAACGGTTTTATACTAAATCCTTCCAAATATCAGACTGCTAATTTCATTTCCCGATGTAAGCGAAATTTAAATTTAGCCGTTGGTTCCTATTACCCTTGCAAAATTGATGATACTGATATAGAAACCAAGTTAAGTATCTTGGATTAATTCTTTCTTCTGACCTATCCTGGTCTTCCCATGTCTTAGCGATTTCTGAGAGAATATTTCGTCTGACATTTTACATAAGGAAGTTAAGGTACTCAGACATAACCCAACCACTCCTCTTACAGTTCGTCAACTCGTGTATTTTACCTATTCTTGTTTACTGTTCTCCCTTTTCCTTTCCTGGATTGCTTAGAGAAGACTATGTCATACTTCGTAGAACTCTGAAGACTGTCAGTATGGCCAGTGGTATCCCAGTGAGCCATGTCGTTGACATTATCAGTGGTAGGCACTTGATTTCATGCAACAAATTTCCTAAAGCAATTTTGTCAGGCTGTGAGCACTCACCCTACTTGCGACTCCTACTCTGAATCTCCTCAAGTAAAACAAGTCTTTTCAGAAAATTTTATGCACGTACGTCGAACTATAAAAATTTCGCTTCACGATATCTGGCACATGATGAAATTAGTGTTAGGCATGAACTAACTAACCTTCTTTGCACCAGTAAATAAACCATTTCCTCCACCCTTCAAAATCAAACTTTATTGTTATTGTAGATCTTATATTTATAGTCCTCTCGAGTTTTGTTTTTGTTTATTTTTTCATGTGTGAACATCACTTAAGCTGTGTTACAACTGTTAATTTTTTATTTCACCTCACTATTCTATATCAACAGAACATTAGATTCAATAATCTATAACGTGCTAAAATTTCCCAAATGAGTCGACAATACTGTTTGAAACAAACTCACTGTTATTATTATCATATTCAATATTCTCAATTCGTGCTTCGAGTATTTTCGACTTCATATCGTAAACTTGGACAAATTCCTCTTGCTAATTTTTAATTTTATTTATATTTTAAGTAAATCAGATGCAATATTGTGGCAAATGCTGAGAATTCCATTCTGTATTATAAGTAGATGATTACTAGACTTTAGTGACGCCACTTTTTCCTGCTTGACCTGTTCTTCTTGCTTTGGCCATGATAGTAGCGTGTTTCCCAGGGCTCATCACGCAACGTATCAGCCACGAATTCATACCGCATGATGGCATAATGCATATAGGTTAGGTATGCAAATCAAAGTAAAAGGCTTGTACGGTAAATTCACTATTTATAAGACTCAAAGGTACGTAAGAACTAACATTTGACCAGTTCTATAAAGTTAGATATATTTAAACCCAATCAACGTACGCTGCTTACTTCCATGGCTCATTACCTAAAGCTACGTAACTACCTTTAAATAGTTTCTGCTGAAGGTAATCTCCTTCAGGTACTACCTTAGTGAGCAACTCAAAGATACCTTTGAATTACAAAGTACAAGTGGACATCCGGAGAACTTTCGTGGTAAAAATATCATCTCCTGATTGAAAAAGGTAAATATGAAAGCGCTTACGCGCATTTATCCTATCACCTCAAATGACTCACTTTTTGCAGTCACGTAAAAAGAAAAATAAATTTAACGAAGACATTGCTCGTAAACATTATGTCTGCGTGTGGTATGCATTTAAGGCTGCTACGCTGTGTGATGAATACGTTAGAGATACCTAAAGTCAGACTTGATATCTATATCAGTATCATCAATTTTCCAGTGGTCAAAGAAATTAACAGCTTAATTTAACTTTCTTTTACATCTGAAACTGAAATTAACAGTCTGATATTTGGAAGGATTTAGTATAAAACCGTTAGACGAAAACCATTTGCTATTTCCTGATAGAAAGCTGTTCATCTTAGTACATTGTAGCTGGGAGATAACAGGTATTGAATGAGTCTAGTCATCCGCACACTTAGCAAAGTAAATATGCAGTTGTTGTTCATGTAAATGATGAATGTTAGATGATATCGCATGATTCAGCGGCATATTCGATATAGATAGAAATAGTTTCTTATCTCACCGCCAAGTAAACATTCTATCTGATGATATAAGATTAGTTAAGTAGCTGCCAACCCTAATTAACTACACTTGTTTGTACTAAATACTTGGCGTTTAGCAGTATACAGACTTGCGACTGGCTAGATGAGAGACTTTAGCGTATCGAACAGTACAGAATTATTATTCAACTTGCTAAATCCTACTTAGTTTTTACAATGTGCTATTGCATAGAAACAGACACGAAATCCTGTAAATGACTAAAGTAACAGTCTCATAATACTATAATGAATCTCCATTCCACTGACTGAGCTTAACAGGCACTAATCTGAATTCACATATTACAAAAGCACATAGTATAGCGACGTAAGGAAGAAGTCCGAGAGAAGTAGAAATTAAGAGTATATTAGACGTTTCATTAATTTACAAATGAAAATTTTGACGAAGGGTATTAGCGTTAGTTTGACCAATCGACATTTTTGCTGATTTCATATTCGACAACCTCCATATACCTAAAATATGAAGCACAACATGAAGTTATAAAATCTAATTTTAAATATAACCATGCAGGACGAATACACTGATTCCATTAATACTAAGCAAAATTGTCATGCAAATAAAAAGTATTTGTAGTCCACAGCTAGTCTTTATATTGACGCCGTATGCATAAATAGACCTCATGTGTTTTCCAGTATTAGAGGATTACACGCAAATTTCAAGACAGTCTCTGAAAAATCCATACTGTTGAGGCGTCATTCTCTCATCAAGATTACTTGCAGATCAACTTTGCACTAAATACGTTTACATTAAAGGAAGCATTGCAAATGTGTAACTTAGAAACGAGTCAACAATCTCAGTAATGTCTAGTGAACACAGTTTTGTGAATCCTGCAGAAATTACATTCCCATATTTAGGAAACTATAACCATCAGATATAAGCTGAACATGCCTCAACTCTAAACAGCTATGCACAGTGTTAACAGCATAGAGAAACACTTAAAATATTGTGAGATATACAGATCTTGTGTGCTGATGAGGATGACAATCTTTTTGTCTCATATCCGTGTCTGCTGTCTCTATTATGTATTTCTCCTACTTTCTTCTCTGGCTTTGTGTGCTACGCGGAATGCGGCGAATTGAAGTGTCACACATAGGTGCAAAGTTCTATGTCGAAACAGACAGACAAACGGAACAATGTCATATAATGCAACCTAGACATTCAATCGTGATACCGCATCTGTACTGCTTTATGTAAATGGAAATTTCAGCAGAAATTCATCTCCGCTATTGGTGATCAAAAATATTGTAGCATTAAGTATACACTGTCAGTGGAAATGGTACAACAGAGAATAGACTGATAATAATAGAGCTAACTAGATTCAGTTCTCATAATGAACACAACCCATGTGTATAATAATACTACACACTGAATTATTGCACTAAGCGGAACAGTGAGGAAAATTAAACGAGTAACTGCCTTCTCCACAGAACTGCACTTGCAATAATCATGAGAACCACCTACATTTGTTAGCCTAGCAGTCAGCTAAGCGGACAATGGCGCAATATTAATAAAGTTGAGATATTTTTATACATTGAGACCACATAACTAATATTATGCTACACCAAACAGTGCAAATATACATGAAATACATTTAGAAATAACCTCTCAACTTACGATAATTCCTGTCCAAACACACATGCGGTGAGACACATGTAAACGATTACTTCTACTCCCACAGAAGGTTCCGTTAGCATTTACAGGTGATTTCCAAGTACTGATACGATGCTTTTATCAAAAAGGACTGAGACATGGAATCTTCATTGAGCTTTTCTATGTCGAAGTGTGCATCTTCTCAATAAAGTCGTCTATTTGTGTATATGACATTACCTTCCAATTATCCCATTTTGTTCATTTCAGCGCTATTATGACACAGTCCACCTGAAACACTGATCATTGCAACCAATATGCTAAGAGTGTGCCGCAGTAAGATCACTTGACGCGGACACCAACATAACTAGCCCGGATTTGAGAATTCCCATCAATCCAGATAATATATAACAAAATTTTATTTTGTTTTGTTGACAAAATTTTTCAATCGCAATTTCAACCAACATGCCGGATAAGTCCAGCCACTTTCGCTGAAAACCCTTAAAGTTGTTCAACAGGCGGCGTATTTAACCCATCTGAAACCTCAACTTCGGCATGTCAAGGTCGAGTGATTATGAAATTCCGCCCATACCAGTTGTTAAATACGAATGTAATTGTGTATATACTAATCTCACTTTACCTTGCTTGTAGACCTCGATCACACTGCGGATGTACAGTAAGTTCAGACTAGTTTACACACAAAATATGAATTTTGAATGTTGATAGTAACTTTCATGTATTGTCACGTGCACTAAATGTTTCATTCAATATGAGTAGGAGTTTTTTACAATCACTGGTATAAAAAAATACGAATTTTAATAACAGTCACAAGGGACACCTTTTGTTTCGTGTCCTCGAAAGTTAGTAACCGTTGTGCATCTAGTACTAGTCACTTGATTTAAAATCGTTGTCATATCTTCAGACTAGTTTTAACCTTAAGCCACTGAGGCCCGTAACCTCACTGACATATCCTCCCTTGACTAATAATATACACTCGTTACACGACTTGTGACATTCAGCCTTTCAGTTACTGTAGGTAAACTATGATTCGACAGATATAATTCCTGTAGCGTCATCTGACATTCGACTGATGCAAAGTAGCGCCTTCGAATGTCTTCATATGGAGGGACTTATATCTCCCTGCTTTTAATCAATGTGTAACATTATCTGTGAGATGTACATGTTTTGAAGCTTTTTATCTTCCGGAGTGCAGGTGTAAACAGCACATCTACCGTTTCGCAAATTAGGCTACCACACGATTCTTTTTGTTTGGTATTGAGTCACTCAAGTATACGGTCACCTGCATGGGGAAAACTATTAGCAGTAAATAACGTGATGAAATATGGAACAATAAAGGAGTTAGGTAGGTATGTAATGAGCAGTTGGAAACATGGGGACATTTGCTACTTCTATGTCTATTTGATATGTCGAGCGAATGTGACAGCATTAGTAGTCATTCAAGGAAAAAATACCTTATAAAAGGCGGAAAACTTATGTGGAGCAATTGGGGGAATGTTCAGATTCAGTTGATAAGGATACAAGGCTCTTGTGGCCTGTGTTAATCCTTGCAATATATATCTCTGTAAAGATCTAACTTCTCTTTGAAAGGTTTCACCGATGGAGCTGTTACTGCTGAATAAGTTAAGGAGTTCCAGTCGTTGACCACTCTGTGAGAGGATCTAATTTCCACACGTATTTTCTTCGACCTTGTTTGGAGCACCTTCTTGTGATGACCTCGTAAATGCCTCCTAGAGGGAGAGAAAAAGTTTGAAAGTTCAATCCCTGATTCACCCTTGAATATATGGTAAGCCAAAATCAAGTGACTTCTCCTCCTTCGGTATGATAATGGGAAGAGTTTGAAATGCACCATCCTCATATCATAAGGAAGGTGTGAGATACCATTAACTAATTTCGTTCCTACCCTCTGTACTGTTTCCAGAGTATGTGCCTTCTTTTTGAAGCATGGACTCGTCGCTTGAATGCAGTACCCTAGATGAGTTCTGACATATGTTGCATAGAGTACTTGAAACATACCCTCGTCTAATCGTTTGAAAGCCCTTCGAAGTACCCATAGCATTCGTAAAGCCTTAGCTGCGGCTCGATTACAGTTTGCCGTTGTTTTTAAGTCATGGCTTACAATAATCGCTAAGTCCTTTTGTCCCCTAACATCTAGTAGTTCTGTGTCCGCAAGGAAGTACGACGTGTAAGACTTCTGACCTAGGTGCACTACTGCGATTTCTTTGGAATTAATTTCCAGACTCCAAAGAATAGCCCATTCGGCTAACTTATCTAGGTCGTTTGTAGTACCAAGCTGTCTTTGTTTCTATTTACGGTTTTCCATATCTTAATCTCGTCCGCAAATAATACTAATAATATATATTTCCTATGAATGTATCAATAGTAAGGAAGATGAGGTAAGAATTTGCGGCACTTAATTTATGTATAATAGGAATATCAGAGGGCCAAGCACACTTCCCTGAGGTACTCCACTTAGTACTGCTTTCCACCCTGACAGCACAACATTAACCCTTACCTTCTGCCTCCAATCCATCAGGTGGTTACTAAACCACTCACATAAGCGTTGGTCTAAACCAAAACGTTCAAGTTTACTAAGAAGACCTAAGATCGACAAATACAACCTCCAGTAGATGGTTTTATCCCTGGCCTCGACCCAATCTTCCCTAGCTAACAGTAAGTTTGTCAAGCAGGATCGTCCTGGTCGAAATCTATGCTGTTCCACTGCTAGTAAGCCATATTTTTCCGTATAAGCTAAGAGCTGGTCCCTTATGAGTTTTTCTAACACCTTTGCAATAATGCAGGTCGGACTTACAGGCCGGTAGTTAGATACTAACTGCCTGTTCCCATCTTTGAAGATGAGGCTTATAAAAGCATCTTTCCAGTCTCTGGGTAGCCTAGCCTGGGTCAGAGACATCTGAAAAATCTCCGTAAGTGGAATGTTTGTTATATCCGCCAGGGAGATTAGCAATCTAGGGTGAAGTCCGTCGGATCCAGGTGACTTACCTGGCTTCGGCTTAGACAGTAGTTTGGGAACCACTGAATCCTCTACCACAAATGTGTGCATTTTAGTGGCTACATCAGTGACCTCGCTACACCCGTGAGTGGAACGATTTGGTGAGAAAACATCGCAAAAGTTATTCGGGGAGCTTCTCAGCTTTTGTTTCGTCTGACTCGGCAGCCTCTTCAGTGTTGTTAATGAGATGGTAAGCCACTACTAGTTTTAGTCTTGCGTTTAATATACGAGTACAGTCTTTTTGCATAGTGCACACAATCCAGTACTAACTGTCTCTCATACTCTATACGACTTTTGTCAGTCCTGTGCTTACGAAAGTTTCGAATTTTGCGGCATTCCATTCGAAACCCATCCGCCCAGTCACGGCAAACCGGTCCTATAAGTTCTTTCGTTTTCTTAATAACCTCCTTATTTCATCACTAGTTCAAGGTGGTTTTTTAGATAGTTTTCAAGGCGTAGACCAAAGTACAAAGGGTGCAGTGACGCAATCTAGTGTACCCCTAAATCCCATCCAAGCCTCCTCGACAGTCTGGTGTGTATTAACAGACCAGTCAGCTGCATTTCGGATTGCAGGTATATTCGCTTTCCAAACGTTTGGGCGAGCAGCTGTTCACCTATACATATGACAGCGTGGGTCCTAAACATGAAAGTGATGAATATATGGTCACTACTGCCTAGCGGCGCCAGGGACCTAATGTCACCGACATTCTCCTTCTGGTGTGTTAGCACCAAGTCTAGAGTGGAGGGATCATGTTCAGGGTGGTATCGTGTTGGTGCATCTATATGCTACACAAGTGCGCATTCAAGTACTGCCAGTATGAGTTCCCTGTTGAAACAATTGTACGAAGTAGTTGATGTTAATTCCTCCCAGTTAATATGTGGGGCATTAAAGTCACTTACTATTAGACACCTATTCCTACTACTCCACGTCCTGAGGTGATTAAGTACGAAATCATCAGCTTGGCTGGTAGGATTTCTATGAGTAACCCCAATTATCACAGTGCCTTTGTTCAAGTTAATGACGCAGCTTGCGGCTTCACTGGTGCCGCTATCATGAGCTTCCGAAAATGTCGATCTAACTCCTACGTCATCTTGGATGTAAAGGGCAACCCCCACCTTCGCGACTACTTACTCTGACTGCTCTAATGCAGAAGTACCCAGGTACGAGTGGAGTTAAGTCGATACCCACTAATAACCATGTTTCGGTGATAGCAATCACATCAGGCTGTAGTTCCTCTGACAACACTCCTAGTTCAGGACGCTTATTCCTAAGAATACAAGCGTTCGTATAACATACTGTGAGACCTACGTGTTCACTCGACTTATGAACAGAGGTCTGGGCGACATAGGTTTCCGAGACCTCACTACTCGAAAGCCCAACAGTTTGAAGTCTTTCTCACTTTTTTCTAATTGGGCCTTTAATTCGGCCATGGCTTCTCTTCTCCTAATTCTATCTTCAAGGGCCAGTCTGGACTAACTCTCAACTTTTTGTCCTTGATCTTGAATGCGTTGTTGAGAATAATACTTTTCTCCATCTCGCTCTCCAGTACTATCTTCAGCAGTCATGGGGAACTTTCCGTTGCGTCGGCGATTCGTTTACCGATTCTCATGACTTTTCTTATGTGAACTCCAGTTGTTATTTCAGGAAGTATTTCAATGATAATGGAGCTAACTATCTCGAGATCATCAGCATGTCGGGCAGCTGGATCTACTTTCTTCGATTCCTCCAAGTTTCAAATTACTATACTGTAATTTGAGTCCGAAGGTTTAACAATCCTATTAGTGTTTACGGCCGTTGAGACCTTATCATTGATCACAGCGCTTTTCTCTTTCCTATAATTCTTTAGCTTCCTATTTTTCGGCACTAACCAAGTGGAATCATTTAATTCCACTTTACTCTTGCCGCAGTTAGAAGCCATGCGTTCATCAGAGGTACAACACTTCTTCGTTGTAGTACCACCCAGCGGTGTTACAATGTTGACACTGTTTGCTCTCTTAGATTTTTGGGGATTCTTGTGTGCTGTTGCAGACTTCTGGGCATACTTTACCTCTTTGGCGTCTTTCGAAGCTCGGGAATTATACTATGTCAAAGTGTGCATCTTCTCAATAAAGTCGTCTATTTGTGTATATGACATTACCTTCCAATTATCCCATTTTGTTCATTTCAGCGCTATTATGACACAGTCCACCTGAAACACTGATCATTGCAACCAATATGCTAAGAGTGTGCCGCAGTAAGATCACTTGACGCGGACACCGACATAACTAGCCCGGATTTGAGAATTCCCATCAATCCAGATAATATATAACAAAAATTTTTCAATCACAATTTCAACCAACATGCTCGATAAGTCCTACCTCGATTTCAATTTATATGAGAGGTAATTAAGACAACGGTTGGTTTTCGGTTGACCTCATGATTGTGGGTATTTTAGAATAGATACCGCAGCCAAAACTTTTTAAACCAAACAACCAGATAGCTCATCATATCAAATGGCTGATATTCGTAATCTTAGTTTCAAGTTTCAGAGTGGAGGTTAGAATAAAATTAAAGTAAGATTATAGTTAATCTAAGAGTAAGACTTTCAAAGAATTGCATAATCAGTATCCACTTGAAGTAATGAATATCATCATTAGGTTACATTCGTCAGAAAGTCCATCACTCACCAAAATTAGTGGGTCCTGTAACTTAGTTAGCATTACGAGTATACTCATACCAATTCTGGTCTATTCCCTATAGCCACTCCAAAGGAAAACCAAGATTTTTTTCTCAGAGTATAAAAGACACACGCCCTACATAATTCATTAATGTCATACATATATTCAGTAAACATAATTTTTATTCTGTAAATGTCATTTTTTACACAGAATCGCACGATTAGATGGTTTAGGGTCATTTGGCAAAAGTATCAATTATTTACTGTCGCCTCATTTTGATCTAGCCCGTCTTAGTGACAAGCAATAGATGTCGCAGTTTTATTTTGATGGTAGAGGTAAATAATGGTGGCTTGTTTTATATGTTTTAAAACAACGCGGAATTCTCAGTATGTAATAACGTAGTGGACCTTCTGTTCTGTTCTATGAAAGGGAAAACAATCACAGATATTTGGTGCATCATCCCATTACATTCAGTTAAACAACCCACAATTCCCTTAAGTGAGAACCATTTGGGAATATACATAACTATATAAAACACATTTCCAGTATTCAGTATTTTTTGACGAACTAGTATAGAACATTGAGTTCTGGTCGGCTATAAGGCATATCCTTTCCTGAGGTGGCGCCACCTTCATCGTCTGGTGGGCGTTCATGCGGTTTGGTAGGTTCAAGTCGGTGCTGGTTTGCCTTGATTAATCCAGAGAGCTGTATCTGATGTGATTTTGGTGTTTGTCTGGCTTTTAAAGAGTTGGTTTAGTTAAGAAACTCTGTTCAGGACTGTTTTAAAGACCAACGCATTGTTTGCGTAGCATATTTCTCGAAAGTGTTTCATGCTAAATCTCTTCGGTATACCCCACACTCTTGACATACATTTCCTTGACCGCCATTTGAATAATTCCTTCGCAGCTTGTTGGCAGCCTTTAATCGTCCCCAGGTTCTTCGATCAGCTGATATCCGCAATCTGTATCTGGTGCGGGGACCCGAAACTAAGAAAAGTGTTCGAATCCCTTCTGCCGCACACTTTGATGATGTTTCGATTACTGAATATCAAATGAGTCCATAGATATAAGCAAAAATATTTATCATATCTGGACGGAAATTGCAAACATTGGAAACATCCAATAATTCCCTTCGAAAATGCTAACCGATGTCAAGACAAACTAAAGTAACTTGTTTTAGATACGTTTGAATTGCGTAGGTGTAGTGGTGATCAAATGCATAACAACAGTTGTCTGACAAGTACGTCATTGTTTTGGGGTTCATAACTTTATCTCTGTTTCCTTTTGCCGTAAAGCTTCATTATGTGTTTATGCAATAAAGATATACAGAAATATGTCGGAATCATGTGGATGCTATATCCATCTCATTTTCCGTCGTAGATGTAATTTCTAGCAACAGTTGCTATACTCAATTTTTCTGTATCGAAAATAGTGACTCATATAATCCCACCATGAGACGAGAGATGTGTGGTAATTTTTAGCGCTTGAACTCCACTTATATCTACATACTCTAAACTCCTGCTTCAGCTTTTAGCTAATCGCCAATTTTAGGGACCACACGGTGGCTGTTGATGTAAGTCATTTCTACTGTGTCATCGATTTTGCATTTTATGTTAAGATATTGATAAATTCATCTCTTATTCTTCGCTTGGATATTCTAGACAGTGAATATTAACTTCTGCGAATGTTGTGAGCTGCACTGTTTATGAGATTATGGTCATCTCCTATATTGAGTAGTGCACTTGGAAGAAGTGTGGTGAGAACTGTCTGCTAGTCATGATTGGTAGACAGCAATTTACATCAATGTTTACGTCCCATATCTTGGTCATCAGAAAAAACAAGAACAAAGACTAACTAAAGGACCAATCACAGCAGACAGCGTGGGAGGATACGATTAGCAGAAATATCAACGGACTGCCTAAGAAACGGCCACAAAGAGATGACAGAATAACCTTAAGCAGAAAACAACCAATCAGAAGACTTTACCTCTCTGCTAACAATAACGAATAAGAATGTACATAAAAATACATAAATATCTGTTGATTTTCTCAAGAAACGATCTGTTGCCTGGCCCTTGTCTTCTGCAGTTACATGAACACTTGTCTTGGAATTGAATTGTCACCAAAATGCAGTACACCTATGTTGTCTTGATAAATATTGAAATATATTGAAAGGATGACCTATAACGAAGAAAACTAGTAAAACAGTCAAAGGGCAGAACTATTCGTCAAAGGCGAAACAGGCGTTTGGTTGACACACAATTCACATTTTGAAGATTAAAACGTCAATAAGTTAGTTATATCGCTCGTGTGCGGAGGATTGAAGATATATAAAAGCAAATAAATTATTAGTATGTTTAAAAGTAGTGGTATGAGGGGAGGTGTTTCAATGGACTGGGACAAAAGTAGGATAGTAAAAATGATTGTGTGGATAAATAAGATCAGTATACGCCTGTTTTGGAGAAAAACTCAATCAGATAGTGTTTCGTTGGCATGAGTGGAGCAGTCTCCTCAAATTACTACCTTCTCCCTGAACTGTTGGGTAGCGGTGGAAGGTTATTTTGTCACCAAAGGAAGTGAATACTTCTGTAGAACTTCTGCAATATGTTATAAATGACTGAGGTACTCGGAAGGATGAGACGAGAATATGTCTTCTCTATTGAGTGATAAAATGCCGTTTCCTTGTGTTTGGCCAGGTTTACCACTCCAATTAATAATAATAATGTATTTCATATAAAATGCATGCCATTTTTACAGGCACGATCAAGTATGATATAATATCAAGTCGTAGATTGTCTACAAGTTAAACGTATTTCAACTGTTAAATATTCGATACATATAATACACTCATTTTCTGAATTAGGCCGTATAGTTATTGAATTGTACAGTTGTCCTCCAGGTTGAGCGGGAAAATCGACTTCGTTCCGTTTTCATCCCGTGGTTGTAGGCATACGATAACCAACCAATATTGAGGTAAGTACACCTTTTACAAGGGATTGGAATCTGTTTTAGAAAAATTAAAGTGCTGAGGTGAATCATTAAATTGTAATGAAATAGGTAAGTGCAAGTATCATTAATAAATGCATTAATAAATGAAACACCCTAGGGTAACAACATTCATTTGCAATGTATAATGCTACAGATATATCACAAACTATCATGATATCCACTTTTGGTTTTAATACAATTATCCTCATGCCAGTTGTTTTTATTTTATACCTTTTTGTGCATTTAGTGCACAACCGTACCCTTCAGAGAGTAGGAGTATAATAAGTAATGAAGAGCTATAAGATGTTAAGTTTAATGGAGTAAAATGAGGATCAAGTAAAGACGTTGTCAGAAAATAAATGAGATAAGACATTGTGGAGTGGTATGAAAAGATCTGACGATAGACAGCAAGTTAATTTATAAGATGCCCCATCAATCTGAGCAGATCCCACATGGTCGCATCTCAACAATAGGCTGGGTGAATGGTATATATTTAAAGGTAGAAGCATGATCTGCCAAGGCGTTCATTGTTATCTTTTTCAAGATAAAGATTTAAGCCCTCATAAAAATCAGAAATATCTCGAGCCTTCAAAATTTTTTAATGCTGTTCCTGCAGAATGGGGCGATTCACCTTAGTGACCCCCACCATATCTACTGATTAGCTAACTCCACCCTCCCACCTTTTTTGGTGTTAGGCTCTGAGACTATGATTATTATGGTTACCGCAAATATATTGCTTGGTACCAGACATGTTCGTACCCCATATTCCATCTCCCTAGCTTTCTTAATGAGTGCTTCCAATAGGTCCCCGCGTACATCTTTATGAACATATTATATATGTATGCATGCGTCCTAATGAACAGATTACTTTATAAGAAGTCAAAAACCTTGAAGAATAACAAGAATAGGTTTTGTGAATAGTGGAGCAAGATTCAGCAGAACAATATAGTTAGGGTTCAATATAGGTAGTATGAACTGAAGGTAAGGTCGGTTGGCAGGACCAAGTGTACTAAATTATCATGACAGTTTTATATATAGTAAACATTTGACATTGCAAAGTAACCTGTCTACATATATTATAAAAAGATATTAGCAGAACCAACAAAATTTCAGCATTTGGTTAACAATACTACAGAAAGTTAGTGAGTCTTACAGGTAGCCGTAAAGTAAATCAATCTATGTATAATAAGAGTGTAATCAGTGTTATAATTCGTATTATCAAAGAATACATTAGGCTCAAAAACTGAATGTTATAAGGGAAATAAGAGTGATAAACTAAGAGAACATTTGCTGCGTAAGTAATCATTTTAAGTATTTTAATGATAATCTAATTTCAAGTATTGAATATGCATAGTTACTAAGTATTATTAGGTTAGTCTAGGAACTAGTGTACTGTCTGTAGTTAAATATTGAAATGTCATGGTTTCACCACTCTACCAGCAGTTGAGATCATTTAGAAGGGCTAGGGTGGACATGTTAATATGTTTTTCTAGGCTCCTTTTGAAACTGTCAGGCCTTTCACAGGATCTAATCTCAGAGGGTAGCTAGTTCCAATGTTTGCAATATTTAATGGTGAAAAAGTGGGTGTTAACCTTGAGAAGGTAGTCATGGTTGCGTAGTCCATACGATTTAGGATTAGCCCAGGTTATAGACGAGTTACTGTTACAGTGCTTTCTTATAACTTTGAATAAGAGAAATAGATTGCACTTCACTCTCCTTAACCATAAGGGTTCTAAGTCCAGTCGAATACATCTGTCAAGGTATTCTATTTGCTGATCATAACCTAATATGCGTTTCGTGAGGAATCTTTGGACACTTTCAACTTTTTTTCTGTCTGCTGATTTAAAGCTACTGTATAAGTGGGCACAGTATTCAAGTTTGGGGCGAATGCATATCTTATATATGGCTAATCTGGCTTCTGGGGTGTAAAAGTTGCGTAGCACAAAGCCGGTTAGACGTTTACAATCAGATACCACCTTATTTGCATGTTCAGTAAAGGTAAGATCTGAGTATGTTACCCCGAGATCTGTGACTATGTTCGTGTTTGAGACAAGGTCACCGTACATGTATAGACACATGCTAGGTTTCCAACGTCCGAAGTATGTTATCCCAGATTTAGCTGGATTCAACATTAACTGCCACTTTTCACTCCAATTACATAGACTATTTAGGTCTTCTTGGATTTTACTAACAATATTCATATCATTATAGTCGAAATCATAGACAACTTTGAGGTCGTCTGCAAAGAGGTATGGCTTGCCATACTTGATCATAGAAACAATATCATTTATGAATACAATGAATAGGGTAGGGCCAAGAACACTACCTTGTATCACGCCACTGGTTATCGGTTTGGATGTTGATAAGTGATGGTTGACTTTAACTAACTGTTCTCTTCCTGTAAGAAAAGAAGTTATCCACTCATGTAGCCTTCCACTTATTCCATAAGATAGGAGTTTCAATATGAGTCTCTTATGTGGGACCTTGTCAAAAGCTTTCCTAACGTCTAGAAATAATGTTGCTGCTGAACGACCTTTGTCTACACACTCAGTAATGTGGTCGAAATAATCTAATTGGCAAGTAATGCACGATCTTCTATTTAGGAAACCGGGCGTTGATAAGGCATATCCCCTGTTTGAAGTGGCGCCTCCAGCTTTACCTTGAGGACATTTGCGCGGTCTAGTTGATTTCAGTTTGGCTGATTTGTTTCGTTTGATCTAGGTAGCTGCATTTGACATGATTCTGGTTTCTGTTTGGCTTGAACTGTATTGATTTTGTTAAGAATAGTCGTCAAAAGCTGCCTCTAGGCCTGAAGGCAGTTATGGTGCAGGAGGATGCTTGAGAATGTGTTTCATGTGAAAATTATAGGGTGCACCTAAAATCCTCCTGTTTGTGGCGTCTCAATGATTTCTGTAGAGCTTCGTTTCTTCACTTGTGTCCATATTTGTCGTTCACGAGTTGTTCAGTAAATGTTTATGGCTATAATCAGGAACTTTCCAAAACGGTAACTGTGGTAAGGAATTTATATTTGTTTCCGCTATAGTTTCCAAATCAATGTCTCTTTTAAGTTGCTTACTGTACTCTGTTGGCTATTCGTGAATTTTTTATTGAAAAGCTTCTTTTTTCATTTACAGTGGTACCGAATGGACGCATTGGCACTTGGAGACAATGGCAACCAACCTGCCCTTCCTATATCAGTGGATATCAAAAAACTTTTTGACGGAATTATGTTTAGTCACCGGTATACCAGTTGGGTTCAAGTAGAAGATGCTCTAAGTCAGATGGAATCAGTAATATATGTATATATGTATGACAGAGTATTCCTAGGCAACTCATACACATTATGTAATCAAAAAGTGCATACGGGACCATGAATCTCAGGAGTTGAAGTACAAATTAGTAGTCTTTCGTTGTACATATGGCATGAAGCGAAAAACTAGAGGTTCAGGTTTACGCGTCAAACCGTAAGAATTCTATTATTTATTTCTGCAGTGCAAAATACACCGGTTGCCAATCTGGCTTTCGTATACGCTACAAGGAGGACGAGTTTATCATTTCTTCCGCGGAAACAGTTCACAATCGCAAATGTGAAAAAAGTCTTATGATAGGTGATCCATATTTTAGACGCCTGTCCGGGGATGAAAAGGAGAATATTGCACCAGTTGTGAAGACTACATCTGAGGTTGCTGATGTTTTGGAATATGCTGAAGAGAATTTTAATAAAATTTTGACGAGCACAGATGTGTATAATTTACGTAAGGATATGAGACCAGGTAATTGAAGTAGTTTAAATTATCTTTGAAGCCATGCCTTTGAGATCAGATGTTATGCGTATAATAAGGCAAAGCGGTCAGGTGGTTGAATACGTGGATTCGAATACAGGGATAACCAGCAGAATTTGCTTCGCCCTGGAATCACAGGTTCAGTTATATCGGAAATATGGAGAGGTGGTGTGTATTGACTCAACATACAATACCAATAAGGACGGGTAGGTTATACATGAAACGGTTGACAAATCTTAATCAGATATTCTCTGTTTCATTTGGTGGTAACAGACAATATGGGTCATGGCAGGCCTCCTTTTTGGCATGGATGAGACGAGAGAGGTCATGTGATGTAGCTCGGATATTGGAACAATTCCAAAGAATAATGCAGGATACGTCTATCACAGAAACTTTCGTAATGGATTCGGCCAACTGTGAGATATCCGTCGTGCGTAATAGTCAAATTCAGGCGAAAATCGTCATCTGTGCATTTCATGTATGCCGGGCTTTTAGCAGGAAGGTGAGGTGAATGTAATTAATACTTGATGCATTTAGACTCGAAATCCTTTTGTACGCAGGTTTTTATATCGTCTTGTTAAAGCTACGACACCTGTAAGGTAAATGCATTGATTTCTAACCGTTTAGATTTCATCACTACCTTAGTGTCATTAGGATGGTTGATCGGAGGGTGTGGAATTATGTCAGGCATTACTGGGTGCCTAAGAAGGAGACGTGGGCTGCGGCATATATGCCGAATACTCTGTTGCTGTTTAATAGTACCAACAATAGAGTTGAAAGCTCTCACAGTCACCTAAAACGATATCTCCACAGAAGAGATCCCCTACACGTATACATGTACAAGACGTATAAATGGTGTGTACGCACAGAGAAGCGTCGTAGTGTTGAAGTCATCGTCGAAAGTTGTCGGATTCATAAGTACCACGCATCGGAACCAGTTATGCCGATATTAGGAAACTTCACTCCTTATGCCACTAAGTTAATTGCCAAGGACTATGGCCGTAATCGTCGGATGGACATAGAGTTGTATACTGATGATATGGCTATCATAAATGACGGCATATACCTGCACCAAGTGGATTATACCAATTCTACTTGTACCTGCAGAATATTTAGGGCACAAAGAATACCTTGCCGGCATATGCTGCTATGTCACACTCAAATTCCTCAGTTTACAGGTAAATCAAACTCTTACTAATATTTAAATTAATATTTTTAGTTGACAAAGTAATTCGCCTGTGTCGCAGATGGTTTTGGCAGGATCCGTTGCTACCAAGTCGTGTGCTGTGTGAAGGTTCAGTGAAGAAACCCTGCATGGAGATACTGCAACTTCGCAGGCAATTGAACAGAAGCTTCGCAGTTATGCAGGATAATTATAGTAATGAATATACTATTAGTGCACTGCGAGCAACTGTGAATTACTTTGAGAATTTTCTTGTCTAATAATGGAAGATGTACATAAATTTTGTGTCAATAAATGCAAATATACCCTAACTTCTAAACTGCATACGCCTTATGTTTTACCGTTTCATGTGACAGAAGTCTAATAGTCATTTGCGAATATAGTGGAAAGCATTTTCTAGAGAGCAAGTAAAAGTGAGTACTTGGCGGAATCCCCAGTACTTAGTATGAGAAGTAAGGTGAACGTTTTTTTCTTGTAAGTACGCAGTGAAAAGATAATGACGAGTTTTTGTAACTGGCATTGTATTTACTATGTAGGTAATGTTATTACAGGCATACATTGCTATAACGTGTCTAGTCTGGCGTATCGCCGCATGAGTAACACCAATTGTAGCGTTTTCCAGTCAGTAAAATTTCGACTTTTCGTACGTCAAACTTCGCGGAAGGTAGATGAAATTAAAGACTGCTCCCAGACGATCCGTACAGCGGCACCTTAGGCAATGTCTACAAAGACAGAAATAAGATAATTAGAAGACACGTTAAAATGCATAGGTAAATAAGTCAAGTACTGTTTTGGAATAAGGGAGATTACTAGTATTATTACAAGGCCTTCAACTCATTTCATTTCTTTCGACTGCTACCATTTCTCGCGTCAGCGTTACTTACTTATAGTTCACTGTAACTTCTTCATTGCACCCTATTTACACAGTGCAAGGAAATGAGAAAATGAGTGCAATACTTAGGATACAGCAATAATAAGGGTATAAGCAGATTAACACTGCAGCGAGGTGCAACAGTAATAATAATTTGCTTTGTTCGAAAACAGTATTAATGTTTCAGTGTTGAATTCGCAGCATCTCGTACATTATTGTATCTCATCTTATGAAGTAATAACATCTCCAAGGTATTTCATGTTAGACTTAGTTTATGTTTCAGTGCCCTCTGTGATACAAGCATCTTGTGAATGATGCATGAGTATTTCAGTTATGCGTACTAAAGGTTAAAAAAATCACTCATCTAATTCACTTCTATTAGCACTAATTCTTATGTCCGTGTTACTGACTTTTGGTTTATGTTTTCTTCAGTGCACTTTATCTGGACAATTTAAGGAATTGGGAAATGCATTGAGTACTTAAGAAACGGCATTCATAATTGTTCGTGCCAATTAACACTGTAGTGAGTTGTGACACTAGGCAGCTGCAGTGACAAAGCCGACTGACTGAGGGCACAGACAATACGATCAAAAACCAGTAGTCTTTTCATATCTTCCAGTTTCAATGGTCACTCCTCACAGTCTAAGTGGACAATATCATCAGATACACTAAGTTGACGAGACTGTTCCACTATAAGTCCCTAAAGTCAATGACAGACAATTCTATCAATACATGTATGATTAAAGTGAACTGAAAGAAGGACGACAGTTGTAGAAATGAGCCTTGCATTATATCCTTCTTGGAAATATCAATTCCCTCATAGTTTAGTTTCAATATTAAGTGAATGGAATGCAATCTACAGATTCATGAAATTCACATGCTGACGTACTACTTTTCTGGAATCATAGTTAATGTCTCCTCATTAAAGTGAGCAATGGGTATTGTACTTGTATAAAATTAATAGGATGTGAACCGCTGCCGATGAAAACGACAGAAATTCTTGGAATTATCAGTTATAATTTCAGCTGGATCACATGCAACACTCAGCAGTTGTTAAGTGGTCAATTCATGAACGTGGAATCCATACAGAAAGCGCAGAAGATTTAGTACAACATGCACACTCCTGATTACACCATGAAGCATGCATGCCAAATGCATTACTTTAAGGGCCTACACAGTTCACAAATTAACTCACAACACTGAAGTGGAGAAATTCATATTTGTCCTTACTGAGCTTAATATAGCGGTTCTTGTGAAGTAACTTTCTTATGCAGAAGAGAAGAGCAAGGTATTCATAATCTTTCGCTACATGTGGAATCGCAGTGCAACTCGATGCGCAATAGTATATATATGAATAAACTCAAAAATAAAGTCCTCCTGGTGACACATTGTGACATGATAGGAGGTGAGACTGTCAGATCACCAACGTATTTGACGAAGTTGCTCTCATTAGAAAGAGAAAAGTCATGTACGACAAGAGAGAGAAAAAAGAAAAGGAGAGATAACAGTACCCTGAGGAACACAACCTTCAGCAAGCAAGGCGGAAGATTTACCCTAATATACAGTATGCTGTATACCATTTGGGAAATGATAATGCAACCAATCACCTGCACAGGACTCGTGTTTGCACGACCGAAACCTTACTCAACTAATATCATCTAGGTCCTTAGTCAATAACGGCATATGCTGAATAACTTAAAGCTTAGCACAAAAGTGATAAAGCACAAAAAACACTTGCAAAGTAGGAGACGGATCCCGGGTGGATGAGGAGGTTACTGAAAGGTATTTATTTGTCATTTAGCGAAGAACAAGATTAAGAACTGCAATTATCATTTGTTGACATTCTGGAGACCATTATTCAGTGTTTCGCATTTAGTTATGCCTAGCCTGTGTCATTCTGCCTGACTTTCAGTATGACTTCGCAAAGAAGTCCAACTGTTTAGTTTGCCACATTCCATGCACCACACAAAGGTATAGACATAAAACTAAATGGAAGTTTAACGAGCGAAAATTTAAGGGAAAATAAATAGTGACATGAGTTGAATAGATACGTGAGATTACACAGAGTGAATGCATCTGTGCCATAAACAAAGGCTTGCAGACATATATCTAGTAGTTCTTCTAGCTGACTGTCAACGATTTTATGAACCAATAGCAGTTTTTCATTCGACCGACCCAAACACATTTTGAACCTTAACATGTGCTGGCTAACATTATCCCTCGAGGAAGGCGATGGCTTGGTATGCGATCACGCGTTATAGCCATCTCAACCTATTCAGCTTCCCAACCTTGAAGACTAACTTACCCTCCTCACCTAACACTTTATGCGTAACCTCAAGAGCAATCGCCATATTATACTGCTTTAATCATGAGATCGAACACAGACACCTATAATCAAACACCGGTATTCTTTTCATATTTTCCAGTGTCAGGGGTTACTTCTCATAGTCTAGGTGTACAGTATCATCAGCAAACTGTAAGCTGATGATGATAAGTCTGTAAAGTCATTTATAGACTATCCTACTGATATATGTGTGATTGGATTGAAATGATATAAGGATGACACTTTAAGAATTCAGCCTTGTGTTACATCCCAATTGGAAATGTGTTTTCTCGGATAATTCGCAAACAGTAATCACTGAATAGGAAACATTCTGTAGAATTTGTGAAACTCATTAACTGACGCAATACTTTTGCAGGCATTATAGTGTTTCCTCAATAAAGCGAGATTTGTATATTTCGGTTGCATAAAACGAGTAAGTGGTATCCTGGCAATACCAATGACTACAACAAGTCTTGTAATTATGCACTACAACTTTTACTTTACTGAATACTCCAGCAGATTTGAAATAAACACTTGAAAAATATCAAATTTATACAGGAAGTCCGTAAGATTTACTAAACTAAAAGCACTTTCGGTTTACATAGGAGTTCTCCATGCCGAATTAATTCCTTTAAGGGCCTACACAGATTACAACTTCAATTAAGCAACACTGACGTGAAAGAAATTCCATTCTTCATTACTAAACTTAATGATAATAATGTTTTTATTCTAGAAACAAGAGCATTCGTAATGTTTCACTTTATGTAAATGCAGTTACATACAGTTGCACTAAGAACTCAATGCAACTCGGTGCACAATAGTATGTACACAAATAAACTGAAAAATAACGTCCTCCTTACCTTCTGAACAACTTTTCCTTATTACAGGTTAATAACTTTCTTTCACGTATGAGCCTGAGATATGTCTATGAAATCACAATATCATAACAGTTAAATCTCGTCCCGAAACCAAGGCCACTTGAAACCAATAGCAACATCGAGACAAACGTCATTGAGGGGATATGCAATAAAGTCGCTCTAAGATTTCTTCCAGCTATTTGGATATGTTCCACTCCTTATCGAAGTTGAAAATATCTTGGAAGAAGTAGATTCATGTCATTTCCACCCTTTTTTAAGAGGACAGAAGACATTCCATCTGGGCCGGGAGTATTAGTAAGCTTAAGAGTTGTGGTAGCTTTATCGATTTCTTGGGCGTTAAAGACTACATCGCTTAAACACTTTTCTGTTTTACGAGGGAAATCTATATCCTGGTCGTTTTCTAGAGTGTACAATTTGGCAAAGTGCGTACTAAACACCTCACATATATCCTCATCACTTTCGTGAGTAATGCCACCTAGGTGTATTATTTTTGGATATGTTGATTTGGAGTTAGTTAACCTACTTTTGAAGAGTTTGGCTATTTCTCCAGTGTTATGTGGCGACTGAATTGCCCGCGTCTCTTTATTTCTAAGACTTAGATTTTTTAACTCATGGATTCTAATGAGGATTGTTTTGATAGCTATTAACGACGATAAGTCGTCATGTCTGTAGTAACTTAATGAATGCTTCCGCATACTTCTTCTTAATGATATTGGAATAAAATCACCTTGAGGAATTTTGAATTTAATCAGTTTCACAGGCGCCATGACATCATTAACCGACTGTATATTGTCATAGAAGTTTTTAAGGACTTCCTCTAAGGAGTCATCGGTAAAGTAGGAATCCCAATTAGAGTATCTAATCAAGTCCTGAAACAAGTCCCAGTCAACCTGCGTGTATAGTCTTATAGGTGTCGGAATAACTTTGTTTCTGTTTATAGTTTCTGGAGAAATATTAAACGAACATGCAACTATTTTATGATCACTACCTGGGAATTCATGTCCCACATGAATTGTAGATGGTGCTACGTTGATCGTGAATATAAGATCAAGGATGTTATCGGACCTAGTGGGTACATTTATGTGTTGCGTCCATCCTCCTTTAATGATGGAATTAAGAAGATTATCATACCTCGAGGGTCCACGAAGTGTACGCCATGATATATCAGGCAAATTGAAGTCACCTCCAATTATATTATAACTGAAGGGAAGATTGGATGCAACACTAAATACGTTGCTGAGTACGTTATCGTATTCGCGGTTGGATGATGGCGGTCGGTATACACACCCTATAAGGATAGGTTTACTTCTGAGAACTTTTATTTCGACCCACACCGAATCATTAAGTTGTGACAGAATAGGGTGACTAAAATGCGTTGCACAAATGGGTTGTTTAACGTATATGAGTGTTCCACCCCCACGACCTGTTTCCCTATCCCCTCGAAAAAGATTGTACTTATCAATTGATAAGCTATCATCCGTAATATCACTTGAGCACCAGGCTTCAGTGATCATGATCAGCGACGGATTGCATATAGAGGCTAACGTACATAATGCTAAATGTTTGTTAAGAACTGATCTAGCGTTTATGAGGATGACTGATAGACTTTGACCAAGTGGTTTTAGTGTATGGGCAATATCATAATAAAATGCTCTGTGGTTATCAGCTGAATATGTGCAGTCGTTATTGGATTCATTAATTGCAACATTTTGATCACTAGAGACGTTTTCTTTAGTTTGATACTTAGGGATGGGTTGTGAGATGTCACTCGTGAGTGGTTGGTCGTTTAGATATTGCGTGCTATGGGAGATACTAGTATGATAATCTAAGGTATTACTATTGGTATTAGGTGTGTATAAAGTGTTTGCTATCTGTCGGGGAAGAAGCAGTTTCCCTGTTGTAAGGTGTTTGCTATACCAGCAAGGAATTGGTCTGACATCATATGTGCTATGTGCATGATCCCAGGCGTTTCTGCCAGTTGTCGCTGGAGAAAATTTTGGTCATATGGGTTGGCTAGAGTCATGTAGTCTGCATAGTTATAACCGAAATGGGTGGTCGGCGTGTTGTTGTGTGCATATGACTTAGATCCTTGTGTCTGGTTAGAGAACTTCCTAGGCCATGATGAGCGTTGTGTTGAAATTGGCATGTGACTCCTACTGAATGCATGAGAATTATGACAGGGCGCTATACGTGTTTTTGGACTAACGTCTGTATTCTCAAACTGGTGTTTCCTGTACATCATGGTTGAGAGTGCATTCGTGAGGGGCTGAGCAACTTCGTGTTTTCGAAGTGTTTGGTGAGAAATGTGACGATTATTTTTTCTTATCATAGGACTAGTAGTGGAAGTCGGAAATGAGTAAGCTCCTACGGTATGTGAATTACTTCTAACTTCAGGAACATGACTAAGTTTAGATGATTGTCCACCAGTAGAATGAGCCAGTGACCCATTCGAAGCTTTCGTAATTATGGGCTTTAGTGTTCTGGGTCTAACGTTCGGTTTAGCTTTTTCCGTATTATTCGGCTTGTGTAATTTGGGCTGCTGGTGATCATTAGGATTTCCCAATAAACTGGATTTCTGTTAAATAGTATCAAAAGTTCTTTTGGTGTTCCTAACGGAAATAGGACGCTTATCATATCGCCTTGTATTTACGCCTACCTGGGTGGCCACATGTGATTGCTGCTTCACAGTTGCCGGGCTAAGAGGTTGTGCGGTATATGACTTCCCGAGAGATTCAAAGTGTACAACTGAATTCAGCTTAGACTTTTTCGAGGGTTTGGCATAAGTGCCAGTGTGCAAGGGTTGCACGTCAATACTGTGATCTGTTAACATTTCTATGTCTGAAATTTCCGTATTTAGAGCTAAGTCTTCAACAGTTGCTTGACTGCTCTCAGTTTGTGTATGCAATATTGTCTGGTGCTCTTGGTCATAAGGCAATATAACGAGGGAAGTATTAACTTCGGTTGTCTTATTGGGGTTGTCTTCATTCAGTTTACCTGCGCGGCAACGTCTTTGGCAAGAAGTTAAATCAGGTACAATCCTGATTTTGGTGTAGGGTGTTGAGGAGCTAAGAGTTTTGCCAGACTCCAAAAATTTCTTAGCTAGATCAACAGACTTCAATTTGAACAGTACAGGACATGGGTGGTTTGCGGATTTCTTACGAAGACGCAGAACCTGGCAGTCAGATACTGAAATGTTGCATGCCTGTAGACAGATTGCTTTAAGTTTGACAATAGGTACATTGTCTGGTATATTATATCCTAAAACATTGTATGAGGACATGACCCTCTTTACAGCCTCTGCAGTCAAAAAGTCTAGCAGGTGCTCAGATTTGAGGAGTGAATCTAAGGAAATCTCTTGTGATGGATCACAAAGTTGGAGGAAAGGAGTAATACTTTCAAACTTATCCTGCAGGTCTGTTATGGATTTTTGAAGGATCTTTAGATCACTAGTATTACTCGCTACGTTATCAATTAGTTCTTCCGTTAAGTTTGGTACTATAACTCTCGGTGTATCGATTGATCTTAGTGCAAATCCATCGTCAGGACTGATGTTTTTAGTGTCCTGCTGACTATTTGATGCTAGTCTCTTAACAGTACTAACTCGTTTAATAACTTTGACCATTATGCAGGTAAAGATTATAAAATTTTCTCAAAAATTGACAAAAGTGTGTGAAATACTGTTATATTATCTAAATAGATAAAAACAACAATAAACTCTCTGTGGTATCTTAGAAAATAAAAGTTTAGAAACACCACCAGACCTAAAAAATTACGAGCAGTCGATCGATAATCTCAAACTTCCAGCCGCCTAACTCGTTTCCAGTTCGGGTTTCACTCAAGAGCCGATCTAGGCAGAAATTAAACGCCATGTACAAGGTCATTGATGAAGTGAGACGCTCAAAGGTCATTTTCGTCCATATTAGTCGGCCATATGGGATTGCAGTTCTGTAGCTGTTCGTTTACACATCGATTTTTCCGTTTATCCAGCACTTATTCACCACGTATCTTGATGCACATTGTTTACAAATGTTGCGTTTCACTTCATTATTGTTTCCGTTTCTGCTAAAATTCGTTATTTCGTTTGTTTCGAAAGTTTTTACCAGCAGGTCAGTGCATTCATTTCATTGTAATTGTTTCATACGTTGCATTCATGCATGGTTTCAGGTTTTTAGTTGTTTTTCCGCTAATAATGAATTAGTACTGTCTAGAAGTTTTGGAAATTATGCGCATGAGCATGTTTGGGTGGCGGAAGCAGTTGTTTCCAGTTCATTTTTGGTTGCCGTTGTTGTTACTAGCTCAGTTGCTTACTTAACATGTAGAAATCTGGAGAAAAAATGTCTTTCACGTTCATGTTTGCAGCATGCAACAATCTACGAGTCACTCTGGTGACGAGAGCACGATGAGGGTTGAAGAACAAATTAAACCTAGAGAATTTAGAACCTGGTTTGAGGTTTAAAAAGCCTCGAAGCTTTTCGACAAGGTGTGTGTTGTCAGCTAAGAAATCAGATATATTGTGAGAGAATCAAAAGCAAGTAAGGATGAGCCAAATGTGAAGTATGAATGTGTGGCGTTTGTATGTACTTTTGGAAGCAAAATTAGGAAGCAATAGGAAATCCCTAAATGATTGTTAATGCCTAGTGTACTAGATCCAAACGCACGAACTAGGACCACCTGTAGTAAACGCGGTGTTAACAACCATTTTATTTGTTTCAAAACTATTTGAAAAGCGGATAACATACGATGATCTGGTGAGTGTTTGGTAAGAATTTAACTAGCAAGAATAACGTTCCAGATTTTGGTCTACAATCGGTGGTTTTTTCGAAGTTACAGCAAGCTGAGAAGCTGATTATTATTCGGGGTGAAAAATTGGCTGGTTACAAATTGCTTGTTTCAGTTCAAATAATGAAATTCCTATTTTTCGGATGCTTGTGATTTCTCCGTGGCTATAAACACTGTTGCCCATGATTTATTAGAAAACTTTAAATAAATTTTCCTTGAACCAATGGTCTTTTTTCTTGGCGAAGCATCTATTGAGACGATTAGGTAGCAAAGTAGAATGTTCTGCGGTTGAGAATCGTAGTCGTTGTGTTTCGGATTTATATCGCGCATCTGATTGCTATAACCCTATGGATGAAGCTTTTTCCTCATGGTGCATTATGATATCTACAAACCGTAAGCACACTGCCTTCGGTAAATTTATTTTTATTTTTTAAGTGACAGCAAATAGTGAGTCATTTGAGGCGACAGGATAAATACCTCTAAACGCTTTCGTGAAGAGATTAGGATATGTTTATTTTTTCGAGACGATCTTTTACCCAGAAAGCTCACAGGATGTCTGCTTTTACTTTGTAATTCAAAGATAAGTTGAGTTGCTCACTTAGGAAGTAGCAACATGAGATTACCTTCAGCGGAAGCTATATTAAGGTAGCTTTAGGTGATGCGTCATAGAAGTAAGCAGCGTAGGTTAATTGTGTCCAGATACATTAAACGTTGTATAACTGGTCAAATCGTATTTCTTACATACGAGTTAGTTTTTTAAATAATGAGTGTACCGTACTAGCGTTTACCTTGATTTGCATACCTAGCTCATAAACATTATGCATGCGTGTGGTATACATTTAAGGTTAAGACGCTGTGTGATGAATTAGTCCGAGATACTTAACGTCAGACTTGTTTTCTGTACCACTCTCATCAATTTTGCAACGGTCATAGGAATTAACAGCTTCACCTGACTTTCTCTTACATCGGAAACTGATATTGACAGTCTGACATTTGGAAGGATTTAGTTTAAAAGCATTTTCTGACTACTGATAGAGAGCTGTTCCTCTTAGTACAGTGTAGATTCGAATTAAAAGACACTGGAATAGTTTGTCCGCGCACTTGACATATTTCATTTCGTTTGCGTATGTACATTAAGTTCGTCAAACAGAAATACAGTTGGTGGTGGACGACTATAATGGAGAAAGTGTTGTGATGCAAGACTGCAGCTGCATCTAAAGTACTTCTACTGTGTTTATAGGCGAATTATTTGAGATCGTTAAAGGATTTAAGTGAAGGTTGAAGATTAAGTAAGAGTAACTTTTCTATAGCTTTTAGAAAAGGAGAGGTAATATCAATAGGTCTAAATTTAAAACATGTTCCATTAGACGACTTAGGTACAGGTACAATTTCAAAGTCCTTTCAAACGGCTGGCAAACATTTCTGGAGAAAGAATCATTAAATATGTGAGAGGATTTCTGCACATTTTTTAAGAATAAGGCTAGGCAAACAATCTGGAACTAGGCTACAAGAAGGGTTCAACGACTGGAGATATTTTAGAACGTTATTTGTATTGAAACCAAGGAAGCAACTCTTATTAACACTTGTGACACCAGAAACCTTGGCATTTGTGGGAGAATGTATGAATGCCTTGTTTACCGTACACACATCAAATGAATAGGAAATACTGGAGGTAATTAGATGCGTAAAGGCGTGAGTTATTTAATATTCATAAAGTAGATATGCAAACACCGCAGTTGTTGATCATAGAAATGATTGAAATTAGATAACATCGCATGATTCAACGGCATATTAGAAACAGATGAAAATTTTTTCCTTGCTCATTGTCAAATGAACAGTCTATTTGATGATGTCAATGCATATTAACAGATTAGTGAAGTAGCTATCAAGCCTAAGTTATTACATTTACTTGTACTTCATACTTGGCGTTTAACAGTATACAGACTTGCAACTGGCTAGATAAGGCGATTTTAGCGTATCGAACAGTACAGAATTATTATTCAACTTGCTAAATCCTACTTAGTTTTTACAATGTGCTACTGTATACAAACAGACACGAAATCTTACGAAGGGCTAAAGTAATAGTCTCATAATACTATAGTAAATCTCCATCCCACTAACTAAGCTTAACATGCATTGATTCAAATTCACTTATTACAAAAGCACATAGTACAGCGACGCACTGAAAAAGTCTAGAGGAAGTAGAATTGAAGAGTATATTAAACATTTCATTAATTTACAAAAGAAAATCCCGATGAAGAGTATTAACGTTAGTTTGACCGAATGATATTTCCGCTGGTTTCATATTCGACAACTTCCGTATACCTGAAAAAAATAGAGCACATGTAAGGACTAGCATAACATGAAGTTATGAAAGATAATTCTACATATTAGCACACACTATGAATACACGGATTCTGTGATGGACAGCAAGATCGCTGTCTGGAATAGTGGCTTTGAGCCCCTCCCACCTTCGGGCTGCTCTGCTTCAGTTTCCAGTGTGTTGTAAAATTGTCTTTTATCTTTCCTTGGTCTCTTCTTAACTTCTTTACTCAGTGCGTTCTACATTGGACTCAGTTTCTCTTTCCGCTGTCTATCTTTGCAGTAATCCATCTTCAGTTTCACGTTTTCTGTCCCTTATTTACTTCCACTTGTCTTAAGAGAGCCATTCTTTGTCTTGCCTCTTGTTTCTTCCAAAAACGACCATTAACTTTTCCTTCAACATCAGTTTCATGGAGTTCCACTTTGCCTTTACACAAAACATAGTGTTTACTGCAGCCTGATGGCTGTGGTGAATGTGTCCTTTATATTTTGATTCTTCAGCGTCTGTGTTGATCTCTTATGTTTTCTATCTCCCACCGCTTCAAAGCCACCCGACTTGACCCTGAATGTCCCTTGCAGTAGATGATGTTCTGAGTGTGCATTTGCTTCTCTTCTCAATTTCGTGTGCATCAGACTGTGCCTCCACTTTCTTGCAATTGAGATGGAGCTAGTTTGGTTTTCGGTGTGCATAACTGGTGAAACTCGTGTCGCTTTTTGTATATCTCTGTAATCCAACACGCTGCCTCCAGTCACCAAATCATATAAGGTTCAGGGGTCTGCAAAAAGTTCTCCGTTTTCATTAACTTCACTGAGAGCCCCTTGACGCATGACGAGTCCCCCTCTTGTGTTACTTTCTTCTAGTTTAGCCCGTCAGGATTTTGATGTCGTCATACGGCTTGCTTCTTGTCTATTAGAGTTTGTAGTTGTCTGAAGAATTCTTCTTTTTTGATCTGCGTTACATGTGAGCGCGTAGCATTCGAGGATTGTAACTTTCCTTCCTATTTAGTAGAATCTTGCTGTTAGGAGATTAGTTCCCACTGTTGCAAAATCATAGATTAGAGCAGAGAACACATAAAACACGAGAGGGCAGATGGTGGTTTTGATTCCTGATTGCATAATATAACATGTGAAGTCAGTGAATCCCATGATACTGTTAGTGATATCATGATAGTCATTCAATCACTATACTCGTAGTTGTAACCTGAGTAGACGGAGTGGATTGTCGACTCTCCAGTTAACAGTTTAGAGAATCAACTTCCATTCTATCTTCCCACGGATTTGTAGCACTTCTATAACGCTTCTCCTCACCTCTCTCGCTGTCCGATCAGCTTTCCCAGTTTCAGACATTCCATGTCCCCTTGCTTCCATTCGCTTCTGTTCGGCCGACTGGCTTCCCCGAAGGCTTTCACCAGCCCGCATCATTCCGTCTCTCCGGTTCCAGCGAAGAATATTGTTATTGGTTTCGTTTTTGCTGTGCTTTGAACTCTGTGAAGCGATTGTGTTGATTTTTTCTGGGATGGATTCTCTAGCCACACGCACAACCTTCCCTCCGTTTTCGGGCCTCTTAGTGGTTGTGTATTTGGTGTAATTTTATGCCAGTCTAGTTATTATCCACTGAATTTCGATAGCTAAGTTTTCGCATGCCACGACCTCTGCTGGAAAACTCGATGGATACTTAGTTCTGGGTAAATTCAATTTTAACTCACATGCGTTTCCTTCTTCCCATAATCTACCCTTCAATTTGACCATGAGGTTCACTTGCTTCAACTTTCGCCAGATTTTGTGGATAGCTAGGGTCTAAGTAAGCCTAGCTTCCTGCTAAGGTTGTAGAAATCTTCGATAGCTTCTGCAGCATACTATGCACAGTTTTTGCTTCAATCCAAACTCTCTGTTTGAATTGTCGCATTGTTGCTGTCTGTCTGTTTCCATATAAACAGTAGCGAACTCTCTGTCCCAATACTGTGCTGATGGAAATGGTTAAAAATTGCTGATTTTGAATAGCAATCTGTTTGATATGGTACACATTTCTGCTTTGTCCAGGTCTTTTCGTAATAATCAGAGGGCATTTCGGGCGGAGGTTTGTTACATTCCCCATGACTGTGCTCAAATTTGTTCAGAGAGACTCAGTCCATACGATATCCGGCTACAGATAGATCTCCAGGATAGTTGTATGTTGTTCACTGCCTTATACATGACTGAGGAAAAGCTTCATATATCTGTGCATCACTTCGGCTTCTTCGTAATCAATGCATTTTTTCGGAGTCATGATTGAGGATTGATTCTTGGGATTAGTTTACAATCCATACTGCTATATGTATTTTTATATACAGTACACCCATAAAACTTTTAAAAATATTATGCAGCCTGGGTGAGTATCTGGACGAAAGAAAATGTTTAAAATTCATTTCATGCAAAGTAGTTAATGTGCACCATTATTCCCCCAAGCAAGGTGCGGCGCTAATTTCAAGACATCAATGACTGACTGGGGATGAAGCGTAGTAAACGTGATGCGTTGCCGACTCCGTCTTCTTCAACGCCGGCGACATCAAGACGTCACTTGGAGCTTTCACCGGCTTTTTCCTGCCTTAGGGATTCCGATACAGACAACTCCACAGAAAACTGTGGATCACTAGGCTCTCCTGTGTTAAAGAGTTGCCATTCACCTGTAAGATATTCCCCTCTGGGGTCTGCTGAGTCATCTAAAAGGAGCTCTTATGAAGAGACCTCCTCTCCAGATGGTCATGCATATAATCCAGACATGTCAAGTCTATCAGTTGGTAAAGGCTATTTGAGTGACCACTTGCAGCACAGTCTATCTTATGCTCGTTGCATGGAACAGCGTGCACTTAACATATCTGCGCGTTTAACACAGACAGCAAATTTAACGATGAGTCCACGGTTTCTTTTCGCTCCAACTGCTCGTATATCAAATGACAAGTCGGATTGCAAGTCTGATGAATCTAAAAGGCTTTCATTGGTTGATGATCTAAATGCACAGTCTTATTTGACTATTAGTCAGCAAACCACATCAACTGTGGAACGGTATGCCCGTCTTGCGGATGTCTGTCCCGATCTTCTTAACAGTCGTACTGTGAATAGATTCATGATGCAAGGCACACCTGGCGAAAATCAAGAAGAACGGCCCATAGGGATGAACCCTATATTCAACTGCAGCACGTAAGTATGTGTGTTCTTTATGACCAAATCCCAAGTCTTGCAGGATCATTTTCAAACCTAGTGGATATATGTCGGACAAGATTGGCAGTATTGTATAAAGCTCGGCACCGTTTGAGTGGCGTTCTATACTGTTTAAAGAGATCACGCTGCGACTTTGAGACGGAAAATTATGGTGGCAGGTAAGACCATATCTATAAATTAAATTCAAGTTTGTGACTGCATCTAACCTATTATGTCAAAATACTTCGGTTGCTATCCTGTCGTATTACTTATTAAGTTACTCGAGTCACTTGATGCTCACTATGCGTCTGAAGTTAGTTGGGGCAATAGTAATCTTTTGTGATAATCCAAGTTAAGATTTCTAGCTGTGAAAATACTTTAGCGGCAAACACAAGTCGAACATTTACTGCTTATGCTTTTGATGTGCACATTTTTCAATTAAGGTGTTATGGTTAACTTTAACAGCCTATTTAGGATTAACAAACTTTCACTCCTAAGCCTCTAAAATGCGACACCTGTTGACTTTTTTTTATACAAGTATGTGATAGGTGGAGTTTCAAAACATTCTTTAAAGGGATTATCACAATTTTTCTAGTGTTTTGATTTCTAGCAGAATTGTGTTAGCATCTATTTTTCAGTGAACTGATTTGATCTTATTTTGGTAACCTTTTAAATTCACAAACGATGATAACCACTGAATTCTCTTATACTGTTTCTTAGATTTTTCGGTCTTAGCATTAGGTTGTAACACACCCTATTTAGCTTTTCTAAACTGTGTAGTCAGGATCACGTCAATCATCCTATTAGTTTAGGCTACTTCCAAAACTCGACGTTTTGTAGTGTAGTCCACATAAGATTTTTTTATTGTTTCTACATGCCAGCACAAAATAATTTAAAATTTCGTAGTTATGTTATCTAGTGACGTATTTTGATAAGTGTCAATTTGTAAGGAACGTGACAAGTTATTCGATACTGGAGTACTTGTTAACTGTTGGCTTTATTTAGTTCAATAATAAATGCTGGCTGGCATAAACATTGGTTCCTCTTTATTCTGTAGCTGGTACTACCTACCTTTCATACCTTATCAAACCTCATATCATAACACTTTAAGCTGACATTACAGAACTTGTATTTTTTTTTCAGTTCTTCTATAGAAATGCTTAATGAAGTACAAGCCTTAGCATTACTGCAGCACACGAACATCATTCGCTTTTACAGTTCTTGGTACGAGGCTGATTCAATCTACACACAGTTGGAACTGTGTTTAGGTGGAAGCTTATTCAATCTACTACATCCAGATAGACAACATGACACGTCTGAGGCGGTAACCGTCACTCCTCAAGTTAACTTTGATGAAGGCGAATACGCTTCCCCTATATCTGATTCATCATGCGATGCAAACCGTAACTATCTTTCAGAAAAACCCTTAATCATATTGGCATCAAATATCCTTAGTGCTCTTCATTATATGCACACTTATTGGTCAATGGTTCATGGTGATGTCAAACCGAGTAATGTGTTAATACAATTAAGCAGACCAGAAGTATACTTAGCAGCCGCACAGGATTCTATAGAAATGGATGCTAAGCGTTACTGTCATAAGGTTAGTTTTTATTAAATGTGGTTGAACTGTGCGTTCATTTCTGTTTTGCTAAGTAGATTACTATGTTAGTGCTTTAACATAATGTATATCTGTACATTAAACTATTTAGAGTAAGTAGGTTGTATTATATGAATTCATTACCCGAATTTCAGGGTACCGAAAATTATGTGGGGTCTGAACTGCAATGTTTATACGTGCAAATTAAATAACAAAAACAAATAGCGATGGTCGTATGATAGTCAATTATTTGCTACTGTTAATATTTTTGCGCTTTGCCGGTAGTTATCTATCGTATATTTTCTGCTATTTTTGTTGGCACTCCCGAATGTTTTATCATTGTCAAATTGTTCTACAAATATACAGTTTTTATGTTCATGTCGTAAAGTCAAGCGTACTTATTCATTAGGGTTTAGCCATCCAAACTGTAGTCCGCTGAACACGATTCAAATCTTTAGTCCATGTACTATGTATCCTCAGATAAGTAGGCTATGTATTTGGTTTTCAGTAGTCATTATTACGCAGTTTCGTTAATTGTTAAACAACCAGAAGTAAGTGTTTCAGGCTTTTTGGTATTTATTTATGTCCATGGTCTAGAAATATGTCATCGGTCTCTGTGGGATACGGCTATATGACTTAATTCCTGACGCTCTTGGCATGGTTATAGTCATATTATACTTTCACGTTGTCATAAGATAAATAGTTCTTCCGTAGTTATATTTGTCCGTCGCTATTCAGCTTCTGTCAATTTTTTCATATGAATAATCTAACAATTTAACTGTATTTTAGCTGTTAATAAAGGCAGTATAAGCAGAAACATTTCATTTCAGTATAAACTGCCATTATGAAAAAATATGTAACTGAGAATTATGAATGGCTAGTTCCATATTAACCTTAGAGGCAACCATTAGTGTGACTGACTGTTGATAACTAAGGAATTAAAGCAGAACTGTATCATTTCAAGTTGGCACATTTCGATAAAGCTCAATTAAAGGAGGAGAACAGAAACATAACGAAACAATGGTGAAAAACACGTTCAAAGACATAGAACCACAATGAATGTCTGTAATACGTGATTTTTAACATCCTGAAGACTCCAACTCCATGAAGGGATTAGAACAATAGTTACTGATTTCAAGGTCCAATAGTTTCCTTACGAATCACCAGTGTTCCAGTAAACTATCTCCGAGGGCATGTTGATTTCGAAATATTGTTACTAAATTTCTTGCTAGATGTATCACGAATTGTAATATGCAAGTCACAGTTTGGGGAATAAAAATCAAGTGCTTATATCTGTTAGATCAATTTCTTAAACTGTTGAGTAATGTCAAAGTAAAACACTGGATATTGTAAAGCTTAGTAGAAAGATAATATTATGTCTGTATCTAGGTTAATTCAAAAAATGTTTTTATACACATTGTGATTCTTTTCTTAGCTTCTGCTTGCTGGTGATACTACAGGAATAGTCTTTAAGTTGTCTGATTTTGGTCGGGCGTCTCGAGCTGGTGAAGATCGTGATGGAGAGGATTTGGGTGACGGACGATATCTCCCAAGATTGAACGATCCCAGTCCGCCAGCAAGGGCTGCCACTGGTCGTGACCTGTACGCCCTAGGCATCACACTTTACCATTCAGTGAGTTAGTTTTTATGAATGCTCTTTTTGAAATGCTTATATATTAGTTTTAGACGATGAATATGGGGGAGTTATATAACTTCACAGCGTGGTACACGCCAATAGTATTATGAAAAATAATGAAAATGCAGTCTATATAAATACTTAAGATTTGCGGCATTTCGTATTTCTATAATAAGACAAAATGTGCTACTCAGTACGTTTAGTATTCAAAAGTTATTTTAATGGCGTTATTGAAAAGAACTGGATACTTCACAGAAGTCATTTCAGGCTTTTCGTGTTAGTACTAATTGCCTATCAACTACCAGCCCACCTAAGCGAATACTACCTTTCAACCTCTTCCACTTCTTCTATCAAATAGGTTTATGATTGACATAACTTGTAAGAGAACACTTTATACATTGAAGGTAAAGGAAAAAAGCACAAACATTCTTCAGTTGTCATTGAGACTGTTGACCTCTTTGTACGCCAGGTCTTATGTTAACTGAAAGTCCTGTCACTTTCGCATAAGACGTTCACTTCTTTTAAAATGAAATAAGGTGAGTATATTCAAGATAAAACTGAGCAAGATTGAAAGAAGCATTCTTAACGACAACTGGTCAAAGTGGATACTTGAGAGCGTTTTCCACAACACGCACGAATGTGACCACAGCGCCTTGTATGAGGAGTGCATGTTGAAGCTTCTCTGCACAATTTGTAGCCTATTGGCTACATTACTTAATTCCACGTAGTCATAAGTATTTGACTCACTAGTGCGTTTTCTAAATCTACGACTATCTGTTGTCACCACAGAAAAATTAGGTAAATACAACTTACCACATAGCTTTTATTAATGTATGCTTTCTATTCTTTCAGGCAGGTGGGCCAATGTCTGCGTCCGTTTGGGAACAGCTTCGCGAGAGAGATTGTCTACCCGACCTCTCTGTGCTCCCAGTTTCTCTGAGACCAGCTGTCAAAGTAAGTAATTTGTTTCCTAAGATGTTACTACGATATTCGTTCTTTACCTGATTTTTTACTTGATACAAAAGAAAACTGATAGTAAACAAGCATAAACATAAGTAGTGTCAAATAGTTTATATTTTTGCTTTATACAATTGACCCAATCAATTACGGTTTCAAAATAGGAGTCATCTGGACGCACTAATCAAACTACGGGTGTTTATATGTACTTAAAACGTCAAAATTTTCACATTCTGTTTGTTTTACGCACATCTTAGACTTTTTATTCCGTTACAGTAGGCAATGGTAGTAAAATTTATAGAAATTATCTCAACACTGTGTAATTGATTTTTGTTGTTTTTAGTGAGAAGTCTTCATTAGGTAACTTCATATTTTTTAGGAAGCACTGGTTAATGTGCGGTGCGTATTGTCGTTACTTTCTTAACAGTGTTAGACCGACTAGTTTGTTCTTTTAGGAACGTAATTTTGAAAACAAAGAATTCATGGACAAAATTTTAATTGACGTAAATGAAAGTGGTTACTATTGATTCACTTGTAGACTTTCTTACTTTGCCTGTTTAATATTCCGCTAAATGTATATCGTATGCTAATGTTATTAATATAATTCACTTCCGTGGTTTTTAAAAATGTAAGTTCTGGTTTCACTTCTCCATTCAATAATCTTCAGCCAACTAAGTTTATCACCTAGTTTTTGAACTTTAGAGTAGTCCCCAACTGTAGTATTATTTGTCTGCCTTAGTAGCCACCGATTCGTCCTTAAACTTCCCCTGTTTTGTTAGTATACAAAGTTAATTGCTATTAAATTTATAACCACTAAAGAAGTATCAGCAGCCAATTCACCAAGGGAGCAACAAAACATTACTTCAATTGTTTCCTAGTTACTCTCTAGTTTTTTGTGTGATAGGATATTCGAGTCTTCTAGTATATGTTTCGAATTTCTTGGCTTGTTGTGTCCTCTGGTGTATAAGCTGACATCTGACAGGCAAACTTGGATGCAGCTATGCCTTTATAAAGCAGTAGAACCAGTGAATATGACGAGTTCTGACTCTCCGTCAGACGTATATTGTCCAATTTTACAGATGATTCTATTCATATTAAAAACTGATACAATCAACTTATGACTGTTGATGTTCACATGAGCAGCGCTAGTATTGGACATTTAAATTTAAAACCACTTAAAAAGTAACCTTTCCATGTATTTACTTTTGTAAAGCCTATCACATTTAGCAGCATTGGCATGTACGTAATGCTGGCGTTCAGATGAAACTAATATTTTTCTTTGTTTTTACTGGCCAAAGAGATAGAGATAGTTGGTTAATGAATTCCTAGTGTAGGAGGATAGACTTAACATTGATGGGCTTCAATCATCGCTAAGTGTGATCTGTAAGTGAAGTCACTAGTCGTAATGTAGTGGGCATAATCAATATAATATCAATTTAGCTGTAATATGCTTTTACCTTTTGTTTCATAGTTTTTCTTATCTTCAATTGGTAATTATAGTCTGTCTTATTTATTGACTGGTGGAAATAATTTTGGAATTGTCTCAACTTACGTGACTATGTATTATTTTTTTTCTTTCCTTATACTTTAATAGAGTCTCCTAAGTCCTCTTGCCCAAGATAGACCAACGACATCTGAACTCCTAAATTACCCGTTGTTTCGTCCTTATGTAAATATTCACTCAGACGGTATGTTTTTGGTTTTAAATTAATGTTTCTACCTTATATATATACTAGAATTAAATTACGTTTAGTCCATTTTATTTACCTGAATCTAGGTTTGCCTTTTTCCTTGTGTCGTTATGGATTTGTGTATATCTAAGTAGTTTTACTCTTTAGGATAAGCTTAATATTGTTTACGTTAGCTGAAAAATGCAGGTTTTTTTTGATAAATCGTTTTATTTCTAAGTAAAAACGAGATGCAAACATTAGCAGCTGGTTAACTCGTATTTATTGCATCGTTTTTTTGAACCCGTCTGTTAAGCGTAAGATTTCTAAACAAATAGGTCGAATAAATTAATCAGCATATTTTAAGCATTACTGACCCAAAGGGATTTGTTATTTTCTTATTGAATATATAAATGAATATTTAAGATTTTTAAGTCCTTTAAAACCAATATATTCAACAGGTTTCCGTGATAGATATGTGTTCATATGCTGATTTTGTCACTGAAATATGTAGATAGAAAGACTTATTATTTTTTGAATTTGTTACAAATAAACTTGTGTAAATGTTGCACTTGAAATCAGCATTTCATACTACTAAGACATTTCTCACTCTGTGACATGTAATTACAGAGTTACAAAACAATATATTGAATTGGATTGCATATTTTACCGTCTTTCAAAATATTCGATTTTCAGCTTGTGATTCAGTACAAGTATTTGGGTTAACTGAAAAAGAATAAGTAATTAATAAATTTCTATTTTGGGTCCCAGTGGCTGAATGGTTTACGAGCTTGCCTTGTAACCGGGAGGTCCTGGGTTCGAACCCCAGTGGGTACGTACTGCCGATAATTAATCAATTTCAATTACCGACGAAAAATAGTACCATGATATTTTTAGATTTCTAGAATTGTGCACAGAGTAATAGGAGTGTTTGTTTTCGAAATATTGTTTGTTGTTGAATAATGTGTGATCAATGCAGATGAGTAAGCATTGTCAACACAGTTCGGCAGGTAAACTTCTCCTTAAAGGGTCAACTAGAGACTCTAGGAATCAGTAGCTTGAAACTATTGGTGATATGACTCAGAACTTTCGTCATTGGCGCAGATGAACTCACTCTTTTCAGTCTCTCAGTTCCATAAAGTCCTCATGTTTCCTTATGTAATTATTTATCTCCCGTACATTTCTGCTGACTGTCGTTAGTTTTAATTTTCTTTCTTTTTCCCTACCTTTTTGTGCTACATGGAGTGTAGCAACTTGAACAGCTGCACTTCTGTGCAAAGTGGTACGATGAAACTGAGTTAGCCGTTGTTATCGGTAATCATATGTTGGTGTCATCGTGACTTAAAAGCAAATTTAATAGCTTGCTGAAAGTAACAGTTGAAAAGTATATATCTCTTTTATTTCCTTTTGCTGGAAACAAAGCTGAAACTTAGTTAACGTTTAATCATAATCCGTACACTATTTTTTAACATTCACAAGAAAAATATGATATAAATCAGTCTACGAACCTGTGTTTTCCGAATCAATCGCATCCACTTTTTAAGGTAGACTAACTGCATACTTATGGAGTAACTGTTTGTTAAACTATCGCGCAGACTAACAGATTACTACATAAATAGTTGAAAACATTTCTTTCCCGTAGTATATTTAAAACAAGCAATAACTGTGAAGCAAAGCAGTATTTAATGAATTCATTAATTCCAGCAGGAATTGTCATCATATTTTATCTGACGTGCTGTTAGCTTTCTGAGGATATGTGCAAATCGAAAATCGTATATTAGTATTGATCTTGGTGAGTAGTGTTCAAACTATCTTATGAGTTTAAATCAGACATGTCAAAATTTTGTAATTTAGTCGTATACAATTCGCACATATTGAATTTATTTATGCGTTTTTACGAAGTTCCCTGGTATTTCGATATTATCAAATCTAGATGTTTATACTTGTATTAATTCTACCACAATAACTCCAGTTTATATGTTACTATGTAATTTGATGAGTATTATTCACTCGATAATGACGATAACAGATTATCACTCACCATTTATGGATAATATATTTGTACAGCTTGATACTGATTTGTTGTCACAACTTCCATGTGTTTGTATGTGATTTAACCTTAAAAGATTATATAAATAACACTGTTTGTACAGTACTTAGGTGATGAGCTCTACCGAAATTTATGAATTCATTAAACACTGCTTTTTCACAGTTGTTGCTTCTTTTAAACTTAAATAGATATTAAGAATGCACCACTTGAGTTCCTTGAATCAGTAATTCAATACTTGGTTCTATTTCATTAGGCTCTTGATTTATGTTACTGCTAACTCCAGTATGTCAGATACTTTTGTCCTGACTGTTATTTTCGCAAAGTTTTAGTGTTGTTTTGTTTTGTAATTTATCTGATTAAATTAAATAAATTACAAAATTGTTTTTGTCGATAACCCAATAGCTTTTGCTTACAATGAAATGAGAATTTTTCTCTTTTATTTTAGATTCCTGTCCATTGTTAGATTTTGTTTGCGTTACCTGAATTTCTGGACTTACTGACTCACGTGATTATTCAGACAAGACAGTGATTTGAACTTTTATATATTTACTTGTTGAATATGACAAACTCCCCATGGAGTGCGAAAGTATAAATAAATTTTTTCAAAAGTCGTATTGAATGTATTCTAAAGTTTTCCTACCGATCTGATGTATTTATATGGTAAAGTTAGCTTTCTTCAGTAGCAATTGTGTGTAATAGTTGGCATGCTATTCGCCCCTGTGAAATGTAAGATGCTGCTACAGGACTGGACTACGTCAACTCCTAGCTTAGTGATAGGGAGTGAAGTGATAGAACATGTTGATCACTTCACCTATTTGGGAAGTTGTATCAGCACCAACGGATTGATTGGTGACGAAATCACAGCACGGATCCAGAAAGCTCGGGCTGCTTTCTCTAACTTGCACCGTCTCTGGCGTAGGCGTGACATCCGGCTATCAACCAAGGGACGTGTATACTGTTCAGCAGTTCGCTCCGTCCTTCTCTATGGCGGTGAGACGTGGCCATTGAGAGCGGAAGACATGAAGAGATTGTCTGTTTTTGACCACAGATGTTTACGATCTCTTTCTCACGTTAGGTGGTATAATAAGGTAAGTAATGTTGACGTTAGGCGTAGAGTGTTGGGTAAAGAGGGAAAATCACTCGAAGAGGCTATGAAGTTACATAGATTGAGATGGTTAGGCCACGTGCTGCGCATGCCTAGCCATCGTCTCCCCCGACGGGCATTACCAGCTGATATAGGTGCAGGTTGGAAAAGGGTAAGTGGTGGCCAAACAAAAACATGGCATCAATCCATGAAATCCCTGACAGTTAAACTGAGTCAGGTAGGGAGATGCAGACTTCCGGGTTGGGGCCCTCGGGACTCTAAGAATCAATGGCTGGAGACAATAGGTGACATGGCTCAAAATCGTTGTCAATGGCGCAGATGTATTCAGTCTCTTTAACCTTCATATTCCTTTCTACCATTACTCATTCTGTTTCACTCTTATACTTATCTAAATTCTATTGATTCTCTTCTCTCATTTTCCTGTCTACGTTTGTGTGCTATTTGGAACGTGGCAACTCGAACTGCTGCACTTCGGTGCCAAGTTCTATGTTGAATCCAGCAGCAGCAGCAATAGTTGAAAAATGAGCTTTGCAGTATGCTGTGTTTAAGATTATTACAGTACTGAGAGATCTATGTCTATGTGTACCGATGTTATAAAAATTGTATACTTACCCGAGGTTCTCTTTCAGTCCATGAAATGTAGTGGATGTCTTCTGTGAGTTGGATGGACTTAGCTTTGCAACTCAGCTGTCTAGCTGAGAGAATACAACTACACCAAAGTCATCCACCTGCTCTACAAATCTCTATCAAATTTGAATCTAATAGTATTAGACTGTATGGCTACGCTAGTTTAAAAAGGAAAAAATTATTTGAGTAGACATTTGTCTTTAGAAATCCCCCCGTCAGGCTCTAATATCATGAATCCATGGGAATAATAAAAAAAATCGGTTTCGGCGAAGAAAATTTTCTTTTGGACGAAGGCATTAACTAGGCTGCGCATTCGTGTATTTAAAGTAAGTGTGTGAAAAAGTTCCATAACTGTTTCCGGTCAAAGGTCAAATTAATAAAATTACAAAGTGTATTAAATACGAAAATCGGATACAGAATATAGTAAGGTTGATAGGTTGTAGTATTATCCTAGAAATATTTCAGGTCAAAGGTCAAATTAATAAAGTTACAATTAAGAATGTTGTAATAAACAGAGGGATAAAGCATCAGAATTACTGAGGAGATTGACATGTTGTGCAATTAGGGGTTAGAAGTGTAGAAATAACAAAAGAGACAGGATTGTTGGATAGAAAATCTAGTGGGATCATCACTAATGTGACGAATAATTGTTTATGCAATTAGGGATTAAATATGTAGAAATAATAAAATGACAAAACAGACAGGAAGTTCGGATATGAAGATTTTATTATAGGATTTAGGTTTTTCGTTTAGTTCCTAGAGATATAGAGAACTTCCTCCGCACGTTTACATTGCATTCGTTTCTCTGCAAACTTTTTGTCGTGGCTCCAACTATTGCCACATGGTTTCATCTACTCTTCATATTACCTCCTCCATGTCACCCTTGGACGACGAAATCGCCGCTTCCCGTTTGGGTTTCGCTCGAAAATATGGTAGTTGTAAATAGGAATTAAGAAAAAATTAACGTGAATAAATTGGAAGTTTGGGAAAGAAAGGTAATGGGATAGTCAATATCAAGAGAATTACCTGTTTATGATGGCCATGACAGGGACAATGTGTGGAAGTACATCTTTTGGATACATAGCGTGGGTTTGAGTTTTTGGATGGCTAGTGCCTCGGTTATGCCCAAATATCTTGATTTTACTCCCTTTGATAGGTTTGAACGAATCTTGTATATGATCTTGAAGGATTTTTCGAAAGGCGCTGAATGTCCTGAGCTGACCAAATGTGTCACTGAAGTATATACACATTTTCGTTCTGCTTTTACTAGCCAAGTTGGGTAGTGTTCATGAGAGCGTTTTTAAGGTTGGCGCTTGTTACGGCCGATGTACTTAGCTCCACACAAGCAAGTAAACTGGCATATGCACGACAGCTTGTCTTTCGCGTTCTGGCTGAACAGTTTCTAGCAGGAAAATGTCAGTCGTAGGCTTGTGGTGAAGTATGATTTCTTCAGAGATTTACAAAGGCGTTTCCGAAGGATGTCTGCTTCATTGTCACCTTTGAATTCTAGATTAAGCAGGAGCATCTTCTTCGGGACGGATTGGACTTGTTCAGAAGTCTTCTTTTATTTTAGATTCTTATCTATGAGCCTAGGTGGAAAACCGTCTTCCATCAAGGTTCCTCGGTGATTACGCAGTTCTTTCTCAACCTCTTCCCCGCTGGATGTCTTCCGAATCCTCGAAGAAAGAGTGTATATCAGGTTCCTCTTCCTGCTTAGGGGCACGAAGCTTTGAAAGTTGATGAATTGTCCATTCCATGTAGGCTTTTTGTATATGGACCTTTTCAGAGAGTTGTTGGCGTTTCTTCTGAGATGAACGCTGAGGAAGTGTAACATTCCATCGGATTCAGCTTCAAGAGTAAAGTCGATGTTTTTGTGAGCATTGTTGAAGGTTTGAAGTAAGTTTCAAAGGTCCAGGTTCCCATCGCAAATGATGAAAGTATCATCAATGTATCTCTTATAAACATGAAGGTCAGTGATAGTCGATGACAAGAAGTTGTTTTCGAGGCTGGTCGTAAACAGTCGACCATGAGGGGTCACAGTGGAGAGCTCGTCGCTACACAATCTGTTTGCCGGTAGATTTCGTCGTTGAATCTGAAGTAGACGTCGAGGGTACAGTAAAGTAACAGCTCCTTTAGATAATGGGTCGGTATACCGACATCTATGCTGTTGCGTTGGATGAAGTTACACAGAAAACATATAGTTTCTGTCAGTGGAACATTGGTGAAGACCACCTCCGTAACGCCATCTTGATATACGGGAAAAGCATACAGAAGTGTGATGATATTAGATGGTTGGAGGCAATCGGCAGGAAGCCGGCTTCCTTGTTCTTGTCCTTCCTTGTTCACGGTCGTTGCGAAGACTTTTTGTTAGTTTTCGTTTGAGTAGCATTTGAGTACATTTCGCTCCTCATCGTAATCTGAGCTCGCTGGAATCAGTCTTCTTGCGTCAATCAGTTCGGATGAGGCGGTAAAGATCCAGTGGCTTTAACTACCTTGAGGTTTTAGGTTATTGACAGCTTTCACAGCTGTGTCTACAGCTAACTATATGTTGTGCCAGGCTACCTCAGGGGAAGTCCTGCTGTCGACCTCAGAAACTAGTTTCGCTATTTCTTCCTTAAATAAGGACTCAGTAACGAAGTAACTACAAAGTCTACCTGAGACCAGGAAACTTCCCCATACAACCAAGAAGCAAGAGCAAAGACATCAATTTGATTTTCACTGGCTCGTAAAAACGATAACGGAAAACCTACCGCTATTGTACTTCCACTTGAAATTCGTATCAATGCTAGGGACTTTCATATGATAGGTTACGGCAATTTTCTTGCTATTTCTATCCTAACTATGCATTTTCTGTTTAACTTATGGAAAATTCTATTTATCTAACGAGATAACATCGGCAAACCAACAAAGCATTCCAGACAATTTTTCCATCCTTAACTTATATGCCGTCGAGATTTCATGTGTAAAACTCGTGAAAATGTGTTCTCATCCACTAATACTTCAAAACATCTCAATGCACAAGAATTACTGCTTTCTGATGGACTACACTGTATGCCCATAAAATCATGACTATATGTATGAAATTTCGTTTACAGTTACATTTTTCAAGTTATTTAGTTTATTTTCATCCAAAATACAACGGGAAAAACGATCTTATAACACCTGTTCACGTTATTTTCCCCACAAATTTGTAGGTTAACCGATCAGTTGACGTAAGGTGTTTATCCATTCCGTGTTTCACTGTCGTAGTTTGAATGAGCACTTCAAGGTCATTGGTATGGTAGTTCATCTAGATGTCTATTCTTCATCTTAATCCGAAAAACAAGTCTTAACCTCCACTCCTACCCCACCTCTAAATCTCACCTTTTGACTATACCTACTTAACCTAAATGGTAGCTATTTGGATGAGAAAGTTGGATTTGTACCTGAGAGATTCTAGAGTAGACAATCTTGTAGGGGTAAATAATTGCTCAAAAGTATTAGCCTACAGAATTCTTTATTCATCATTAGATGCCAACCTTCGCTATTTAAGTCAACTCGTTAAGCTGAATTATCGCGGCCAAGCATAAAAGCCATTTGACACGCTGTCATTTTATGTTTAGTCTTTCGTGTACGTTGCCTAGCTAAGTAACCATTATCACACTAGGATTCTGATCTCTACATATACCTCGTATTTTTGAAGATCTATATGGTGTTTTGATTTGTCTTTTATCTAGGCAGAAAAAGTACCATATGAGTAGGAGGATAAGAACTTGAGTTTGTATACAGCCTGCTTCGCGTAAAAGTTAACATGCCTTCACCTCTTAAAATATGCTTAATAACCATAATCTTCTTTAAAAATTTTCGCAATAGTACACTTTTTTTTACCTCCATTAGTCTGGTTTACCATGACTAGCGAATTCAGACAAACTTTTTCAGTCCTCCTCTAGGGGCATTCCTCATTTACTAGACCTAAAATAGACTCTTTCCAGCTGCTGTCTGTGGTCAGCTGTTAATGGAAATGGGCATCCTATACTTGCACTCCACCTCCCCACGGAAACGCAGGTGCATCCTTGACTGATACTGCTTCGGGTTATAGTAAAAAACAGTTAACGCATAGCAAGATGTGGGTATTTTTAACGAGTTGTGTTTTCTTAGTTGGTCGATTTAATTGCGAAGCTTTCGTTGTTCTTCTAGACAACACCAACAGTGAAGGTTTAAGTATGAAATGAACTTATTTGAATTCTCTATGAATGATATAATTTCTATCTACTGGCAACAGTAGCGTCGGTGGCACAGTGGTTAGGACTCTCGCCGACCATGCAAATGGTCCGGGGTTCGATCCCCTGCGACGCACACCCGATATCTATGGTCGGCCTGCAAAATTTGGGCTACCGATATCCATGCTGAAAATTCCACACTTGTACTGAAAATACGGTGTGGCATCAAGCTGAAATCAGAAATAAAAAAATAAACCATTGCTAAGCAATTCATTTTGTAAACGGTGTTATTCTTATCTTTTTCTATTTGATCTTTTGGTTTGCACAATATCAAATGAAGTGATTTGTGTCGGCTTGTGTACTATGTTTATTTCAAACCGTATTAATATTCTAGCGGTTATTTCAAAAGTACTCTTGATATGTGGTATAGTGGATTTTCTTGTGGTCTTTAGCGATGGTTTCCCTGATGGTATTACAACTTGAGTTTGAACAGTTTCTTATAAAATTCTGTGTGTATTCATTCTTTTTGAAGACAGTTAGAAGGCATTTCTTTTCCATTCTCTACAGCACCGGAGTGCTTCAGTGTTTGAACCCTTTTCAAAAGTATCTGCACAGCACTTCTCTTGTGAGTAATTGGGTTATTGCTATTATAGTTGAGTGTTTGGTCTGTATACGTTGATTTTCTGTAGACTTGTGTTTCTAAATTTCCTGTTAGTTCTCTTGAATGTAGCATCTAAGAATGGAATTTTTGTTGCCTAATTCTTCTTCTCTCGTGAATTTAATGTCTTCAAATATTTTGTTTATTAACTTATTGCTGTATTCCAAATTATTTCTCCCAATTATCACAAATGTATCATCAGTGTAACGTACCTAGATCTTTGGTTTAATAATGATTACAGCTGTTAATTCTAATCTTTGCATAACGGCTTCAGCTATTAACCATGAAATAGGTGTTCCTTTTATCTGTTCCTACATCTGATTATTGAATTGGAGGTATGTTGTATATCATAATTCCAGGAGTTCCATGGCAGTTGAACACTATGTTTTTTTGTTTTCATCGCTATATAGTATGTGTTGCTTAGTTTCTTTTACTAGTTTTGAACCATCTGAAATGTGTAGTGCTGTGACACTAAAGGATGCCATTATCTTATTGTCATCCACTTGAATGTTTTTGTTTTTTTGAAAATCGGATTGGCGAAATGATAGAGTGGTCGCATGATTCTGTTAGAGATTTTAATTTTCTGAAGAGTTCTGTAGATAGATTATATGTTGGTGTTCCTGATTGAGAAACATTTGGTCGTAAGGGGATGTTCCCTCAGAGAACACAACTAAATCAAAACCATCCACCTGAGCTGCAAATCTTCTCCATCACTTCGAAATATCGGTATGCCTATGGGGTTATGAAGAAGCCAACCAGGTTCAGGATAACGTAGTTGAAAAAGGGTATCTGGAGTCAGAAATGTGACTAGAGGGTTTTTTTCGTCTGATTACGTTTTACTTTTGGCAAAGTAAGCATGTTCCAACCTTAGTGCCTCACATACTTTGTCGGCAAACCTGACTATGGATCTGATGCACAGATGTAACTCACTGAAGACTTTTCGTCTGTAATTTGGATGACAACAGAGAGTTACATTCGTAGAAGCGCCACGAGGAATGGTCCATTTACGTATGCTTGACGGCTCTTCTTGTACCTGCAGAGTTGTCAACAATTCCTGTTGAATACTACTGTCCTCCTTTCGAAGGTTAACAGGTTAGCTAGATCACGGTCATCATTCTAAGTGGAAAAGTAGATGCCCAAGGGTATATACGCATTGTTATTACCCGCAGCTAAGTGGTAAATAGTCAAGGTAAATGTGAAGTTTCGTATGGCTGGCGTGACTCTTCTGGTTAGTGTATATCTGTGGTTGAGTTCAGAGAGTAACTGAATTGTTTGTAGTCTGTGTAAAGGATGAATTCATGATCCTCCACTGAATTATGAATGTGTCGTATAGTACAGTAGAAAGGAAGTAGCTCCCTGTTAGTTATCTGCAGCCATCATCTGAAAGAAGCGAAGTGAATGCGGATGATTACTAACCACTTGCTATAGGACTTTACTGATTGCACTGTCTCATACGTCAACTGAGATACGTAGAGATGGTGTTGGGCCCTGATGCATTAGCAGTGTGGCATCCACTATGGCTGTTTTAAATGTAGTAAAAGAATTCTCAGAGAATTCACGCTTTTGGTTTTACCTCCAGGAAAATTTGTCAGCAGCCACATTAAAGTAGTGCAGTTGGAAATGAATGGTCGATAATAAATTTAGAGTGTGGAGATGGACTCCGGAAATTTAGCAACTTCTTCCATACTGCTCGTTAGTCACAGGATATCCCTATTTTAAATAGTATAGCCAAGAATGGTAAGAGATTTCGCTGTACGGGATCAGAGAAATTCAGCCATTCAATTGAATCTCAGACGTGTCAATTTCAGTGGTCAAATTGTTTATCTGTGCTGACTGGATCAGATTGCAGACAATTGGGTTTTCAAGGAACAAGAGAATGGCTGTGTGTTGTGGTGGATTTTATATCTCTGTACTTTCTACATATCATCGTCAATAAATACATTATTGAACAGCCGTAAGGGTCATGTTCTCCCTCCTCTAGTTGGGGTAGTGTTAGGAGCAGCCCGGTCATCAGGTTAGATGGGTCAGGCTAAAGAGTCAGCAGGTGGTGTGGCCAAAGTCCAAGTCTAGTAGGAAAGACGGCCGCAAAACAGCTGTGAGCCTTATTTCTAGTAGAAGGCGATCGAAAATGAGCTGGAAGTCTTTCAGGAGACCTTCCTACATTACTCCTATTCAACGCTACTGAATATTTATGGTAAAAGTGTGTCCACTTTATCTGTCAAAGAACAAGTCCATATGTTGGAAATGGCGTCCCTTATATGGGATTGTGATGAGAAAGTCGTTTAGTCACGCGTGCAGAAAGTCTAGAGCTTCATGTTTTTTTAGCATTCTGAAGAGCCACTCGCATGCGTAGGAATTCAATTAATCAATAATGAGGTTTAGTGCCATCGGAATATGATTGTACACCTAGACCAAGTCAATTTTTTCTGAGGAATTGGGGCGTCTGTTAGTGTTGCTGCTAAGTATCGGATATATGGCATTGGACAGAGGTCGGCGAAAACTCCTAACTTATAAGAGTCCTGTTTTCGAGCTTTGCAGTTTGCATCCCGCTTAACATTGCAAGTTATATACAGTAAACTGCTCATGGGACAAATAAGTTCTGTCCACTTGTCACCGATATATTGGAAAGTTCAGCCATGCTATTCTCCTTAATCAACGACATACTTTGAAATACGTAGGCGATTCCTCTGGTGGACAGTTTAGTAGTACCACCCAACAGTCAGTGACGGAGGATATTGGCGAGTCTGGCCTTATCCTCATGTAGATATAAATCATGACGTCACCAAGAAGTAAAATCCACTAATTGAGCCTGTGTTCATCCCGTACATATAAACATATCTTTGCGGGAAGGTTGTAGTGAGTTCTCCATTTGTGGCCTGCAAATTAAAGAGGCCTTTTCCAGCGATTGTCCTCTGTGGCACAGATGATGCCATCTTTCACACCAGTATCATCCAGTTAATGGGTTTTGATGGAAACATCTCTAATGTACAGCAAGCGGTTGCCACCACTGGCCACGGTAGCCTCTGGTTGGTGATGGGATGTAATTGTCTATAGTCTTGACACCCTTATAATACCAGACGGTTTCCATAACATTCGTACCAGCTTCGTAGGCTTTGTGATATTAACACCAGTGTTGGTATTCGCCTTTATTTAGTTTAGACTTCAAACGTTCGTGTAGGCTGCTAGGTAGAGTAAGGCTTCTACAACCGTTTAGGTGATTGCGGAATCATATAATTCTGCTGTTTCAGATCTCCTGTACATCATATGTGAACTGAGTATACTTCCTTTACGAGCCGCAGATCTATCTCTAATTCTTTTTGGCATATGTAAACTATGTGTAAATGTGTAAGCAGGTACACCTCCGAACTCTTGCATAGCCGGACACTGAAGAAACGTTTACTGAAACGTTAGAGAGATGAGAGGTCATTTTTCTTTTGGATTACTGCCCTTAGCACTTGTTTAAATCATACGGAAGAGCAGGAATTATTGTCACGAATTGTTGGCTTGGTGTGTTTATCCCGTGATTTCGCCCTATCTAAGCAAACTGGCGCGGCTTAAAGCGTATCGTTTAGGGTGCCTAGTTACGCCTGATAAATAATATTTTGGGTAAGTAGTAAAGATATATGAGATGAACATATACACAATGAAATGTACTTGCGAAAATAGGGGAAACTATTTGAGAGAATACCAGTTTTGGAGATGACAGATGTCGATGAGTATGGGAAGTACAATTTTATGCTAATGTAAGTCTGTATCCTCCAATGCTGTATGACCAGAGAACTGTTAGAAACCAGATCCAGACTGAAATTTGGTATTACGAAATAGAAACTATATTAAAGGATTGGAATCGCAGGGCAGAGACTCGGGCTTATTTAACTAGGAGTCGTGCATTAACAACGGAAAATTAGACGATAGCGTACCATGTGATGAAATAAATGAATTTGTAAATGAATTTGCATGAGAAATGTACTTCAACCAGTCAATATACAGATTTTCAAAGCTTTGTTCCTCTCAGGTATAAAACAAGTTTCGTAAAGACCCTCAGGTATAGGGTCAGAGCTATTTACTTAATAGATGCAACTGAAGACGAATTTAAGGATGTACACGACAAGTTAATTGAAAACAATTACCCTGAAAAGTTTATTACCAAACACGGCCAAGAAAGTAGAAAAGAATTCTGTAACTGTTGATAGGATGCTTCCATATATACAATTACAATTCAAAGGTGATACACCAAGTGAAATAACAACCAACTAGTTAAGAAAATCGATTCAATGAATTTTCAATGAGGATAAGTTGCAGATTATATTTTCCACATAAGCGGTTGTGATTCCGAAAATGAAAGATGAAGTATCTAGGCTAGCCACCTATAACTGTATCTGTCATTTCAGCTGCTCTTGTGGGGCCAGTTATATTGGCCGTAGCTCTAGGGACCCAATTTCTTGTGCTCGTGAACACCAAATACCGTGTTTAAATAAAGATGTTTTTAAAGCCATCACTATTTCTATAGTGGATCATCTCGTCCAGACAGACCAGAAAGCTAACAAAGTCTTTCTCTATAATCTACCGGGTACTGAATAAATTACTATAAGACTCTAGATAACGAACACTCCAAACACAAGACGGCATTGCAATTCGCTTAAACCAACCGGAGCTGTACGTGCAAAAATAGATCTGGCGACTATTGTTACCATGACCCGCTACGCAACTTGTAAATTCATGAATTCAGTGTTACTTCACTTAATTTTTCTGATTTTCAGTTGTTGCACATTACATCTTACTAATAATTTTGAAATGTAGTCGGTCGATAGTGGGGATTCAGTCTAACTTAAAATACAATTGTTGTCAATAACAATAATTCTTTAATTATTATTATTATTATTATAGGTTTCCAGGCCGTAGGTGTTACGAACTTCCTGAAATAATTTATTATTATTATTAATTATTGTTATCAATTATTGTTCACTTAAGGTTCGGGTGGAATGTAAACCTTTAACAGAACGAAGATGTACAAAGAGCGACATGGATTTCACCTGACGGACACACAAAATATCAAACATGAATTTTCTCCTACTCAAAAAAGTACGGAAGCAGTCTGCTGGACACAAAGTAAAGAAAAGGAGAACCTACGGACCTCGACAATTATGTAGTGCAAGGTACCGTAAGCATCACACTGAAAGCCCTAGAACCGACTGAAAATGAACCATAATTCAAGTTCAACACTCAAAACCTGGAAGGACAAAACTGCAAAGGATACCTTAGCTATAGATATCAGACCTCAGCCGAAGCTAATACATGGTATCACTGAGGAAACCTGCGTTGAAGAACATTGGAATTCCCTGAAGTTGATGTTCAAGGAAACGTGTTCACCTATTCCAAGACGAAAGAAGAGATATGACAAAGAATGGCTCCCAATGAATACCTCGAAGCTAATGGAAGAGAGGATGATGGGAAAACAGATGACTCAATGAAAAGATGGACAAAAGAATGAGAAGTTGAGTTCAATTTCAACTGCACTCAATAAGGAGAGGAGTGAATAACAGTGATATGAAAGACATAAGCGGGTTCTATTACACACTGGAAAGTGAAGCAAAACACGCCACAAGCAAAACAGACGTCCGAACATTATATCAGATAAGGACATTTCTATTCGGGAAGAGACCAACACATGTGAAATCAATTAAAGACGGTGAGGGTAAGCCAATTACCAAGGAGGAGAAACAAATGAAGCAGTCGACTGATCACTCCAAAGGACTATTGAATCCACTGTGATCTGCAACTCGCACAGAAACACACCACCACCAACAGCACGCACAAAACTACCAGGCAGCGAAAACCGGTCCTCCAATGAAAGCAGAAATCTCGGATGCAATCGAGCTAGTGAAGGCCAGACTGGAATGTGGCAAGACCGGATGAGGCTCCCTCCTGAAGTACTGGAAACGCAACAAGAGATTGCAGCGGATATGCTGACGCCGCTATTGCAAATCATTCAGAAGGGAAGAAAGGCTCCTATTCATTGGAAGAGAGGCTACCCTGTCAAACTACGAACGAAAGACGACTGAGGCCTCTGAGAGCACTGGCACGAAACAATGCTCCAGTCCACGCCAACTAAAATACTAAGTCGTGTCGTCCTGGAACGAATAGACGACGCACTGGATGCAGAAATCTGCTCCACCGGAACAAGTTGGATTGAGGAAAGACAAATCGTGTGCGGATGAAATTGCAACTCTCTGCTTCATCATCGGATAGAGCATAGAATGGCAGTCGAACCTCTACCTCATTTCGTCGACTTTGAAAAGACCTTCGATAGGGCAGACGGAGAAGTGATTTGGAGACTGCTTCAACACTGTGGCGTGCAGTGTCCCCAATCTTCGTCGACCTCATTCAACAGCTGGCTATATGACAATGGCACATGTCAGGCGATTCACAGCGGAAAACTCAGAGAAACCTTTCGAGTGAGGACGGGAATAAGACAAGGCTCCCTACTATCACGACGATATTCCTGATTGTGGTGGGGTGGATCATGCGACAGACAGGCTGTGGAAGGGGCGATGAGAGAAATACACTGCACTCACCGATCAGAAGACTCTAGGAGATCCGGATTTTGTGGATGATTTGTGTCTAATGTCCCAAGAACTCGAAGATCTGTGGGCGGAATCCAATAAATTGACAGACGAGGTTGGTGGCGAAGACACAGAACAGGACTTCAAGTGAACATAGAGAAGATGGAGGTGGTGAAGACAGTCGACCAACAACGACAACAAGCACCGATCATTGTCGAGAGGAGAAATCTGGAGGAGATCACTTCTTTCAACTACAGGTGGCACGGATGAGGATGTGGAAGCCAGTCGGGATCGGAAATGGAAGACAGACCTTCATTGCTCTGAAATCAGTATGGAAGTCTACTGCAATTCACATAAAGAAAGCAGTTCGGATTTTCAACATGAGTGTCAGGTCAGTCAGTCTCTTCTTCTATATCGGTCAGAAACTAATCACGGACGAGTCATGTTAAGCATTTCCAACGGGATACTGCAGACTTTTACCAACGGTTGGCTTCGATCGCTCCATGTTGAAGATCGTATGGCCAGGAAGAATTGACAACAAGGAACTCTGGGAACAAACCACCCAAGAATCTATTGCTCAACAAATATGTAGGAGAAAATGGAGATGGTTAGTTTGTTAGTATCTTCGTGTTGAATACTTTCTCAGTTTAAGGATATTTAATGCTACTTCTAGAAGTGACTATACAGATGAACAGATAAAATTACTAGCTATTTATTGATATCAGCAATTTATTTCCATTGCATATAAGTTATTCGATTAATGTTTATATTTGACCAATTTGCAAGCAAATACATCTAATTATCAATATCATGGTTTCTTACGAGTGTATAATAATGTTTCCGATCTTTCGTAATGCAACAACAAAAAGTATCGAAATAAATATTTACCTCTTCAGAGAAAAGTCGATCCACATTTTGACAATATAGCTTTGGAACAATATTAATTTTCAAGTGTATTATATTTTCTCATGAAAAGTTGTCGGTATCTTTTTCAGAAAGTAGACTGTTAAGGATATTGTATCCACTCAATTGTTTGGGGTCTTGAGAAATTTCAAAGTGATTTGGCGGAAAAGTCAGTGGTTGAACTGATGAGTTACAATTGAATATGTTACTTGAAATAGTTGAATGCATACCACTACTGTCTTTCAAAATAAACCGAGTTGTGTTACAAGTGTTCGCAGCAAAAGGTTTCACATTCTAGTAGTAAGAAAATAAAAATGTATATATTTGTTGAAAATAATGTGTAATTTGATATATTAATTAATTTTCCATTTTTACTCGAAAGTAACATATTTTTCAAGGAGATATTGATATAAGTTTGCGTCTATTACCACATTTAATGTTGCATTAATATTAATAGTACATGCTGCTATCAAACTCCAGATGGCTGCCTGGGAGACGCTGTGGACCTGCTTTTTACTTCTACAAGGTCAAGTCACTATACAGCTCTAGGCATTACCTTTTAGCATCCCGAGGACCCTAGTTAAGCGACCTACATTTCTCTACAAGGATCACACCAACAATCGATTTTTTATTCTTTACATTTCGAATGGAACACAGGCATAGAAACAGATACAGATAGAAAATTACTGTTACAAGAAGACACTTCCGCAAAATTACATCTGACTTCTTTAATTTCTTGAATGCATATTTACAGGATAGAATCAGCTTAATCATCTGTTCCCACCTTATGAAAAACTCCAAAATAACGAAGTCTGACGTACATTAATATAGGTGAAATAACTGGCAACCGTCTACAGGAATCATATTACAAAAAAATTGGAAATGGAATGATGAAGATATTGCACATAGAAGATCATCCTTTACACAACAGACATAAAGTCGAGTCGGAAATGATCGAAGCAGGTTATTCCATTCCGTTATTAATTTTATAGATAATTTAGAAATAAATACGAATGATTCTGATGAGAAGAATCATACAAAATAAGACAGGAGATCTGAGAGACTTGCAAGCAAGAAGTTCTTTATAAACATTTAGAAAGACATCTGATGGGCGGCAGATTTGGCGATTGACAATTTCCACTGCCTAATTTACTGTTTAACTGTCCATGGTGACTTTTTACTGTTTATTGTAAATGCGCAATGCAAATAATGCTGCAGATTTCTGAATTCTCTCCCTTCCGTATTGTATGATTTAATGGTATGAAGTCATTGTAAGTTACAAACACAAATAAATTCTTCATTTCGACCAACAGCAAAATCTCGCACAGATTTAATGCATGCAACTAAGAAGCCCTTATTTTGTTCATTGTCTACCAATTTTCAAGTGACATTTTAAAAAATGTCCTTACCTTAGATGTTTTCAGACTATCAGAGGCTGAATGGTTTTTCTCAGGAATCTTGGAATAGTTAGGATCGAAAAATAATCTTGCTTTTTGTAGATAATCTGAATTCGTTTTAGGTGGGGATTGCATCTTCAAAGGCTGTATAATTTCAGGCGAACATATGTAAGTAGGTAGTTCATCTTCTGATTCTAAGAAGCTGACTTGGACGTTGATGACATTCCCTAATGCATCAGTTGATTCAGTTGTATTGTTTTCATTTTCCGAGTTTAGTTCATCATCGACTTCACTATAGAAAGATTCATCATATCTAACATCTACATCTTCTACCTTGTTTGCACAAATTCCGGTTAAATCTGATGCATTATGAAAATGTGTAGGATTGCCTTCAATTTCTTCTAGCTGAAAATTACTTGCTAAGCAGGATTTAAGTATTGGTGGAAGCTTCAGTACAGGGTTTTGTATCATCTCTGGTATCTCAGTCTTTATCGTTTCGACCTTGTATGAACTAAGAAATTCACCAGCTGTATTGGCTATGACGTCTTGAAAGTTTAATTCGGATATGACATGTAATAAAACATCACACGTGCATTCGTTTCTACCTGACTTATGCAAATCCAAATGTGATGACGTTATTTTACAGCTACTATGCTCAACTTCTTCTGAAACTGTTGCAATAAGATGCTTTGAACTATAAGAAAAGCGATAAGAATTTCAAATGGGGCTGTTAATGCAAGGCTAAAAGTCAAATATTATTGCACTTTACATGATTTGGAAGAAAAAATGGAAATAAAACAAATTAACGACCAGTGTTTTTATCGAGTAAATCTTAAAACAATAAACTTTTGAGAGATCATTCGAAAGATAAACTTCCCTTTGAAAATTTAAGCGATTAACTCTGATATACACTTAGTGGGGAAATGGGTTTTTTCCTTGTCTGATGGAAGTTAACTAAGTTTGACACAATTTGTTTTGGAAGTCATATTCATCAGGACTCAAAGTCATTTGACCCTAGCTACAAATAATGAATAACGATTAATAGATAATCTGCTATTCCCGTAATTGCAGCGAATGGTTTAAAGTGGTTTGATGATACATTCTGAAGAGCTAGTTTTGTCATCTGAGGTAACCACATTTTGGTTTATTCCATTCTACTTAAGCCAGCGCAGACTGTCAAAAAATTGGCAGAAAACATTCAAGCTATTTCAGTTGAAACACTTTTACAACCTAGTCAACTTATATATCATTATCCTGATTTTCAGTATTCTTTTCGGGATGATTTTTAATGAGGTTTTCGTCAGAAAAGTAGCCTTACCTTATATTCCATCTTTAATAGTTATGTTTTTAACCTGAGCAATAACACACAAACTACATCTTGACTGTTCCAGGTATCAGGTGGCATCAAATAGTGAGAGGTAGAGTAAACTTGTGCAAACACACCAACATAAAACTATGTAGAGGTGCATCGGCTGAAGTTACTACACTGCCGCAAAATATATAAACATAACAGAAGAATCACTGAATAACAACTCCTAGTGTAATAAAAATGTAGATTTCGAGTCAACCAGATGAAATCTTGGTTAAGTACCAACTTTAGGAACACTGACCACTAATGAAAAAGCTTAGTTTCCACAAAAGCGTACCTTTATTCAGTTGCCGTATTTTAGCCAATTTTTATAAGAAGCACACTATACGGAAGTCACGGCAGTTTCACTAGTTCTTAGTATCAAAGGATTCCCTTTTGGATAAATCCAAGTTTAATCACTTTACACAAATCAGTACCGAATCACAGATCAAACAGCCCAGATTTCACTTTTATAAGAAACGACCGCCATTTATACATTTATCCGTCCTTTTTAGACAAAAATCTCGTAGCGCATTTTTATTTACTGCCATTAAAATTAACAAATACTTATTGTCTCTATCATCCAAACTAAGTCAATGCTTGTAACTAAATCATTTCGTGACTTTTGAACCGGGAGTAAATGCAATTAATCATAACTAAATGCCTGAGTATCCTAACATCGCAATACGATGGGGTATCTGGAGCTGAAATCTTGCAGAGGTAGTGATTGAAGATATACTTTCTTAATGAGCAGAAGCAACTTTTGAGCTGAGAATGAAAATTTCCTACCAACGGCTTCCATGTATTTGTAATTTTGGCTTTCAAATTAAAATAGTTTATGAGAAAAATGCAAAACTTATATTAGCTGCTTAAAAATACTGACAACCTACCAATTATAAATTAGTTCGTTTGCACTCATATATTGTTTAACTGATTTGACTTGAACAGGCCAGTAGGAAAATTGAAAAATGTTGCTCACTTTTGCATTTATGATACCGATTTCAACATTGTGTTTTAAATCAAGAGGATCTGTTTTATGAAACCACATGTCATCATTGTGACCATTATATATGACAAACATTACAATTGTATGAATTGTTTGGCACACAGTTTTCGGATTAAAAAATGAATAGTTGAATTGTCTGTTTGAAGGAATACATAACGTATCTGGAGTACATGCGAGAGATCCAGAAGCTTTTTTATTTATTAGTTTACCTCCATTACAATTCTTTTCATTTTGTGTCGTACTTCCATTTTGACGCAAAAATTGACTCTGTGACTTTACAGTAGGTGAGCTGCCCTCATTTAGTGAATCAGCTAAACAGGATAACTTGCAAGGATGATTACATCTTTGGGAAATCAGTCTTTCATTTGGAACCAACCAATTATTAAAATGGAAGTGATAATGTATATTATTTTCGACATCCTCCACTGTTATATCTCTTATGAACCATCTAAAATAACCTAGTATTAAAATATAAGCTAAATAAACAGATGTATGTTTATGACTGAAGTTACGCAGTCAAAAGTTGAAAACGAGCTCTAATGCCTATTTTGATAAATATATACCAAAGAAAAAAAGAAGAAATAATTCTATAGAATTTTGTAAATTTACGGGGGAACGTAATTATGCCTTGAGTATTATCAGTATGAATTTAAGTTCATTCTTTCTTTACTTTAACTCTAAAATAGTGTTACATGTCGAATGTGAAACAGTAAATAAGTTACCAGATTTATGATCCCAGAACAGTTTTCATCCGATATTCAAAAGCAGAAATCACAACACAGAATTTGTGTTCTTAAACCAAGCCACCTTGTAGTACTTTTACGATAAGCCTCCAGTCATCTGTCATAATTACTAACAGGAAGAACTTCATTCCATGTACCCAAAGATGACTTGGTGATAATGCCCTTCTGAGATTCAATGGAAGAATACTCTTTGGTCTTGAGGAGATCCGGCTTCTATTCAAAGCTAACGTCATTACTAATCACCTCTAGTATACTAGCGGCCAGTTGATCGAATAAGTAGGTGTGAGTCAGGCAGCACTAAATAGGTCCTTGAAGGGCTCACTGTCCAAAATCCCTATTGTTTATCCTTTCAGGCCATTTGATCTTCAATATCGAGCTAAAACAGCTGTTGACGAAGGCCTGAGGCCTGCTGGAAATGCTTTGGTGACACCCAAATCCCCCGAAGCATATGGAAGTACTGACTTGATGATACTGTGTTTCCTTGTGATAAATGCTGTAAACTTCTATAACGACTTCAGAGTAATGAATGACTGTTTTGCTTCTCTGATCATGACTTTGACGTCCTCATTCGTCCTGGCTGTAGCTGAAACCAAGTCTTCCACCTACGTGAAAGAGAGGAATTCGTTTAGATTGCTCCCGTTGATGGTGACTAATGCTTGTTGTTGTTGGCTGAGTATCTCCATCATCTCTGTCCGCTACATTTCCACCTAAAGTCCTGCCTCTTCTGCCAACTTCTTAGTTTTCTCTTGTATGTCTGCGATTTGGCCAGAGATGATAATTAAATCATATGTGGAATCCAGGTCATATATAGGGTTTTTGGTAGATCCATAGTATACCCTATTTTCAAGTCTGGTAGTTTCAAAGTTCCTAAAAAAGTTAATTGCTGTGTGAACAACACCAAGTAATATCCTACTGAGCTCTACTGGCCGAACAATAATTTCTTATTTATTCATGTGCTTCAAATACGTATCAGCTTTCAATATATTGGATTCCGGGGTGTACCGATTACTCCTATATTGCTTTCAACGCGTAAAGTCTTATCTTTGTCATCTAATCTTTTCAGTTTCTCAGAATTTCACTGACTTCTTAGACTGAAAGGTGGAGGGTCTCCATCGTGATCAATAATCGCTGGTTGCTTAATGGAACAAGACAGTTGAATAGCCACCAATCGGTCATCAGTCAGTCCAGACTTTACGAGAGATACATGGACAATATCACTTTCACTGCTGATGAAAATGCTGTTCTTTACTATTTTCATTCGTTGGAAGTCATATTTGCCTGCTTGACATTGAAGATCTGCTGACTTTACTGATATACACTTCAATGAATTATGATTGTAAGCAGCTCCCTGGAACTTTGTTTAACATTTATTTGAATAAAAAATTTTCGAGTTGAATTGTTTACACCATTAAATTTTACGAATAAATCCTCTTATGTGTAAATTTGATAGACAAAACATTCTTTTGCAAACAAACAGAAACGTGTTTTTTAGATCACTATGCAGGTTCAGAGAAGATATGAAAGTCATCTGTTTCTAGAGAATAGTAGGAGCACAATCTCATCTAGAGTTCAGTAAAATCAACTTAAGGATAAATACAAAGCAGTCAAGAAGCTACCAGCAAAGTTGGATGGCACTTGTCACCTCTTATGAAGCATGTCCATAAACTCAGTAGTAGGTAAGTGTTGATAAGTCTCTTTTAGTTCGATAGGCTGGTAAAACTATTAAGTACGTTAAAGAAGTTAGCTCCTCATAGTCGTTTTACTCTAATGTAAAACCTATTAATAACTTCTACAATCTTCGATGAGACTTCATCACAATAAGAGCAAAGTAAGCGTAGGAACATGGAGTATCCTCACAATGGTTGAAGTTAGCGACGTTACGCAAATTAAGAAAGAAATAAGATGTAGCGCAGACGCAGTAGCAATATGTGAAGGCAGATAGAATGGAAGTATCAATATTATGATAATATTCGTTCCTTGCATTTCGAGTCGAACATACAGCTTTATTGGCACATCTCCGCTGTATTCTGTCCTATGCCTTCTTTTTTATGTCTCCTTGACTTTTCACAAGCTTGGATTTCTTCTTTACACTATGTCCTGCACGTCCCTCTCGGACTACCGACCTGCCACTTCACTGGGAACCTTCACTGGTGTATAGAGTTACTCAATGGTCTTCTCAGCATTTGCCCAATCTATTTCCATTTCCTCCTACATAATTACAAGATAGTAATTCCTCCATTAGCGCACTACTTGTCAAAGTTAGTTCTTGCTTATCCTTTCCTGTTTATCATTTGACTTTCAGTATCGAGTCAGAGAAGACAGATGTTTATGAAGCCTGAAGCTTGTAGCGAATGCTTTTGGTGATGCTCACACCAATCCTTTGGACAGTATAGAAATGCTATTTCACATTATTGTCAATTGTTGTTCCATGTGTGTGGATGTATACAGTGAATTCAGGGTAATAGAAGTTTCCAAATTCCCATTTACACATTTGGAAAAAAAAAGAGATTGAGAGAAGAAATACATTCCTTTTCAATTAGTTCCTCATCATCGGCTCTGCACTAATATATAGTTTTTAACATCAAAATGTTTTACCAATCAAGTGGTTATTTTAGTTAATCAGTTTTAGGTATAGACGGGGGTGAAATCAAGAGGTTAAAGGTCATCAAAACAAATAACTAGTAAATGTTAGTAACAAGATATCTAAGTTTTAAAAGATGGGTGAAAATTAATTAGGAAATCCAAGATAAGTTGATTCTCAGGCATTGGCAACAAGTTCATTAAAGATAAGATTTTATTTTATATCAAGTCAAGTTATGTGAGTGACTTGATATAATTATGAGCAATAGTTTGTGCTCGAAACGTCATCAGTTAATATTACTTCATAACACTGTATGATTTCTCAAAATAAAATCTTATCTATAGTGGAGTTACACTCTACCACAGTTGGCAACAAGTTATTGCATAATCAAGAAATTTGTAAAATAGCAGTGATGACTGAGAAGCTTTACGCAGCTCGATACTAGCTCATCTCGTCGATACCGGACATCAAACTGACTCTAACAAAGCTTTTAAAGTTATTTATCGTAAATCACCCAACCTCTCGCATGGCCTACAAGTACGACTTTTACATACAGCAGAGGCAATCGCAATTCACCTGAACAAGCCATATCTGTGTTCAAAAGGAATTTGTACAGCCCCTCTCTTTGCCATGGCCAATTACATAATATGTATTAATTTTTTTAAAACGATTTTCCCCTCCCCTTGTAACTATCTTTTGAATTTTTTAATTTTTATAATTCTAGCTAATTCTATTAACTTGTTTGTGTTCTACGTAACTCTTCTGAGTCATCCTATTCTTCTTAGTCATCATGGTTATTTTACAAATTTCTTGATTATGTAACAACTTGTGGCCAACGCCTAAGAATCAACTTATCTTGGATTTCCTAATTAATTTTCACCCATCTTTTAAAACTTAGATATCTTGTTACTAACATTTACTAGTTATTTGTTTTGATGACCTTTAACCTCTTGATTTCACCCCCGTCTATACCTAAAACTGATTAACTAAAATAACCACTTGATTGGTAAAACATTTTGATGTTAAAAACTATATATTAGTGCAGAGCCGATGATGAGGAACTAATTGAAAAGGAATGTATTTTTTCTCTCAATTTGTTGATTTTTCTAATAGAAGGTTGTCTGGATTAACCGATTACCAACTTCCTGGATTCGACATTCTCGTCCATGCTACCTGCTTGTCGTTTAAATATTGCTGCCAAAGTAGGTGAGTGGGAGGGATGGCGTCCTTTAGATTGGTGTTTGTTTTTCGTTGGGTATCGCCATTACCTCTGTTTTCTAAGTATTCACCTGAAATCCAGTGTTCACTACCTCTTCTGACAACTTGTGCCAGATCAGAAAAAAATCTTCCGCAAAGTCCAGATATGCTGAGGTATTTTTACGGTCCAACGAATGCGTATCTTCCCACTTCTCATGGACTGATGCATGATCCATCTCACAAGGATCACGAAGATGATCAGTGCTTATAGGGAACCGCTTAACTTCTCTCAGCATTTGGTTGTGAATTAATAGGCATGTGGCTCTGTATTCATCACGTATCTTTTGAATGAGCTTTGTAAACGTGATATGCGTCCACAGTCTATTTCATAAGCCTGTCACCCAGATAACAACAAATCACATTTTGTCACATGATGAGCGTCAACTAATCAGGATCCAGCATGCTGTTGGCGCCTATTATTCAAGCCTATTTACTGGATCAAAATTTGTCATACAGTCTTGCACTTTGCGTAACTTGTCTCTCGCTTTGTTTTGGAAATGCATGCTTCAAAGCCTACTGTGTGAATCTTCTGGAATTTACTAGCTTTGGGTCAGGAGATAATCGACTGGGAAATTATCAAGCGTTCACCATCGTCAGTCAGCATTCGTATTCTCACTTGGTGACGTCATGACAAAATATCTTGAGGCGTTGCAATCCGTTGTGTTGGAGCAGTCAACTAATTAATTCTTGGTCAATACTGTTAAAGGCTTTTCCAAAGTCGGTGAAGTTGATTTACAGAGTTGACTGTCATTCTAGGGTGTATACGATGACAATTCGCAGTGTTCAGGTTCGGTCCACAGACGACTTGTTCTTCCGGAATCCATCAGTGGATACAGAGCTACCAGTGAACACTAGCCAATCGACGAAAAATAGAAGTCTTCTAGACCATAAATTCACAGACAGCCCACCGAAAAAGCAACAGGATTAGATGGGACTTATCAAGAAGCAGTTAAAACAGATCCAGAGCCATCTGCAGAAATGCTCACGGCTTTACTTTAGAGGATGTGGTAGGAAAAGTTGGTGCTTACCGACTGGAAGAAGGCCTACGCTGCCAGACTGCGACTTCTTATTATGACTTCTTTCAGAAGGAGTATGCAGAACGAAGTGGAGATGTATTAAACACACTCCTGAGACACTGTTGAGTCACACAACACCCCAGACTCTCTAGTGGAATCTGAATGAGAAGTAACATTTTGAGCTTCTGCATGTGATACGGAAATGACATAAAAAGAATGAATAGCTTATATGAAATAGTGCGGTTATTTGAAACATTCGCCAGAAAAGAGATTGCCATAATGATGTGCTGCTGAAGCATGTAACATGTCCATATATTAGGATAATTGATAATGAAAATGGAAATGAAAAAACACGATAAGATTCTTACTATTGCATGAGAAATAGATACTAGAAACTATTTAACACTCAACCTCACTTTTGTATAAAACGGATGTATTTGGGAGAATCTCCAACACCAACAGTTCACCAAGGTTAGTACATGCCACTGCAAAATATCTTACTTCGCAGTTATTCCCACTGGAAAGCATTTGTTTTTCACCAAAAGTTGACCAATTATTAATGCATTCATGGTTGGTCAATTGCAGTCGTTCTTCACCCACCAAACGTAGACGTCCAGCTATATTTTTAAGACACCCCAGTTTCGCATTATTGATTTGAAGTTTTGGTGAAGTCTCCTTTGAACCTCGAAGGATGATATTTAAGGGTGGTGCATAGGATAAACTTTCATTTACAGTCTGGAAACTAGGATTATGCGAAATATGTTCGTAGGCTTCTTGTGGGCATTTGTGCGATCTCAGTTGAATACAATAAATTGTGGTACATTTTCTTGATATTCTGGACTGAATACATTTTAGAGAACAGTAGTTTAATGTAATGCAGGAAATAATTCTAATTAATATTAACTGACTGAAGTTTTTGAATTGCTCATTATTTTATACCGATTGCTTAAATGAGGCCAACAAATTATTTTAGAAGTTAAACAAGCCTCAAAAATTTTTGAGGTTATCACACATTCAATATAACCTACTATTCCATTATGTTTTCTTCGTATTTAACATAATAAAGTACACATAAATTATATCTATGTTATATTTGTTTCATTTAGGAACTTAGTGCTTAAACTCGAGGAAAATTAGCGGATAAAACATCAAAGTAAGTTCAGTCAGTTCATGAAAGTTTGACACATAAGTAATTAGATATCGAAATTCACTATTAGTTCATTTCAAAAGACCCTCAGTATAAGGTTTGATTTATCAAGATATCTGCCAACAGACCAATCCCTTTTACATTAACAGATAGAAGAAGCGTTGATACTAAATAACTACCCTATAAAATTAATTAGGAAGATCATGAAAGGTCAAAAGCAAAATAAAAAGAATGGGGAAACTAATAATGATAACACAGATAAGAAAGAATATAAGGCATCTACAGTTATACTATATAAGGACGGGACATCTGAGACCCTACGTAGGATTCTTAATGAAGCAGGAATTAGGGGGGCATTCAAACCTATAAACTCACTCAGAGACAAGCTCTGTAGGCTAAACGACCCGAAGGATCCAATTAAAGAAAATAATATAATTTACAAAATACCTTGCAATGACTGTGAGTTAAGTCAACAAAATAGGTCAAACTAGTAGATCGGGTGTAGTCAGACTGTCAGAACATAAGAATTTAGCTAAGGTTAGAACGATTGATCCCACGAAGATAAGTAATTTAGAAAAGAGCTCAGCAATTGCACTGCGTGCATCAACGCAAAGCCGCACAGTAGGTTGGGAGAGGGTTAAAATTCTAAGAAGTAATATAGATAGGTGGAGAGAAAGGTTGATTACTGAATCTTTGTTCACCGAATCTATACCTAACACATGCAATAGGAATTACTCATAACTCATACTAGAGATATGGAAAATACTACTACCAATCAGATCAAGAGATAAGAAACAATGGAATTATGTGAACGACTTTGGAAAGTTGTGTGAGTAACCTGATATGATTATTGGCAATATACTGTGCTCGAAACGTCATCAGTAAATATTACTGTATTGCAGTGGGAGACTTTATCAAAATAAATTTTATCCACAATGGAACAACAATATTTTATTTTTCTCTTCACACAGTTATTTTAATTTAGGATTTAAACTAGACTTCATTTCTGCATTACGATTATGATTTAATGCTAAATTGTAGTAGATATTCACTGAGACGATAACCTATTCAAAAGGTTCCCGCACTTATTCCCTTTAATAAAGTAAGAACAACAGTTTGTTTAAAATAAGATGGTATCATCATGTATTTCGTTGGCTTCTCATCAGATGTGTACAGCCTAAAGAAATTGTTAAGTTTATATACAGAACAGTTTTAACATACTTGCAAATGTTGCATAGTGTCAGTTGGCACGAGACTTCAGACTCAATAAATAGTGCTCAGAAATAGCACTTAGATTGTTTAAACTAAGAAAGTTCAAGTGTGGACAAAAAATAGATGCTTAGATACAATGGTAGAAGACTTATGCAATAAAGACAAGACGTGAATAGGATGGTGAGTAACTAATAAATTGAGTTACAATATGGCGGTTTCAAGTCAAATCACAGAAACAAGAAACAACCAAGGTTACACTATATTAAAGGGTGGAGACGTTAAAGACTACGTAATCAAATGAAAGAGAGAGACATGCACATACAGAAAATTTTAGAATTCAATCTTCGAATCGTGAAGTGTTTTATTACCCTAGTCCAGACTATGGCAACGCTTGAATATCGAATTCATACCTTATGAAAGATGCATCCATATAAGATAGGGTATACTAGAATTTCAGCTACACAGACTTAACCATTTTGACACAATTTTTGATAAGTAGGTTGAACAGCAGCATCACGAGACTCCGGATCAGTGGCTGCTACCTTCAGGTAATTGCTTGCCTTGCCTATCACAAGGAACTAAGTAGGCTAGAGCTAATGTTTTTTCAAGTCCTGCCATGTTGGAATGGATATAATAGCAGTAAAGCGTTTCTGTGGAACAACCACCTCATCAGCTAGGCTGTCTCTCCTCACTAATAAGGGTAGCTGACCCCAGAGACTGTTCATCCCGATATATCTCGCAGCTGTTCGTAGTCGATGATCAGATCTTAATACGGACATAGCTGTGAAACCACTCTAAACAGGTCGCACTTAACCAGCATCAAGGAGTTTTCATCTCGGCGCTTCGGTCACGTAATACTAATGTCCCTTCTGCTTCGGGTACCCCGACAAAAAATCAACTCTGACGGTATGGACAGCCTGGAAGCAAAAACCACCCACACACTTCCATAAGCACAAACGTCTTTTCCAATCATCACCGACCACCATTTTCTTGATTTTCTTCCACTCTTATTACTATTCCACAAGTAGTTCCTTCACCTCCTCTAGCTCCACCACCATTTATAACGAACACGGCGAGAGAAGTGCTACAGAAAGTCTCTTAAAAATAACCACACCAACAGTGTATTTGAGCATTCAAAGTCAGGACCCTGTGCCAAATCAGTCAATGGAACTAAACAGTCAGAAGTTTGGCGTCTCGAAAAATAGAGGTACCTTGTATTTCGGAGGCACGTATACAGGACCCATGTGGGGTTATTCACTTAACCCCAATTCGCTCAAATGTTGAATCCACAAGATCAACCCCAAGAATTTCAAGGAGTTCTTCGGCTCGACTGCATGGATTCACAGATGTAGAGATAACAGTGAGGACTGGAGCAGAAGAAATGTTTCTTGGTTGGATATTAGAGGACAGCCGTAAGTCGTCAGGCTAAGTCGATCCGTGAGAACAAGTAAGGGTTGTGACATTCGATGTATTGTTAACTATCAGGAGTTCGGACGAAGTAAAGAGTGAACTGTCTATTTTGTTACTAAAATCAAAAAGTTAAGAAAAAGCTGTTCTAGCAGGTGATCACAATGCTCAAGTAGGAAACTGTATTAGTCAGGCAGCTATGATAATGGCATCCATTAAGTCATATGCCAAAAAACCAACAGAGGTGATCGATATTTACAGTTCTCTTCAGATAATCATCCGTTCTTCGTCAGGACCAATTTTCGGTATTAGGAGAGACTTTCCAATCTTCAGTGTAAAATAAACGATAGAAATAAATAAACCACGAAGCAATAAGCTAGTGCTAGGAGAGAATCGGTTGAAAATTGCTACCTCTTCTGAAACCCTGTGATCACTGAATAACCCAGGTATGTATTACCACTAGTAAGGGGAAATAGAGGAAAAGCAGACGCAAAACTGCTACTCACTCACCAGCTAAGTGAGAGAAGTTTATTTAATGAAAATATAACCAAATGCCTATCTGAGATTTACAGAAATACCCACCACCAGAAAAGTGCTGGTTTATATCCAATGTGTTGATTAAATACGATAAAAATTGGTGACAGCCAGGAAAGGTAAGCGAGTGCCAGCACATTTCTGCTATTTATCAGAATATCACAATGTCATTCTGTTGAGAGAAGAACACATAGGTTCAACATCACGTCAGTACTCTGTTCTATTTGCTGCTGTCCTCCTCAGTTAGGCCCATGATCGCCCAGAGTATCACACTTACTCCTCACATGATCGCCTCCATGTCACCCTCAGACACACACCCAACTAGTCCGTTCCCACCTAGGTTCCACTCGAGCTAAGACTGGCACGCACAATGTCACCAACGGTCTCCTCAGCGTGTGACCAATCCTTCTCCATTCTCTCCTACATATTTGTTGAGCAATAGATTCTTGGGTGGTTTGTTCCCAGAGTTCCTTGTTGTCAATTCTTCCTGGCCATACGATCTTCAACATGGAGCGAGCGAAGCTAACCGTTGGTAAAAGTCTGCAGTATCCCGTTGGAAATGCTTAACATGACTCGTCCGTGATTAGTTTCTGACCGATATAGAAGAAGAGACTGACTGACCTGACACTCATGTTGAAAATCCGAACTGCTTTCTTTATGTGAATTGCAGTAGACTTCCATACTGATTTCAGAGCAATGAAGGTCTGTCTTCCATTTCCGATCCTGACTGGCTTCCACATCCTCATCCGTGCCACCTGTAGTTGAAAGAAGTGATCTCCTCCAGATTTCTCCTCTCGACAATGATCGGTGCTTGTTGCCGTTGTTGGTCGGCTGTCTTCACCACCTCCATCTTCTCTATGTTCACTTGAAGTCCTGTTCTGTGTCTTCGCCACCAACCTCGTCTGTCAATTTATTGGATTCCGCCCACAGATCTTCGAGTTCTTGGGACATTAGACACAAATCATCCACAAAATCCGGATCTCCTAGAGTCTTCTGATCGGTGAGTGCAGTGTATTTCTCTCATCGCCCCTTCCACAGCCTGTCTGTCGCATGATCCACCCCACCACAATCAGGAATATCGTCGTGATAGTAGGGAGCCTTGTCTTATTCCCGTCCTCACTCGAAAGGTTTCTCTGAGTTTTCCGCTGTGAATCGCCTGACATGTGCCATTGTCATATAGCCAGCTGTTGAATGAGGTCGACGAAGATTGGGGACACTGCACGCCACAGTGTTGAAGCAGTCTCCAAATCACTTCTCCGTCTGCCCTATCGAAGGTCTTTTCAAAGTCGACGAAATGAGGTAGAGGTTCGACTGCCATTCTATGCTCTATCCGATGATGAAGCAGAGAGTTGCAATTTCATCCGCACACGATTTGTCTTTCCTCAATCCAACTTGTTCCGGTGGAGCAGATTTCTGCATCCAGTGCGTCGTCTATTCGTTCCAGGACGACGCGACTTAGTACTTTAGTTGGCGTGGACTGGAGCATTGTTTCGTGCCAGTGCTCTCAGAGGCCTCAGTCGTCTTTCGTTCGTAGTTTGACAGGGTAGCCTCTCTTCCAATGAATAGGAGCCTTTCTTCCCTTCTGAATGATTTGCAATAGCGGCGTCAGCATATCCGCTGCAATCTCTTGTTGCGTTTCCAGTACTTCAGGAGGGAGCCTCATCCGGTCTTGCCACATTCCAGTCTGGCCTTCACTAGCTCGATTGCATCCGAGATTTCTGCTTTCATTGGAGGACTGGTTTTCGCTGCCTGGTAGTTTTGTGCGTGCTGTTGGTGGTGGTGGTGTGTTTCTGTGCGAGTTGCAGATCACAGTGGATTCAATAGTCCTTTGGAGTGATCAGTCGACTGCTTCATTTGTTTCTCCTCCTTGGTAATTGGCTTACCCTCACCGTCTTTAATTGATTTCACATGTGTTGGTCTCTTTCCGAATAGAAATGTCCTTATCTGATATAATGTTCGGACGTCTGTTTTGCTTGTGGCGTGTTTTGCTTCACTTTCCAGTGTGTCTTTCCTATCATCCTTCAATCCTTTTTTGAGTTTCCGGTGTTTCAGGAGGGATTCTATTCTGTTGCTTCATTGAAAGTGATGAAATAGATGAGACTGTTTCGGGCAGGCTCTCAATGTGACGAGGAGCGAGTGGTTCTCATATCCTACGCTAGTCAAATTGAACTTCCGCATGAGTCAGAATCCAAGTATATGAGTTAGCTGCGCTAATAGACCATATGTATTCTTTCATATATATATGCAGGTAGGTAGTTACGGGGTCGAATTTGATTTATATAAGGTATACATTTTTAATAGGTGAAGCATCAAAAGTGCAAGGGAAGTTCTGGAAGCCTGGTACTCAGATGAGTCAGCAATTAACAATCAAGTCACTTTACATGGAGTAGTACCGACTAATAGATAATGAATCACATGAATAGGAAGTTAAAATTCCAAGTAAATAAAAAATGTTCAGCGTAAATTTACAGCCAATCATAACAATGGTTCCCGGGATATACAATTACATCATTCTTGGAGAATTCAAACAAGTCCACTGTATATTAAGGCCTGAGTTGAAAATGTTGTCCCGAAGGACAACAAAAGTTTGTAGTTAAATCAATCAGCTCAGAGAACACAACAAAATAAAAATCATCTATCGGGCTACATTTCTTCTCCATTATATCTGAAAAGTCTCTCAACGACCGCAAATAACCTGAAATGACATATAATAACGAGATATAAGAGGTACCAACAACTGTCAGCGCCATACAACTGTTCATACTCATTAAGGAGGCGGGTCGAAAAAACTATTGGCAAGTGAAACGATTCCTGAGAAAGACAATATTTTTATCACATCTCAGGACACGCGATTGAGACGTTGGAAAGAACACTTCGAGCAGCAATTTAGCTGGGCTACAACCACGCTTAATTTGTCTTGCGTCCATGACCTACCTGAATCGGATGCAGACATCAGCCCTCCAACTGCAGCCCCGTCTGTAATCTGAAAGAAGGCAGAGTATTGGGATCTGATGGAATGACTGCGAAAATGTTTAGGTACGGTTGTGATGGATTGTTGCCTGGGTTAACCATCAACCAACTGATGTTTGGGTATCCAAGAAAGCTCTATTGGATTTCTACAAATTATTGATTATCTCAGTTTACGATGGACACAAAACTCCGTGAAATAATCGTAGTGGCATGTGCTTGAATAACACAGTATCGAAAATTCTAGGATCAATAATCCTGTGTAGACTAAATGGTACTCAGGAGAAACATATCAGTGGAAGTAAGGAGGGCTACATTTCTAGAAAAGAGTTACATTTATCATATCTTTACCCTTCGACAGATTCTGATATACAAACTTTCCTAATGGTATCCAACAATTATCATATTTCTTGACATGAAAGCAACTATTGGTCATAATCATTTCATCATATGATGAAATGATTATGACCAATAGTTTGTGCTCGAAACGTCATCAGTTAATATAACTGTACAACACTGTGTGATTTATCAAAATAAAATCTTAACCATTATGGAGTTATACTCTACCACAGTGCCCAAGTTTTATACTTACATCGATTCCTTCTTTATGAACTGACAAGTTCATCAAATTCCCACTAATCTTGATGTACCAATTGTTTCTCCCGTACATTTTTGTTCATTATGGATGTTTTTAATTTTTTTCTCTATTGCATTATGTGCTGTATATAGCGTGACTTCTCCAACTGCTGCATTTTCCTGCAAAGTTTTAAGCTGAAACCTCAGTTAGTAAGTTATGATAAAGTTGAACTGAATTAACGAGCAAAATACACCTTCCCTCCTAGTGTTCCATCAATTTTAAACCCATAAATTACACACCTACGTGTTTTTGGAAGATATTAGTCGTACATTCTTTTAAATATTAGGACGACTTAAGCAGTTATTTATTGTTGACCAAAAGAATTACAATGAGTGTTAATTACCTGGCGTTCTCTATTTTATTGACACTTTGTATGCATAGTGATTGGTTGATTATTACTCAGACAGATGATTATAAATAAAATATTCCAAATACATGAAGCTAATTCTCATAACTGTTGGTACTTGATGTAAAAGATATTGTCTATGTAGGCAACTTACTTGACGCTCTCGACTGTCAGAAATTTCAGACGTGTAGCAACTACTGAGGCCATTCAACTGCATGTAAATTTCATCAGAAAATATTTTAGACTTGACTGCTGTATCAAGCTTGGATTGCACATCTACGTTTACAAAATCGACAGCTTCGTTAGAATTAGACTTGAAAGAATTCAAAAGTGAAAGTCTCCTCGATGGAAAGAATAATTTTTCAGTTGTTTCAGTAGATCGATCAGGATCTATCGGTGACTTAATAGAATGTTGATCAGTTGAATCACTAAACAATTGAAAAACCTTCGGTTTCCTGGTAACTTTCCTGGGACCAATGAAATTCACAAAGTAATTAGTGTTTTAAAAATGATGATATAATATTTGCAGCTTATACTAGTTTTAACTGTAGCTAATTATCATTTTGGTGTTAACATTTCCGAAATAATGAAAGACAGGATGGTTTCACTGAAGTCTCACTGTTGAATTGTTTCGTCACTATTTGTGTTCCATGTGGTACACAGGGCTTCAAGTTTCGTTTTGGAGTTTCAAGGGCGGTGGTGTTGCTTTAACACGGTGGGGCTGCCAAACTCACTTCCATCTTTCCGGGTCTGCTAGTGGTTAGCGAACTAGGCGAAGTTTATGGATGTGTCAAGAGGAAGTCGTCTTTTGGTGTTGAGAAAAGTCATGGTAAACTGAAAATAATCGATATCAAAGTTTATATGTGGTGGCTCAACCTAAGTTCGGCTTTTGAATACTGTGTTGTCGAATATTTGAACAGGTGATAAGTGCAAATATACATGACAGGTGTGACGTGTGATTTGTAAACCTTGTTGCGTGCTACTGATATTAATCCTTACAGCGTGTGTATTCGTGAAATTAGTTCATGGGACTCAAATGAAACCAGGAAAATTCATGTTTATTCCACATTCCTATTCAGGTAATTTCGACTGTATTTTAAATGAAGAGATTTCAATACAAAGTGTTTTTATACAAATTTTGAAAGTTTTAAACAATTTCAGTGTTATCAGAATTGACCTGACAATATGTCACTTAGAGTTACAGCTAGAGGCATTCATAGTTTTTCGAGTTTTACCTGATTCTCCATAGCTTATACATTTCTATTCGCTTTAAATTTGATTTCTTGAGAGGTTTCTTCTATCTTCTATTGCCTATATGTGTGCACGTTTTGTTTTATAAGCATAGTCAAAAACTGAGTAACATGGAACTCTGTCCTTCAAGGGAATTAGCGAGATTTGTAGCATCCTTCAAATGTTAAGGAAGACTCTGATGTTGAATTTGTCAAGAATCCTTTCGATTTTATTTCAGATGTGTGATCTGTATGGGATAAAATCTGTGGTTACACATGATTTTGGAGTATTCTGTCGGTCGCAATCAATGTGATTCAGCTGTCTGTGAACATAATGGAATAACTGAGATTCTGTTATGAGGAAAATATGATCAACGGTTGGCAATGTTTTATGCCTGAAACATTAGGCTCCTAAACATATTCTCCTCCCTATGCATCAAGAAGCGAGTGTGTCTGGAGCAAAACCTGTGACTGCACTTTCTGACATGGTTTCATTATTTTTTTTAAACTACCAAAATGCATATGACTCTGGCACAAATTAATGACTGTGCACACAGTCGACACTAAAAATGATCAAGGTTTTTTCACGGCATTTTCGTTTCTAATAGTCTTCAGAGTTTCATCAACTGCCATCTTAGCTCTGTGCTAAAGGTCAATTGTCAGGGAACGATTAGCCATAAGGAACCAACTAAGAAACTGTCGCTCAACATATATCACAAAGATGATGGAAATGAATAGGAAACAAGCTGAGAAGACCGCTGACTGACGCCAAACACCAGGCTCATTAGTAGGACCTTAATTGGTAACAACCGTCGATGACATGGAGAAGATCGTCTGACGAGGAGCTTATGGGAAAACATGGAGACAGTTAGAAAAGACTATGGAGAACAGGGTGAAGTGGAGGCGGGTTGTTTAGGCCCCATGTTATGCTCAGAAACTAAGGGAATTATATATAATTAACTAATTACATTTATTTTGCTGTGCTTGAGAAGTAATATAAAAAATTCAATATTCCTTAAAAGAATTCACTGCCCAGAAAAACTTTCAAAAACCTAACAAAAGCGTTCAGAGTAATTCAAGTTCAACACTCGCAAACTGAAGGAAAAAACCACACAGAATATATTCACTGAAGTTATCAAACCGAAGCTGGAGTGACTGCAAAGTATCACTGAGTAAACTTGCAACGATGATCACTGGAAATTCCACTCATTTAATGCATCGCCGTTAAAGAGGGAAAAAATAGGTAGGAAAAGAATTCTTTCAAAAGAAAAGTGGAAGCTAACAGAATAGAGGAAGATGTTGAAACAGAGGTTAACCAATGCAAAGAGGGACAACAGAAGAAGAGGCTGAATCCAATGTAGAAAGTAACAAATATGGAGGTGAAGAAGGATAATAGAAAAGACACACTGGAAAGTGAAGCAAAACACGCCACAAGCAAAACAGACGTCCGAACATTATATCAGATAAGGACATTTCTATTCGGAAAGAGACCAACACATGTGAAATCAATTAAAGACGGTGAGGGTAAGCCAATTACCAAGGAGGAGAAACAAATGAAGCAGTCGACTGATCACTCCAAAGGACTATTGAATCCACTGTGATCTGCAACTCGCACAGAAACACACCACCACCACCAACAGCACGCACAAAACTACCAGGCAGCGAAAACCGGTCCTCCAATGAAAGCAGAAATCTCGGATGCAATCGAGCTAGTGAAGGCCAGACTGGAATGTGGCAAGACCGGATGAGGCTCCCTCCTGAAGTACTGGAAACGCAACAAGAGATTGCAGCGGATATGCTGACGCCGCTATTGCAAATCATTCAGAAGGGAAGAAAGGCTCCTATTCATTGGAAGAGAGGCTACCCTGTCAAACTACGAACGAAAGACGACTGAGGCCTCTGAGAGCACTGGCACGAAACAATGCTCCAGTCCACGCCAACTAAAGTACTAAGTCGCGTCGTCCTGGAACGAATAGACGACGCACTGGATGCAGAAATCTGCTCCACCGGAACAAGTTGGATTGAGGAAAGACAAATCGTGTGCGGATGAAATTGCAACTCTCTGCTTCATCATCGGATAGAGCATAGAATGGCAGTCGAACCTCTACCTCATTTCGTCGACTTTGAAAAGACCTTCGATAGGGCAGACGGAGAAGTGATTTGGAGACTGCTTCAACACTGTGGCGTGCAGTGTCCCCAATCTTCGTCGACCTCATTCAACAGCTGGCTATATGACAATGGCACATGTCAGGCGATTCACAGCGGAAAACTCAGAGAAACCTTTCGAGTGAGGACGGGAATAAGACAAGGCTCCCTACTATCACGACGATATTCCTGATTGTGGTGGGGTGGATCATGCGACAGACAGGCTGTGGAAGGGGCGATGAGAGAAATACACTGCACTCACCGATCAGAAGACTCTAGGAGATCCGGATTTTGTGGATGATTTGTGTCTAATGTCCCAAGAACTCGAAGATCTGTGGGCGGAATCCAATAAATTGACAGACGAGGTTGGTGGCGAAGACACAGAACAGGACTTCAAGTGAACATAGAGAAGATGGAGGTGGTGAAGACAGTCGACCAACAACGGCAACAAGCACCGATCATTGTCGAGAGGAGAAATCTGGAGGAGATCACTTCTTTCAACTACAGGTGGCACGGATGAGGATGTGGAAGCCAGTCGGGATCGGAAATGGAAGACAGACCTTCATTGCTCTGAAATCAGTATGGAAGTCTACTGCAATTCACATAAAGAAAGCAGTTCGGATTTTCAACATGAGTGTCAGGTCAGTCAGTCTCTTCTTCTATATCGGTCAGAAACTAATCACGGACGAGTCATGTTAAGCATTTCCAACGGGATACTGCAGACTTTTACCAACGGTTGGCTTCGATCGCTCCATGTTGAAGATCGTATGGCCAGGAAGAATTGACAACAAGGAACTCTGGGAACAAACCACCCAAGAATCTATTGCTCAACAAATATGTAGGAGGGAATGGAGAAGGATTGGTCACACGCTGAGGAGACCGTTGGTGACATTGTGCGTGCCAGTTTTAGCTCGAGTGGAACCTAGGTGGGAACGGACTAGTTGGGTGTGTGTCTGAGGGTGACATGGAGGAGATCATGTGAGGAGTAAGTGTGATACTCTGGGCGATCATGGGCCTAACTGAGGAGGACAGCAGCAAATAGAACAGAGTGGACACATGATTTTAAAGCGATTTTTTGCATTCGAACGTCGAGGGAGGAATTTTTGTCTTAAGATAATTTAGGATCATATTTGCAATGCACACATTCTTGTGAGGATGTTAAGTTCTTTGCGCTTATCTGTTGCTTTTTATTCTTTGTTTCCTAACTGTTTTTCATCCTATGGCTATCTATCTCCTGAATACCAACAATTTTGTGTGAAATTACATAATTTTTTCACTACCTTCTCAGTCTTCATTTCATTTAGAATGGTGAACTTATTCCTTTCAGCGTGCTATGTTTTATTCGTCTTCTTAGTCTCTTTTTTGTACGCATTTCTTCACCAAGTGGCATGATATGGAATCATGCAAAGGACATATAAATCCTGCCTTAATAATCCTTTTTCTCTGTTTTGAATCAGTAACAGAAATAAGAAATTCACATCACACATCCCCCAATGCCTCGTAAAATCCAATATCGTCTTGATTACTTATTGATGTTTGTGACATCATTTAAGGTGTCTTAAACATAGTGTGTACATACTGGAGCACTACCTTCACCGAGGAGAAATGTAATAAGAAACTGGAACAGTTACTTATTTTCTAGTGGATAATAGAGAAACGCAGGACTTATCAGCTGGATATGCATCAAAATTTTATTGACCAACATTTTTGCTGTATTCAGAGGATACTCTGGGCTGCAATGCAGAATCCATTATGAATCTGACTGTTGATAGGAGTCATGTACTTTTATTGGCTGACGTAAATGGGATATACAGAAACAAAAGTTAGATTTTTATGGCATTGACCTTGAGATGGGTCACGTGCCATAGGTGTATAAATTAACTTTCCAATCTCGAAGTATTAAATAGATTCACTGAATTTCATTTAATCATACTTTCAGCTACTTCTTCCCGTGATTTGTCCAAGTGTGGTGACTTGAATTTAAATATTTTCGTGTACATTTCTTCTTATTTGTCTAAAGGATTAACATCTTTTTCTCTAATTTAAGCATGTCCATTCATTAGATGAGTTGAACACAATGAAATTAATTGATGCATTTCGACTTCAACCATCATATATATTTTTTCACACCTTTTCGATTTTATGTATTTGATGATACATGTAATGTTTTTTATTCTCAGTATTTAAGTTGCATGCATCTAGAGAAGATTGAGGTTCATGGTTGACTTACATGCATGATGTAATATGAAAAAAGACAATAAAGTGCTTATTACCACTATTATTTCTACCCAGGCATAATCAGTCAGTTACCGAAATATAGTAGGAATTCTATGAATTTTATTGTTGAAGTTGTTCAAGACAAAATCCATCCAAATTGTAGCCTGACATAGTAAGGAGATTTATCAGTGATAAGTTGAGATTTCCACCATAACACTATAAAGTATTCATGTTAAAACAAGAATATTTTATAAAGTTATATAACTAACTGAAAAATAATGCTTATCTATTTCTTAAAACCACGTAATTTAGAAGCGCAAAGAGAAAAACCTAGTCTAGAAATCTGTGATTACCTACCTTGTAGTCAAACGTTTATTAGAAATATCAGTAGAGTTGATGCATTTTACAGTTTCGTTCATATTTACCGTCTTACGATCCTTCACCTTAGAGTTTATTTTCTGTAAAAGTGTAACGAAAGGTAAATTTGTTTCTGTGAATAAACTGTTTACCTTCTTCCGATCCGCGCAGAAGTTTTGAGTTTCGCACAGTTGAATTTTCTGAAAATAACAGTTGTACAAATTACAACGAATTTATTAGTCGATATTTCCAGAAAGATAAGCATTCATGAACTAAACGAATAGGGCTAAAAAATTAATTCATTAGAGATATATTATATGGAGGGATATGGGTTTTGTTTACCAGATCGTAGATTTTGAAACACTCAGAGGAGGGGGGTGAACATCTCATAAAGCAATTTAAAATACTGTAGAACGCTGAAAAATCACTCAGAATATAAAGTTATTCCTTGAAAAGCAGTATTCATAACTTTAGTTATGTTTATTTTGAGACCATTTTCGTTTAAAATATCTTTCTAAATAGTCATTTGAAATTTCTTTGAATGACTTCAGATACAAGAAATCTATGTCGAGATAAACCTTACAATAAACATATCCACGTCTACTGGTTACTTTCATCATGAAACAAAATAACTGTTCAATAGATATTTACATTATTCAGTATTGAGAAACGGTTTAACAGTTAGGTGTTGGGTTTGTAGGCTTGTGATCAGCTTAAACGCAGATTTCCTCATGAATCAAATTTAGATAGAGAACCTCAAAACTAGAACAAAACAGTTATCCAGTTTTCTGTATTAGGTAAAAGAAAATCGTGGAACCCATAAAACTTGGAAAAGTCCATCCTATTTTTTCAGTCTATTCCTCCTTACTGCTTGAGATGAAAGAAGGTCATAGGACTACTTGAAGTTGGGTTAGTCAGTGGAGTCAAACAGTTGTGTTACCAAAACTCAGATATAGTATGAAGTCTGCCCACATAACAGGGATGAACGTTTTTTCTATCTGAGCTCAGCGAGTAAACGAACTCAAAGTCGTTGAAGAAAGGTAACTAACTAGCGTCCTTGGTTTTCAGTAGTCTGCTGACTGGTGTCCGCCCATGATGAAATCTAAACTGAAAGAAAATTTCTAAAATGAAAACAATGTCACCTTGGTATACCTTTGATAAGGGTAGTAGTATTGACTGAAAGAAGGTACCACGCATTCAGTCACCAGTCTTTGAAACAATTAATCGGAAATACTACATTATCTTTGTTACTCTGGGAATTTATGGAGTTTAAATAGGGTGAAATGGGAAGTGGATAATTTTGGTCAAGTTGAGACATTACCATAATCCAACTTGTTCCTGAAAAATGGTCTAAACCCCATTTTTTCTTGAATAAAATCTCCAAAAAATTAAGTGAATGGTTGAAGAGTATATATGAAACATTGTCTGATACGTTCTGTATTAAGAAATAGAAACTGAATAAGATCATAGCCACATGATCTAAAATGCAAATTATTTATCACCCAGTATACTCTCAAATGTTTATGTATTCAGCGGATTTAATGATATTCTAGTAGTGCTTTGTAGGGGCTTAATTATCCTTAGACTTGATCACAAGATGACATCATTTAGAGAAACATTGAAAATCGATGATATTGTTAAATTAAGTAGAGCATAATTTGATACTTTGATAAAGCTATTAGCATTAAATAGCGAAACATCAGTAAAAACACTATCGTTTTGTTTTTCATTCATTGGGAAATACAAAAACCTTTATTATAAGTAGAGCATAGTTCTGTTGTTTAAACTGTCACCATTCATTGTCATGTAAATTAGGAACTAAACTGAATTATCAACATAAAATTTTAACAAATGGTCTGCAGTTTGAACTGCTAAACTTGACGAAACATGGCAGAATGCTGAGAGAAAAGGCACATAAACTATCATAAACAGAAAATGACGAAAGGAAGAATAGGTACATCGACAATAGTGGGAATTCAATGGATCTGTGATTTCATAAAGAGTGAATAGGTCTTGGACATTGGTAACGAATTTGAGCCATAACACTAAGAGGACCCTGAGTACCTCAACCAGACAGTTTATGCATCCCTGCGTTACTCAAACCAACAGTCAAAAAATTGATGATTTTACCACTCCTAGCTCTTCCTCAGGCTGATTCTATGTCAGCTAACAATGCTCGGTTAGAAGGCGTTGGTTAAGTATGTGTAACAAGTACACTAACAACCTTAATCTATGAGACTTCACAGTTTCATTCATTTACTTTCCCTCTTAATCCGATACTGTTTTTGCAGTGCATCTGTTGTACTATACTTCTAGCTTTCAGCTGGAGCTCAGAACCACCAACAACTTCATAGACTTAACGCCCCTATGTTTAAGAACTATTAACCTGAGGAGAAAGAGCTGTCAATATTCGTAGAATAAATAAAACACTATGTTTGCAGTATTTGACAAATTGTATATAAACGAAAGCCTAAGCATGTGGCCATCACGGAGCGCACGCCTAAACGACCATTTTTTCCATCATTCATTTGTCCGTCTAGTTAGCTATTACCATTTTCATCACATATTGTCTTAGATTTCTTCTGTTAGAAATTATATTTCTTGAAAAAAATTAATAAACCTGACCTCATATGGACTACTAAACTCGATCATATTACTGTTCAAACAAAATACGTTAATTAGGTAGTGTATTTCTATAGCAAGTGTAGTTATTATTATGTTTGCACTAGAGATTGAGGAATTTTCATGTCTAGTCAGCTGCGTTTAAAAAAAGACACACTCAAACTCCAAATAAACATTAAGTACAACTACATAAGGATATGTTAGCTCTAATTTAAGATATAGGGTTATATAAGAGCACTCAAGAAGTCAATATGTGTCCCATTGATTTTTTCTTCCAGTATTATCCCACCACATACTTTATACAACATATATATATATATATAACAAAAGTTTTCGTATTTCCCAACGAATTAAAAAACAAAACAATATTTTTTTACTGACGTTTCGCTATTTAGTGCTAATAGCATTATCTGTGAATCAAAAGATCTCACACATTTTAATGACACAACGAAATACACCGTCTAATTCCACCATATGAGGCCCTAAGAAATCTGAGAAAAGATAGAAGCATTGTTATAACTGAAGACAGCAGGCGAATCACTAGTGTGATTATGAAAAGAAGGCGACTGAACACCTATCCGATGAACCACACTTACTTTATGAAGAGAAGAAGAAATCTGCCGAATTCAACAAAATGAAACTAAATACAAACAGACTCCTTCAGAAAATGAAACCCAAAATTGGAAATTCTCTCAGGTTTAAACTAAAACCAAAATCTTATGTACCTTCAAGATTCTACGGTCAACCAAAGATAAGTAAACCCACAGTTATATTAAGACCAGTAGTAGATTTCACCAACCCACCGACATACAACCTCTCTAAATACTTATTTTTGATACTACAACCACTACAAAAGGACACTCAAAATATTGCAAGAAATTTATATGATTTCAACTCACAAATAGAACACGGAGAAATTGATAAAGAAGACATTATGGTAAGCTATGATATTAACTCGTTATATACTAGTATCCCTATTACTGAAAGTCTTGATATCATTTCCAATCTACTAGAATCAGATACAACGCTGTCACAAAAATGTTCATTGAACACCAGTGAAATAATTAAGAGTCTTAAATTCTGTCTGGAAAGTAATTACTTTACATTCGAAGGGAATTTATATAGACAGACAAATGGTGCTGCTATCGGTTCACTAGTTTCCCCTATAGTCACTGATATTTTCACGAATAGATTCGAAGATAACATCTTTTCAAGCATACTCAATCCAAAATATGTTCAAGATATGCAGATGATACTTTCGTTGTGCTAAAATGAGATCTACACAGTTCATTCTTGGAAAAACTGAATAACCTATCTTCCAGTATCCAGTTTACTTCAGAAGCAGAATCAGACTTCGGGGAGCTACCCTTTCTGCACTGCCTAGTTAAGAAGAGGGAAAACGGATATTTTAATATTTCTGTATTCAGCAAGAAAAACCAGTCCAACAAATATTTAGACTTCGAGTTATCACACCCCATCATCGCAAAGGTATCAGCTGTTCCAAGTCTACTTAGACAAGCACACTTTTTGATAACGAATGAGAAGGAAAATAAAGGAAGAAGAAATACCAGACAATACTGAAATTCTCAAGAAAAACAACTACCAGAAGAACTTCGATAACAAAATTACCTACGACATTAAGTACGGTCGAAAACGTATTCTGGAAACATGGGCCTCAGTAGTTGTCATTCCATATAGATCAGAAACGTCCGATGATATCAGAAGAGTATTTAATAAGCACAACATCAGATTTTCCTTCAGAACATCGGATACACTACAAAACACCCTTGTTCATGTAAAAGAACAAATCCCTAAGGGTTCTCACTCTAACTGTGTCTAAAAAATAAAGTGCCTGGAATGTGATGCGTTATACATGGGACAGACATCGTGAGCAATCGAAATCAGAAGAAATTAACACCATAAAGCATCTGTTTGACGACCGAGAAATCCAGTTGAACTAGAAAAGCTTGAAAAGTCATGAGCCATAAGTCTATACGCTAAAGACTCAGGCCACAAAATTGATTCTGACAATACTGCGAAATAATCCAGAAAAATTTCAGAAATCCCAAATAACGTCTAACATCAGAAGCACTTCATATAATAAAGGGATCCAAATTGTCTGAATAAGAATGATGGACTAAAACAGAATTTAATCTGGTTGCAACAATTTCACCCCCCTCCTCAATAAAATGACAAAATCAACACAAATGTAATAGGCACTTTCATAATATAAACACCCGCTGGTTTTATAACTTTGTACCCTTATCAAATCCGATAATCTACACATGGTTTTGTTGCCTTTGGCAACTGGGCAACTTGAGGACGTAAAATTACCCCATACTGATGAACGACGATTAAGTTGTTATATATAAGCTGAGATTTTGTAAATTCCGATTTAGTAATATATGTCCAAAGCAAGTTCACTTTTAACAGTTTGAAACAATTTGGGCATTGGGTATATGATATTCATTATAGTACAGGTTTTTGTATCACAGTGTTATTAAACCGGAATTTACAAAAATCTCAGCATATATATAACAAAGAGTTAGGAGGTGAGAAAATAGACTTTGGTCAAGTTAAAGGGACATATTGAAAGTCAAAATAACAATGAAGAGCACTAAACCAAATAACAAAGGTATTAGTACGTCTATTATGATATCAAAATAAAGTTTACTAACTTGATTATCGTTCGTCAGTCTGGGGTAATTTTTCGCTGTCAAGTTGGTCAATTGGTAAAGATGACAAAATTAAGTGTAGTTTGTTGGATTTGATCAGTATGTAAAATTATACAAACAGTGTGTGTTTACATAGTGAACTTGCTTATCACATTCGTGTTGATTTTGTCACTTCATGGGGGAGGGAAGTGTTTAGTAATACTTTGATAAAGCTGTTAGTATTAAATAGCAAAACATCAGTAAAAACAATGTCGTTTCGTTTTTCATTCATTGGGAAATACAAAAACTTTTATAATAATTAATATCATATACTAAATGCACAAATTTTTGAAATTTTTAAAAGTGCACTTGGTTTGTTATATATATATATATATATATATATATATACAAACACACGGGATGTTAGTCTCTCAAACCACAAGAGAGAATTCTACTTTTTCGTATATACACTTGTGTAGTTCTTTCTTATTTTATGTATTTACATGAGGAAATATGTGAAAATCATAATACCATGCCTTCGTCAGCGAATCATATAAAACCTAAAGATATCAGGAATAATCCAAGTCACTATGAAAACTTTTCAAATATGCATTATAAAATATTTACCTTTTCATTAATCCTGTGTTTTTCCAAACGTTTGTCTATTGATAAAATAAATCCCTCTCGTTTGCATTTCTTAGTTTTTGATGTTGCATTTTTGAAAAACTGTTCTGTACAATGATTTAAATGAAGTGGTTGAAATGATTCTTCTGACTGTGGTTTACTACAATAAAAGTGACCTTTAAGGTCAGGAAGCGATAATAAAGACTTTTCGGTGGAAAAAGCTAATGGATAATCATCTTTTCTGTTTTCATTACATCTTTCAACTGTAAAAGCTTTACAATTTGACAAGTTTACTTGAGGTAAAGATGGATTTTTATCCATGAAAGGAGTTGGTTTTACATGAAATGACTGTTTTGAACTACCAGGATATACAGAGTTATTCTTTCGTTTTTCATCTTGACTTTTTCCCATGTGTGTGCAGATTTGCTCCGCATAAATATTACTTGTGGTATCATTAAAGAAATTTGAAACATACAGAGGACGATCAGGTAATGACCCTGTGCTGATACGGGTAAACAGTGGGTGCTTTCCGGCATTTTGAAATTCATTATTTAGTGTCTTACTCTGCTCCCTTGAATCAGAAGTGACCGACTTTTTGGTGTGGATTGTGTATTTTCTATTCATCATATTTTTTCGACTGCCAGAGTTCATAATTTCATCCTCATCAACTGTGCTAACTGTAAACATGATGGCGTCCGCTGCCGGAAGTGAAATATCCGTGATAAGTTTATGAGTTCTATTTGTATCTGGTGTGGCTATACATAAATCTTCTTTGCGCTTACGACGATCTGCTAGAAAAAACTGAAAAAGCATATTGTTACTGACGCTGAAATTTAGTTTCTCACTTAAATTCAACGCTAATATCAAATACAAGTAACTTAGAAAGTCCCTGATTTTTCCCAGTTAAATTCGTAACAATTTAGCATAACAAGTTAGATAAATAAAAGTTTGAAGGTATACGGGTAAATACAGAGACTTTTCAAATTATATGGAATAATTAACCTTACCAGTTTGCTAGTTTTTCAGTCGATTGCAAGCCCGAGAAAAAACTGGCAGATTCGCGCTTAGAGCTACCTACACTACTTCGGAAAATCAATCCAATCACTACAGAAATTTCAACGCGCAACATACATATTAAATATATAAAAACCGAACTTATTTTTCGCTGCCGTTGGCGAGATGAAATGATACTGGCCGGTGAAAGCCTTCGAAAAGCCAGTCATACAATGTGTTTTATTCGATGAGAAGGAAAATAGTGATGGTGATGTGGTGTGTTCGTACAGTCTACGATGCTAGGAAGAATACTCAGGTAGCAGAAGAAATGAGAAAATACGGCGTGGAAATGCTAGGAATTTGCAACAGCCGGTGGAATGAAAGTGGAGAGTCACAGTTATGAACTGTAGAGACAGTAGTGTACCATGGTCACACAGAGGATATGGAATGGCTATCAATAGACACATGGAAGCTAACAGAATAGAGGAAGATGTTGAAACAGAGGTTAACCAATGCAAAGAGGGACAACAGAAGAAGAGGCTGAATCCAATGTAGAAAGTAACAAATATGGAGGTGAAGAAGGATAATAGAAAAGACACACTGGAAAGTGAAGCAAAACACGCCACAAGCAAAACAGACGTCCGAACATTATATCAGATAAGGACATTTCTATTCGGGAAGAGACCAACACATGTGAAATCAATTAAAGACGGTGAGGGTAAGCCAATTACCAAGGAGGAGAAACAAATGAAGCAGTCGACTGATCACTCCAAAGGACTATTGAATCCACCGTGATCTGCAACTCGCACAGAAACACACCACCACCACCAACAGCACGCACAAAACTACCAGGCAGCGAAAACCGGTCCTCCAATGAAAGCAGAAATCTCGGATGCAATCGAGCTAGTGAAGGCCAGACTGGAATGTGGCAAGACCGGATGAGGCTCCCTCCTGAAGTACTGGAAACGCAACAAGAGATTGCAGCGGATATGCTGACGCCGCTATTGCAAATCATTCAGAAGGGAAGAAAGGCTCCTATTCATTGGAAGAGAGGCTACCCTGTCAAACTACGAACGAAAGACGACTGAGGCCTCTGAGAGCACTGGCACGAAACAATGCTCCAGTCCACGCCAACTAAAGTACTAAGTCGCGTCGTCCTGGAACGAATAGACGACGCACTGGATGCAGAAATCTGCTCCACCGGAACAAGTTGGATTGAGGAAAGACAAATCGTGTGCGGATGAAATTGCAACTCTCTGCTTCATCATCGGATGAGCATAGAATGGCAGTCGAACCTCTACCTCATTTCGTCGACTTTGAAAAGACCTTCGATAGGGCAGACGGAGAAGTGATTTGGAGACTGCTTCAACACTGTGGCGTGCAGTGTCCCCAATCTTCGTCGACCTCATTCAACAGCTGGCTATATGACAATGGCACATGTCAGGCGATTCACAGCGGAAAACTCAGAGAAACCTTTCGAGTGAGGACGGGAATAAGACAAGGCTCCCTACTATCACGACGATATTCCTGATTGTGGTGGGGTGGATCATGCGACAGACAGGCTGTGGAAGGGGCGATGAGAGAAATACACTGCACTCACCGATCAGAAGACTCTAGGAGATCCGGATTTTGTGGATGATTTGTGTCTAATGTCCCAAGAACTCGAAGATCTGTGGGCGGAATCCAATAAATTGACAGACGAGGTTGGTGGCAAAGACACAGAACAGGACTTCAAGTGAACATAGAGAAGATGGAGGTGGTGAAGACAGTCGACCAACAACGGCAACAAGCACCGATCATTGTCGAGAGGAGAAATCTGGAGGAGATCACTTCTTTCAACTACAGGTGGCACAGATGAGGATGTGGAAGCCAGTCGGGATCGGAAATGGAAGACAGACCTTCATTGCTCTGAAATCAGTATGGAAGTCTACTGCAATTCACATAAAGAAAGCAGTTCGGATTTTCAACATGAGTGTCAGGTCAGTCAGTCTCTTCTTCTATATCGGTCAGAAACTAATCACGGACGAGTCATGTTAAGCATTTCCAACGGGATACTGCAGACTTTTACCAACGGTTAGCTTCGCTCGCTCCATGTTGAAGATCGTATGGCCAGGAAGAATTGACAACAAGGAACTCTGGGAACAAACCACCCAAGAATCTATTGCTCAACAAATATGTAGGAGAGAATGGAGAAGGATTGGTCACACGCTGAGGAGACCGTTGGTGACATTGTGCGTGCCAGTCTTAGCTCGAGTGGAACCTAGGTGGGAACGGACTAGTTGGGTGTGTGTCTGAGGGTGACATGGAGGAGATCATGTGAGGAGTAAGTGTGATACTCTGGGCGATCATGGGCCTAACTGAGGAGGACAGCAGAGGATAGAACTGAGTAGAGACGTGATGTTGAAGCCCTGTTTTCCACGTGGAACCGATTGAAATAATGTTATCGCTACTCGTCATGCTATTAAATGCTTAAGTCTATGCGTTACGTTTTCAAAAGTCTTTAAATTATGTCTTTCTCTAAGAAATTACTGAATATTGAACGAGATGCCGTGAAATGTTTTTATTTAGAATCTGAGTTAAATTAGTGATTTTTTTGAACCATTTTATCATTTTGCATCAATTGGTAGTGAAACTTTTTAAACTAACAATTCTCCCTATCACTCTCAGTCACTTATGTAATAGATATAGTAGAGTATGAGAATGGGAATACGAGCCATACAGAATCACCACCCAGTTTGTATAAAATGCCTTTTTCGAACGTCAGCTACTTTAACAATATAGTGAAATTTGATGTTGTGTATATCTGATTATTCTTGTCATCGGTTCTTTTAGCCTTTCTCTGCTTCTTTTAGTCCCTTCGAGCTGAGTGTATGTCACAACTCGCTGCCTTCGTATAACTGCTTGTATGTGACTGCAGCACATTGTAGTTATTTGAGGTCCCGTGGCATGTATTCGGACACCGTCAAGTTTGTTTTCCAAGAATTAATGTCATCTTGGGCAGTGTCTTCGTTGGTTTGAATGTGCTATGAATTCCGCCCAAGTGGCTGACAAACCACATTTCGTATTAGTTTTTTTATTAGGTATATCACACAGTGAAACAGTATTATTTACTGGATGACGTTTCGAAAAAAATTTATTGTTCATAATCATATCAATTGTGATCACACGACTTTGACACTTGAGTTTTATAGTTTTCTTTGTTCTCTCCTATTTGTCGTATGGGTAGTAGAATTTTTCAAATATCGGGGACAGGTGATGAATCATTCCTATTACATGTATTTGTAATTGATTCGATAAACAAAGCTTCTGTTATCAATCTCTCCCCATACCCTGTGACATTAGATTTTAAAACTGTCATCCTATCCCATCCTATTGTATGGTTGTGTGTGACTGCATGTAGTGCTATAGCTGAACTATTCTCTAGATTTCTTATCTTATTCGGGTCAACCAATCTAGATTTTACTAAACCATAAAACTCAAGTGTCAAAGTCGTGTGATCACAATTGATATGATTATGAACAATAAATTTTTTTCGAAACGTCATCCAGTAAATAATACTGTTTCACTGTGTGATATACCTAATAAACAAACTAATATGGAATTACTTACTACCACAGTGCCCAAGTTTTACACATATATTAAAACCACATTTCGATTTGTGTGAAGGCTGAACAACTAAGGTCGCTGACACCAGGACATCTCTTACTGTATCCATTTGGTTTAGGCCTAAATAAGAAAAATCAATCTTCTTGTTACTCTTCAGTATTAATAGACTTACTAATCTAATGGTACATAGACAATTGCTAACGGAAGCCCAGCCACGTAGTTTAATTTTATTTCGGTCAGTTACAACAATAATTCTTGGTGTGATGTCTAAATGAGAGCAGACGGACCACTTTTTCAATTGTTGTAACAAACAAATTAGTATATTTCGTTGTTTGCAGAAGTGAGTAAAAAAACTTGCGCAGTGCAAAATCGTATCATGCGAAAAGATCCAGTCACTTTAGTTCTGTCTTGCAATTTCAAGCTATAACAGTAAACAAATTTGCTAGTTATATAAGCGTATTCCCACACCTATAGGTTATTACGGAGAATGCACAGTAAAATCTTCCTTTCTACAATTAAAATCAGTTGATTCTTGCCAAGTATTGATTGAAAAAGGTAAACTAATTGGTGTCCCTTAAACGTGCACTGACTATTGTGGGTTAACTTTTATTGTAACTCAGATAAGCAGTGTTGAACAGCTTAAGAATACAATCCCATTGACAGTTGATCACATCAATGATTCGACATAAACGTGCTAATTTAGCAAAGAGGGAAGTATTTCGATTAGTTAAAAGGTAGAAATACTGTAAATTGCCATGAATTATCAACAGTATTATGTATGAAAGTAAAATGAAACCAAGTACTGAGAACAAGTAGCAGACAGGTTATCAACTTCTCACGAATGTCATTTACAACCAGTGACATTTTTCATTCTACAAATCCTTTGGAAACAAGATTTCTCGTTAGTGCACAGCCTCAAAAGTTCAGTAATAGCAGTTAACCAAATGAAAATAGTATCTGGGGACAGTTAAATATTTTAATGACGTTTGCAGCAATTCAAAGCATATAGTCCCAAAGAAACGAACACTATATATATCCATGTATGACCAGTAGAAAAGTCGGTCTATAGGTTGTCTCTTTATTTTGATGTGGACATCTTGTTACAAATGAAAATTTTTATGGATATTTGCGAAACGAAAATTAATATTTCCATCCCAGCTACAGCACACTACTGAGCTATGGCTCCACGTAGTTTTAGATCCTTATGGGCAATACGCAGAGCCTTTACTAGAATCATCAGAGATATGTTCACTTCTCTATATACATCTCCGGTGAGGTCAAGACTGGAAAACCGTATCCAGGTAGCCATTTCTTGTCTTGAAGGTGACTCACGTATTCTAGAGAGGGTTCAAAGGAAGGCAATACGTATGATTCTCGGCATGACTAATTTATGTACGAGGAAATACTAGAAAGTTTAAATCTCTTCTCCCTGTCATACCATAGTAGGCATAGGGGAGATTTAATTACAATATTTTACAATTTTAAATAATAACTACGGACCTGACCTATTCTCTCTGTTCCCTCCCACCGGATAGAAATATCTTAACGACATAGCAAGAGAGTTCACAAGCCAAGATCATATTGTTGTGCAGTACTGGTTCTCGCATCGAGTCATAAACTCTTGAAACTGACTTCCAGATGAAGTGGTGTCAGCAATCTCAACTGATTATTTCAAGAATGGTTTGGAAAAACACTGAAATTCACTAGAAAATGATTAAAATATGTTCATGACTTCTATCCTCGACCAATAAATCTGAATCTAGAATCTGGTTTGTTTTGGTGGATGTTTAAATGAATTTTAAAGAGCATATCAGAAATTATGCAACTTATAAAATTAACGATCTATTCAAATTACCAGATCACAAAGCATTTTTGAAGCAAAAGCTACTATTCTTTGGGCACTGCTGGCCTCATACTGTTGCATTGAAGAGGAATAACTGGGTACAGTTGGTGTAGAGAGCATTCTATAAAGATTACATTCGCAACTACGCAAAACTGAAGATACCTTAAACAGTCACATTGTTCCTTCTCAGAGACGGCAGAAACACATTCTGTGAACTAAAGAAAAGCGTTTACATAGTATAACAAAAAAGACCTTATGTGATAGCGGCGCTGTCTTAGGGTTTTCAGTCTTAATCTGAAAGTCATTAGAAAGCGAAGACAAACCGAATAGATTTGATGAATGCAATTTTCCAGCAATTTTCTTATTGTCTTTTCGAGCACTCTATCACTCTGCAAAGAACTCTTCACATGGAATTAGTGCATTAGCAAACTATTATACAAACTGATTCGATACATGAGAGTAATCGTCTGGTCTCCGGAAATTTTTCTAAGGACTTGTACATCTTTACTGTCCCCAAAATCCTTTTCTGAAGCAAATGAGTAATACAAAAATGACATACAGGCACCAAAGAATCTATGACAGATTTGGAAGTGGAATCATCCCATCCTAACTCAAGTTTCCGAACACTAAAGTAACGGACACTGCAAAATAGATATCCTGTAGTTTAGGGATCATACATCTCTTCGGCAACGTCATAAATTAAAGAACCCAACTCGCTCATCTAACGTCCTGCAATTTTTCCGCCATGTGTGTTATCAACAAGTTTTCGATGAAAATTGATAACCGAAATTGTTTCAAATGCATTCAATATACAATGTTGTCGAAAATTCAATTTTTTCGAAGTCATAAGCAGCAATTACCACAGGTCAGATTTTGTAGTCCGCAAGAAAAATTTGGTTCAATTCTTTCGGGTCAACTGAAATCATACGACTTTCCTGTAATACAGAGTGAATTTCCATAATAATAATTATTTATATTCCCTTGAGTTCCAAGTGGAACATAGAGCTCCAGCAAAACATCTCCACTTTGTCCTGTTTTCCGCCGTCTTCTTCATCCGAGCATACGATTGCCCAAACTCGCTCATCTCTTCCTCACTCAATATCCTCCACGTCACTGTAAGACGACCCACTCGTCGCTTCCCATTTGGATTCCACTCGAGCAATGGCCTGCATTTCTCACAATGTCATTCGACAGTCTCCTCAGTCTCCACGCATGCCCGATCTATCTCCATCTACTCCTAAATATCTGTCGAATGATCGGCTCTTGGTTGGTTCGTTCCCAGCCAGAGTTTCTTGTCACTAATTCTTTCTGGCCAGCCGACTGGCCATTTGATCTTCAGGGAAGCTGTTGATGAAAGTCTGCAGTGGCCTGTTGGAAATCCTTTCCGTGACTCGCTCGCCAGGATTCTGACCCGTATGGCTTGTGTTGAAAATGCGAACCTTGTTTTTTATGCTGAGTTAGTGCAGAAGATTTCCAAACTGGTCTCAGGTTGATAAAGGCGTATCTTGCCTTTCCGATTCTGACTGGCTTTGACATCTTCATCCGTGCCATCCGCCTGTAGTTGAAACGATGCTTCCTTCCTAGCCAGATAAGTGAAGGAAGTAACCTCTCCCGTTGATGGTGATTGGTGCTGGTTGTTGTTGTTGCGGTTCGTTGGTTATCTTCATCACCTCCGTCTTCTGTGTGCTCACCTGCAGTCCTGTCTTCGCCAGCTGCTCCTTCAATCAGTTTGTTCGTCTGTAAGTCTTCGAGTTTGTGTGATATTAGACATATATCATTTGCGAAATCCTGATCTTCTAGAGTCTTCAGTGTTCTTCAGTCGTCCAGCGTATTCCTGTCTTCTCACTCCCAACTCACAGTCTGACGCATAATCCAGTCGACCACAACTAAGAAAATCATCGGTGATAATAGGCAGTCGGACTTGTCTTACTCCTGTATGCACTTCGAACGCCTCACTGAGTTTCCCGTTGTGGATTTTGTGGCACATGTCACTCTCATATAGTCAGTTCTTGAATGAGGTTGATAAAGATTTAGACACTGCACGCTGTGGTGTCGAAGTAGTTTCCAAATTACGTGTCGATCAACGCCGTCTGTGGAATGGCTTTTCGAAGTGGATGAAGGAATTTGAGGTAGAGATTTGACTGCCATTCGATTCTTTGTTGTATGACAACGATGTAGAGAGTTGTAATTTGAAGAGCACAGGATTTGCCTTTCGTGATAACAGCTTGTTCTGGTCGGCGGGGCGGAGTTTTGTATCCAGTGCATCGTTTATTCTCTCCAGGATGATGCGACTTAGTATTTTACTTGGCGTGGACAAGGGCATGATTCCACTTGAGTTCTCGCAGAGTGAGGTGTAAGTCGCTCTTCTTTGGCAGTTTGATGAGGCATCCTTTCTGCCAATTGGTGGGGAGCTTTCCTTCTTTCCAAACCGTGTGTGCTGTCGGTGGTGGTGTTTCTGGGCAAGCTGTCGGTGGTGGTCGATTCAAGGGTCCTTTAAAGTGATCAGCCCACTGTTTGAATTGTTTCTCCTCCTTGGTGATCAGGTTCGCTTGAGCATCTTTTGTTGGTTTCATCATCTGGGTTGATCTGTTCCCGGATCGGATAGAGACTTTGTTATCTGATATAGTGTCCTGATGTCTCCTTTGCTTTAGGACTGCCTGTTCTGCTTCAGTTGCCAGGTAGTGTGTTGTAGAATTGTCGTTTGTCTTTTCTAGCACTCTCCTTTTCTTCTTTACTCAGTGCAGTTCAATGTATTGAACTCAGCTTCTCCTTCTTCTGTTGTCCATCTTTGCACTGAGTCATCTTCCCTCTCACCATCCTCCTCTCCTCTCCTTTCCTCGACTAGCTTGCAGGTAGGTGTCCGTAGAGAGCCATTCCTTGTCTTGTCTCCTCTTTCTTCCTAGTACAGTTGTACACGCTTCCTTGAATATCGCCTTCAGAGAGTTAGTTAGTTCCAATGTTCTTCCACTCAGGCTCTCTCAGTGATGCCACGCAGTGTCTCCGACGTTTCTCTGATCTGATGTGTAGTGAAGGTGTCCCTTGTGATTTTGTCCTTCAGTTTCTGAATGTTGAACTTGAATTGTGGTGGTCTGTCTCCAGTTGTTTTCGGAGTTTTCAGCTTCACCTTGTAGGTCGCTTGAACTGGATGATGGTGTGAGTGAGTGTACATCTGCTCCCATTCTCGACTTAGTATCCAACAAGGTAGCTGCGTCTGTACTTCCTTGAGGAATGTTGAGGTGAAGTCTATCTGGTTTGTGGTGTGTCGATCAGGTGAAATCGGTGTTGCTTTGTGTTTATCCTTGTGTTTGTACACGCTGCCTGTGATCACCAGGTCATTGGAAGCGCAGAAGTCTGTGAATAGTGCTCCGTTCTCCGAGAGCCTCTCGACCGATGTTGAGTTCTCTTCCTGTATTATGTGCTCCCAGCCCTGCTGTCATTCATATCGCCCGTGAGGATTTTGATGTCAACATTTGGGATGTTGTCGATTACTGTTTGTAGTTGTTTGACTATAAATATCCTGCTTCTTTTCTTGTTCCGCGTTGTTTGTAGCACTGTGCGTAGCATCGCGTGATAATTGTGACCTTCGTTCCTGCCTTTTGAGTTGAATCTTGCTTTCATGATCCTGCATGAGGAGATTGGTTCCCACTTGATTAGGACTTTGGCCGTCACTAGTGACATGGTTGTAGCCACTCACTGCCTCGATGTGTTCATGGTTGTCTTTTGGGTGTGCATACAGGAGTAGATTCCTGACTGTGCAGTTGACAATCCACGTGTTGTCAATCCACATGCATTCCATCTGCACTTGCAGATACCCAGTGCTTATACGCCATATGTTTTCATCTCTTTGGCTACCTGGCCAGCCTTCCCAGGCAGCCTTGTATATAATACGTACATTCCACGTTCACATTCTTACTCTTGCTTTCATCGAGATAAGATACATCGGCTGACTGATTGGCTCCTCGAAACCTTTCACCAACCAGCTGTGTCATTTCGCCTCTACGCTTCGATCGAAAAATAAGGTTTTATTTGAAGTTTTTGTATTTTCAATATATATTCTGTGCGTTGAGGTTTCTCTAGCTGTTTGAATGCTATTGTGGGGTTGCTAAACCCGCGCTTAACCTCCTTCTTTACCCGGCCTTGGGCTAGACCAGAAAACCAGCGAGCCAGTTAACTATGCGAGGTTGAATTTTCAAAAGCATAATGCAAATAGACTTCTGTCAGAGTAAAAACGAGAATAATTCAATGTCAAGTTTACTTTCACACATATATATGAACAAGGAACAGTAACAACTAAAATAACTAAAGCAAACTGTGAATTTAGGGCGAAACCCTTGACCAGAACTAAGCAGTGTATATTTCAGTGGGTTAGTCCATAGTGAGAAAAATGGTGACACATTTCATCTTATTTTTAAGGACAATTTGACCAATAAATCATCGGTCATTGATGAAATAGGCTCCTTAGACTAAAGCGCTCTTCATTCATGATACTTCAAGACTTCAGTTAAACGTAGCTTATTTCAGAATCCCAAATGATTAGTTATACCCTTACGGATATCTAGTAATGTACATAGTTAATGAGTTACCTATAGTTTGGTCGAAGTGATTAAATGTCATTATGCTGAGTGTTTTATATAGTGTTTTTATGTGAGGACCAAGCTAACGTGTAGCCACTTAACCTTCATCTGAAAAAGGTTGCTTGGTGATTATTCACTTATGTGACCTAAATATCTCCTATTAGTGTCCGAACAATCTTGTATTAATATATTGCGTGAATTCTTCCAACGTTTAGAAAACTTGTGTGGTTACTGCCATAATAACAATGCATTGTAGGTATTTACACGAATATCCCAACAATAATACAGCCAAGTAGGGAAAGAGATGCTTACACTCTAGCCCTGATGGTAAGCACAATAACCATTACTTTCAATAAAACACAATTTTGACAGTTATTATTTGATTGCTAATGTGTTGTTACAGAGTCATGAAAATATCTGCTGTGAAGCATTCGACAGATCTTACAGTCAACGTAGCCACATATTTCACTTATATAGTCGTAGACATGTCTAAATGGAAGGTGAATTGTTTTCTAGTTGACCAACAGATTACTTATTTGATGCATTTTTCATATACAGTTCAAGTCAGTTGTAAGGTCCTAATGTGCTTGAAAGCCAAATTTTTGACTATCAGTTATCATCTAAGTGTACAATCTGAGAGCAAAACTGACCGATTCTCAACTTTAATTCAGGGCTAATTTGTGTGAAAAAATTAATTGGCTAGCGGATGCATGAATAAATTTCCGTGATGTTTTCTCTTTGAGGAATGGGAGTGAACTTCGTTTTTATTGAATAGGTTTATCAAACTAGACTGAGATGTAACAGTAGCCAATCATCCTAAATCGTCTGACCGAATCAGGGTAAGCTACCCCAATTAAGGGTTACACTAGACTCTGCCGAAGAGGCCGAAAGGGTACTATTGATGGCTCTGGTACTAGCCATCGACAGAAGCTCGAACATAAGGGTGAGACAATAGAGACCATGGGCTATCAGAGAAATGGCTAGGGAGTCACCGGAACTGATGCTTTCCACCTCTATGGTGGTACACGGTGTTCCGGAGCTAAAAACGGGCACTGATCGTGAAAAACACATGCATGATGTACAGCAATGGAGATGGCTGTCAGCTCAGATGGCCCTTGGCGCTTCTGGAGCCATCTCCACTTCCCGACCACCTCGCCCCGCTCATCTCACACTGATTAGCTCTCCAAAGCTGCTAAGTGTCACATTCAACTCCCCGGAACAGTTGGCCGTAGCACTTCAACGGTGGTATGAGACCAAGGGAAAAATGGGAGGACACATCCGATGCTGTGAAAGCAGACCTCGAACCATAAGGAGGCAGCAAACTAAGGCTTTAATACGTCCCCAAGCTTCAGTAACACTAGAGCGATGCAGTTCTGAGAACAACAGTCTATGTTACCCAAGTGTCCTGCCTAAATCCATGGAAAAAACCACAATGGGCCGGTTCCATCAGAAGGTTGTTAGACACAATGTCAACTGCCTACATAATTTAATTTAATTTTGATTACAGTTTGATTCCACACTGTATGTTTTGGTACAGGAATTTTCAGCATGTGATATCGGTAGCCCAAATTTTGCAGGCCGACCATAGATACCAGGTGTGCGTCGGCAGGGGATCGAACCCCGAACCATGTGCATGGTTGGCGAGAGTCCTAACCACTGTGCTACCGACGCACATATAGCAATGTGAGGGGGCTGAGAGGAAAAATAGGTGAACTCCGAAATCTCCAAGCACACCTACAACTGAAAATGATCATTATCACCGAAATATGGCTAACCCCCACTATCGCCGATAACGAAATCAGTATAGGTGATATGGTTCTGGTCAGGAGAGACAGGGATAATAAGGAAGGAGGGGGAGTTGCTATATGTAAGTATAAGTAAAGTTGTGTGAGTAACTTGATATGATTATGAGCAATAATTTGTGCTCGAAACGTCGTCAGTTAATATTACTGTGTAACACTGTGTGATTTATCAAAATAAAATCTTATCCATAATGGAGTTGCTATATACTTTGATGGGCACCTTAAATGTGTGCGCGCAACGGGCCCACCACTTATTGGACTCCCAAACTCTATATAGTGTCATTTCATCGTAGGCCACACCAAGCATTTACTTGGTAGCATCTACCGATCTCCCACCTGTGGGGCAGAGCAAAATCAGCTACTGCTCAGCACTATTGTGGTGAGAGCAAGCTGCTAGCCAATTGGTAGACATTGATCTACGTTGATTGGTAGAAATTAATCTAGGCTGATTCAACAACCAATCACAGCTGACCTAAACGTGGACAAATATGATTCGCAGACAAGTGGCTCGCATTTCCGAAAAATATCGAAAACGAGAAAGCAGAAGACTGCGTTTGTTTGCAAACAACCGATCAGAAGACCGCCTTCTTTCTGCGGGCAGAAGCCTTATTAATGTACGTAAAATACATATAAATACCAGTTGGTTTTCGTAATAAAACTGATCTGTTGCCAGCCTTGTTTTCTGTTGTTACATTTGGTGTCGCTGCCTCCGGAAAAATGAAGATCCCGTGGCCAGCTGCGTTTGAGGAGGGAGAAATACGGAGCTTCCTACGTGATTTCGAAGCCGTAGCTGCGCTGGTGGGTGTCAAGGAGCAGGCGGCGAAGGCAGTTGTTCTGGGGACGCTGTTGAGAGGCCGAGCGAAGGCGGCATATGACAGCGTAGACCGGTCAAACAGCACAGTGTCTTGGAAGAGATTGGTTGAAAATTTGGTGTCGGAGTTCCACAGCGCAACAGACAGACAGCTAGCGATGCAGCAGTTCCGATCAACGAGGCTGGGACCTGATGGAGACCCGTTAGTATTGGCGGTGAAATTGACGAATTTACTTCGACGGGCGCTTCCCACGTTGGATAAAGAATCAGAAGAGCAGTTACTATCTTCCCAATTCATCGAGAGTGTACCAGACCACATTTCTCAGCAGTTAAAACGCAACGCAACCGATGGATATTAGTGAGCTAGCGAAGGTGACCAGACAGCTGCTGAGCACGACTGTAGCCGCTATAGAGCAGCCGAAACCAAATGAATATGAGCAGCAAATTGAAGCACTGCAGCGGGAAGTGGCGGCGTTAAAGTTGGGTAATAGAAAAAACCGATGTTTTGAATGCGGCAAGCCAGGACACTGGAGAAGAGACTGCCCAGAAAGACAGAAAAGGAAAAATTTCAGACGGTGTAATGCTTGTTCTTTCTTTTGTATGAACCTAGACTTAGTGGGGGCGATTGAGAAAGGGGCTATGTATTCGAAGTTGCGAGTAAATGATCGAGAAGTAGTATGCTTAGTAGATACAGGAGCGGCCGTGTCGTTGATAGATAAGAATTTATGTAAGAGCGTTAGTCCGTGTTCGTTGACAGTACAAACAATAGGCGGGCATGTGTTGCGTATAACGGGTAGGTCGAACTGTACGATTGTTGTTGGAGGGTGCGAGGTGACGTTTTCTTTCATTGTTGTGCCCGAACTACAGCGAACGATATTAGGGGCGGATTTTCTGCGGGAGATTGGTGCAATAATTGACACGCAAGCGAAAGTGGTGGTCACGAAATACGGGCGTATCAAAATGTATGAGACCAGCGAGATAGCAGCGGTGAACCTGTCGACGGTATACAACATGACGGATTTAATTAAGAAATACGATCATCTGTTCACTGGAGATGGCGATCCATACGGTTATTGCGACAAGGTGAATCATGAAATTCCGTTAACTAATCCAAAGTAATATCATTTACATCGCGAAGAATACCATGTCATCTGGAAGGCGAAGTGAAGCGACAAGTGCAAGAGGTGTTAAAAGACGATGTTATTGAAGAAGCTGATAGCCCGTACAACTCTCCAGTGCTGTTAGTAAAGAAAGCGAATGGGAAGTATAGATTCTGTGTTGACTTTCGACAATTAAACAGTATGACAGAGTTAAAACCGTGTGCCATGCGAACAGTGGTGAAAACTTTAGACCGCCTACAAGGCGCGAATGTGTTTTCCGTTTTCGATCTTCGCTCAGGGTACTGGCAGATACCGATAAAACCAGGTGATAGAGATAAGACGGCATTCAGCGTGGGCCAGACACAATATCGATTTAAACGCATGCCGTTTGGATTAGCAGGTGCACCGTTTACCTTCAGAAGACTGATGACGCTATTACTTAGGAACTTTAAAAACGTCGAAGTGTATGGTGATGATCTCGTGATATACAGTCAAAACGAAAACGATCATGTGAAGCATGTAGAAGCCGTGCTGCGACGCATCGAAGAGTTTGGACTGCGCATTAACAAAACCAAGTCCCAGATAGCCAGAAAGAATGTTACTCTGTTAGGACATAAAGAAGGAAATGGTGAGATTAAACGACTACCGGAGAAAATTTTGACGATTAAAACAATTCCAGCCCCGAATTCAAAGAGGAAATTGAGGCAATTCTTGGGTAGAGCGGCGTTTTATATTCGATTCGTGAAGAACTTCAATGAGATAGCAGCCCATCTATACAGGCTACTAGGTGAGCCGAAGTTTGTTTGGTCGGAAGAATCGCAGAGGACATTTAACAGAATTAAACACCTGTTCGACCACCAACAAATGACGCTAAAACTACCTGTACCTGGAAGACAGTTTACAGTGTGCACAGATGCCAGTGACTACGCCATAGGTGCGGTCCTAAGACAAGGTGATGGAATCGTTGAGTATGCCAGTCGGGTTTTAACACTCACAGAGAGAAAGTATTCAACGATAGAGAAAGAATGTTTAGAAATGGTATGGGCAGTCGACAAATGGCGACCTTATTTACTCGGCCGGCGGTTCCACATCGAAACTGATCATAAGCCGCTACAATTTTTGAAGACAGCGAGAGACCCACGGGGGAAATTGTCACGGTGGATGTTGCGTCTTCAGGAGTACGATTTTACCATCTCACACGTTCCTGGAAGTGAAAATGTCTTGGCAGATTTGTTATCGAGACCAGAAGACGAGCCTGAGTTGCCCGAGGTCGCTTACGGAGTGCATGCTGTAGAACAAGACCCACTAAAACTTGCACGCAAGCAAAGGTTGGATGATACGCTGAATACAGTGATACAAGTGATAACCAACGGGATAGAAGTAGATCAAGCTACGGCGAGTAAGGAGCTAACCACACTACTCAGACAGAGAGATCGACTAAGAGTGAATGCCTACGGGACTCTGACCTGGCGAGAGAACGACGGAAGCTGGCTGGCTATCATACCTCAGTCCTCGCGCCACGACATGATAGAAGAATGTCACCAGCTAGCACATACAGGCGTGGCCAGAACAACCGACCTCTTGAGACAAAGCATGTACTGGCCAGGTGTGAGAAAAGACGTAGCAAGATACGTACTTGGATGTCCACGGTGCCGGCTAATGAAAGGCGACCGGTGCATACGACCACCGCTTCAGTCGATTCCAGTTACGGCGATAGGTGACTTGTGGTCCGTAGATGTCATGGGTCCATTTCCTCAGACATCTAATGGTAATCAGTACCTCCTGGTGATGACGGAACACGCGACACGATGGGTAGACGCCGTAGCGATCCCAGATCAACGTGCAAAGACCGTGACAGACGCAGTAGTGAAACACATCGTTGCAGACCACGGCGTACCAAAGACGATACTGACAGACCAAGGTCCCTGTTTCGAGAGTAAAGAATTTACTTCCCGTTTGCAATAGCTGGGCATCAAGAGGATCAGAACGACCCCATATCATCCACAGACGAATGTCCTAACGGAGAGAAACAACCGTACACTAAAGGAGTGGCTGGCCTCGAAGGGCGGTAACTGGGAAACGGAGCTTCCACTGATTTTACTGACGCATCGGGCTACCACGCAGGAAACAACGAAGAAGTCACCCTTTCAACTGATGTATGGTAGAAAACCACGATTACCGATACACAACGAGACCTGGCCCCCTCACCAAAAGTGGAGTACGACGAAATTAAAAGCAGAGCGGAAAGAGGCCGTCAAGAATGTAATACGGAAGCAGCGGAGTGATGTCGCGAAGTCTCAGATGAAAGAAAAGACGCGGTGCATCACCTTTGCAGTCGGGGACCAAGTGAAGTGTAGAGACAGGAGATATACAGTTGGAGGCGGGCCAGGTTCACGGAAACTCCTGCCAAAGTGGGAAGGACCATACACAATCACAAAAAGACGGGGTCAAGTATATACCGTCCGAAGAGGTGACAAACAGAAACGAGTTAATGCCAGTCAGCTCCAACGATGGGTACAGTGGGACAAGCCGATCAGCAACAATCCTCAACTAGAGGATGTAGCACCAAGAAGGTCGGAACGCCTGCGTACGAAGCTATTTGACGAGGGGACGAGTGTGGTGAGAGCAAGCTGCTAGCCAATTGGTAGACATTGATCTACGTTGATTGGTAGAAATTAATCTAGGCTGATTCAACAACCAATCACAGCTGACCTAAACGCGGACAAATATGATTCGCAGACAAGTGGCTCGCATTTCCGAAAAATATCGAAAACGAGAAAGCAGAAGACTGCGTTTGTTTGCAAACAACCGATCAGAAGACCGCCTTCTTTCTGCGGGCAGAAGCCTTATTAATGTACGTAAAATACATATAAATACCTGTTGGTTTTCGTAATAAAACTGATCTGTTGCCAGCCTTGTTTTCTGTTGTTACACTATCACAGGGATACGAGACTTGGACTATGACCAAATCACTATAGCTGGATATTTCCATGCCCCATCACTGAACCTTGGCTCGAGGTATGCTAAGGGAAAATTTGGCCGAAATCTACTGCAAACTATTCGAAACACGGAACTGTCTGAGAATCTTGGAGACGATACTAGGTGGGACCCTAGTGGAAAGTTATCAAAACTAGACTACATTCTAACTAGTGACCAACTACTCGTCGAAAAGGTCCAGATCATGACTCCTCTAGGAAGTAGTGAACATGCAGTCATAGGTTTCGATCTCGTTCTCCGTGAGCATTTGCAGTGGGACGTTGCGCAACCATGTCTGCGTTACAGCAAGGCTGACTATGCTGAAATGCGGAGGCTCTTGTCAGATGCAGACTGGCCCTTAGCATGGGATGAGCTATCTGTGGATGAACACTGGGAGGTGGTAAATAAGATTATTCATAGAGTATTCTCGGATACCGTCCCTTCAGTCACAACACAGCCCAAAAGAAAGTCATCATGGCTAAAAAGAAGCACGCAACGTATTCTGCAAGCAAAGCGGAAGGCTTGGTTTACGTGGCGCGTATCTAAGAGTCAAATCGACCACGATGCATACCTGGAACTCAGGAACCAGTGCAATGCAAGAGTGAGGAGGGACAGGAGGTATTCCAGGCTAACCTTGCTAAAAAACTCCTAGCAGACCCCAAAAACTTGTACCGATTCATGTCGGAGAGAAAACCAACCAGCCAGGGGGCATGCGCCTTAGTAGGGCCAAACGGTCAATATCTCACTAGTCTGGAGATGGCTGAAACATTCAGTTTAGCCTTCGTCAAACAGCTAAACAGCAATGTGGGTATTACCGTCACGGACCAAAATGGTGGTACTACTATTTCACAGGAGGAAGACCTAGTGGCTACTCCCCAAATAAACCCCACAATAGTACTAAGGAAGCTACAACGACTCACAACTGGGAAGTCCCCAGGTTGTGACGATATCAGGCCATCTGTTCTGAAACAGTGCGCCGAAGCTCTCTGTAGGCACTTATGCAAATTGTTCCACCACTTCATGGAATCGGGGAAACTGCCAAGGGAGTGGAAAAGAGCCATCCTTTCTCCGATCTTCAAGGGTGGGGATAGGCGAAATGCCACTGGTTATAGACCAGTAGCTCTACGTTCAGTGGTATCGAAAGTACTGGAAAGTATTATTGATGATCACATCAGGGAATATCTGGATAGGTCTAAAATACTCCATGAAGCCCAACACGGTTTCAGGAAAGGAAGATCGTGCGTCACTAACCTACTTTCAGCTTTGAACGATTGGACATCATGCTGGGATGTGAATGTTCCAGTCCATGTGGTTTTCCTAGACTTTGAGAAGGCATTCGACACTGTTCGCCATGACCTTCTCCTACACAAAATAAGCCACGTAGGCATAGGTAAGCCACTTCTGTCATGGTTAAAGGACTACCTAACTGAAAGGCAATTTTGCACTAAGGTCAATCGAGTCCGTTTATCTTGGCACAGCTTGTCATCAGGAGTGTCGCAGGGTTCTATCTTAGGACCACTGATGCTTTTTATTTTTATCAATGATCCACCATGCGGTCTAAGCTGCCCGACCCTTCGTTACGCTAACGACGTAAAGATATGGAGGGCGATAAAATGTCCGGAGGACTCGGATAGTCTACAGGAAGATCTAAACCTTCTGGAAGACTGGGCGGTGGCCAGTGGTAAGACTTTCAACCTGAAAAAGTGCAAAGTAGAGAAGTTACGCACCTGTAGACTGGAGAATGTAAGTTATACCCTGTGCAATGAAAGCCTGTCCTGCACAACGTCGGAACGTGACTTAGGTCTAGTTCTAACGGGAAAAATGGACACAAGCGTAAATTACACGGGGGATGTAGCAAGGGCATATGCGGTCATACACTTTACACATAGACAATTAGGTGCACTCACTCCTGAGCTCTTTCTAAAATTGTACAAAATATACGTCAGACCATACCTTGAAGTGCATAGTATTATTGCACACCCACTGCTTAGAAGAGACGCCAACCTCTTGGAAAGAGTTCAACGACGGGCAACAAAAGGAGTGGTTGGTCTCCGAAATAAAACATATGATGAAAGGCTGAAGAAATTAGGCCTATTCACACTTAGCTACCGTCGCCTTGGGGGGGATTTTATTACTGCCTACAAAATAACAAATGACCAGAATCACCCAAACAAAGGTGTTCTGCCTGTGAGTGCCAGATTTTTATCCTCAGGTGAGTTTGCCTGTCACACTTACAAAAAGACTAACTTCTTTTGCCTAGGTCTTAATCAGTACTCTGCCTATCCTGCAAGTACTGAGGAACAAGTAAAAAGCAGAAATAAAAAGGACTCGCTAATTGCCTGCAACCGAACGTATATTTATAACGAATGTGATTAGAACTTAATAATATAAAAACAGGTTTACCACTTATCTGTACCCGTAGGAGTAGGGAACTCGAGGAGTATGCTTGTAAGAGAGTTTAGGGATTGACGGTATCGACGTTCGCGAGTTGTACGGATTATACTAACTCAAGATCTTATACCAACAACTTCTATAGTGTTCGTTCTTCGAGTACCAAAGATAAAGCAAAAGACCAAATTTTGTCGTCCAAAGTACGTAGTATATTTCGGGACAAAATCGCGGGTAGAGGTGAATGCTTAGCTAGCTAGTAATCGTGCACGCACGTGACACGACGGCGTACCAAATGGCGGGGATGCTTGACCGTAAGCCTTCAGCTAAACAAGTCGACTTAAACAGTGAGGGTCAGCATCCAATGTTGAGTGATGATTGCTGTGGTTAATAATTTTGGGGAATTATTTACCGCTACAGCTCACTCCCCCCCTAGTGGGTTTGTGAGGACCCTAAGACATGACCAACCGGAAGCAAAAAAATCTGGATGGTTCCCTGATGGGTGAAAAAATCTTCCAAACGGCTTGCTGGAGAGCCTACTGGTCTGTCTGCCTATGCTAATAGGGTGTCTGTACATAGCTTCCTCAATGTTGTTCGTTGGATCGCGTGCTTCGTTTGTTTCATGTCCAGTGCCCGTTGCACCTGGAAAAGAAAACAAGAATGCTGAGAACCTTGTCAAGGAAAATGTACCAATTAAGCGTTTTTTTTACAAAAAAATGACGTGCATCTACTATATAGTAAAATAATGTAAAGTTCAAAATATCGGGAAAAAAATATACGTCTAATTTTTAATTTTTTTCCAAGTGCATGGTTAATGTACGGTTATGGGAAAAAATTGGTTACTTGTGTTAAGTGATGCTAAATAAAAAAATTGATGTGTCTGAAGAGAAATAATGAGTTGGGTGAAACGCACCACTCAGTTATGTGAAATAGGTGTGAAGGTATTCTGGGAATCTAACGTGACGTCCAGAACGTGTTTTCTTAGAGTGATCGACCGAAGTTTCGGTGGCTTTCGCCGTGCTAGGGAGTTCTTCGAAGACTGAAGGAGATTCAATTACTTGTGGATTATCGGGTACGTTTAGCTCTAGGCTAATAGGATTACCTTCCAAGTAAGCTGGTTTCAGACGGTCGATACTGAAGGTGTCTTCGTGGCCTTTCTTGTCTAAGACGAAGAATTTATCCATACGTTTGATTACTTTATATGGTCCGTCATACGGGGGTTCTAGAGGGCGACGCACAGAGTCGGGACGAACAAATACGTGTGGAGAAGTTTTTAAACAGGGGTGGACGAATACATCTATGGACTGTGGTCGGAGGGGAGCAGGTTTAACTGAACGCATTGCGTTTGTAAGCCTACTGACTTATGAGGTGTGATCTACCACTGGTGGGAAGCTCGAGGGAGAAGCAAACTCACCTGGCAGTTGTAGTGTCGTGCCATATACTAATTCGGCGGTAGTACAACCAGCATCGGTTTTTAAAGCGTTTCGTATCCCTAGGAGAACTAACGGAAGGGATTCAGTCCAATGGGTGTTATTTGCAGCTGATAAACCAGCTTTCAACTGTCTGTGTAGACGTTCTACCATACCATTAGCTTGAGGATGGTAGGCTGTTGTTCGAAAACGCATGCAACCAAGAATTTTAGTTAAAGCGAAGAATAAACCGCTTTCGAATTGCCGCCCGCGGTCAGTTGTTATGGAAGATGGGCATCCAAATCTTGCGATCCATCTTTCTACGAAGACGCGTGCGACGGTTTCAGCAGATATGTCCTTGATGGATACTGCTTCAGGCCATCGTGTGAAGCGATCGATGCAGGTTAACATATAGGCATATCCATGAGATTCTGGAAGGGGGCCAACTAAATGTGGACGTGTTCGAAACGAGCATCGGGGAGAAGAAAGGTGCCAAGGGGGCTTTTGGTGTGTCTTATTACCTTGCACTTTTGGCAAGCTAAGCACGTCTGTGCCCATTCCCTTACTTTCTTATTAATACCAGGCCAACAAAACCGACTAGTTACGAGCTTGACGGTAGTTCGAATACCTAGGTGTGGTAAGCCATGCAGTGTATTGAAGACGTTACGGCGATAACTTTTAGGCACGATAGGGTGAGGAGTACTAGTGGAAATGTCACAGAGAATAGTATCCTTTCCTATACCTAAGGGTTTCTCGGCTAATTGTAGAGTTGTTTTCGACAACTCACGCTAAAGCTCGGAATCTTCTTTTTGAAGACGAGCCAGTTTTACAAGGTCCATGCCGTCGATTTGGGTGAAGGAACAAATACGTGACAAGGCATCTGCCACAGTATTGTTCACTCCGGATACATGGCGAATATCCAATATAAATTGTGAAACGTAATCCAGTTGTCGTGATTCCCGGGGTGAATACTTATCTGAAGTTGAGTTCAGAGAGTACGTCAGAGGTTTGTGGTCAGTGAAAATGATGAATTCACGACCATCAACTGAATGTCGAAAATGACGTATAGCACAGTACATAGCTAGAAGTTCTCTTCCGAATGTGTTGTACTTCGATTCAGCTAATTGAAGGCGCCTCGAGAAAAAGGCGAGTGGTTGCCACTCGTTGTTAACTAGCTGTTGCAGAAGTGCGCCGATTGCAGTGTCTGATGCATCCACTGAGATACTCAACGGTGCCGTTGGATCCTCATACATAAGAAGTGTGTAATATATACACAGGTGAATCATTAATATTCATTATTTATTTCACACACTAGCATAATCATTGATTTCACGAATCTACGTGATTATTGATTTTAATTACTGAATTCCCATGGTTTGTTAATATTTTTAAAATGTGACATTGATTTTCCTAACTGTATAAATACGGAGTTGTTGTTTAACATTTTGACTGCTGTTAGAGACAGTAAAAGCTCTCGTATCAACGTCCAGTCTTTTTTTCCTTTGTCTTGCGTGCCCGGCGGTATTGTTGTTGTTGTTGACGTGCGATTAGGACAGATTAGCCAGCGCATTAGTTAGATTCGCTCGTAGTCTACAAGGTCCTCATATTCACATACATAACAAATTTGGCAACGGGTTTGCTGAAGATGGACCCACTGCGTTTAGAGAAACTAATGGAACAGCAGCTAAAATTGATGGAAATGCTTGCTGGTCTACAGATATCACGCTCTGCCAATTCATCTTCAGCCAACGACAGCATTGGTAGCAGCATCTCAGAATTCGTTTATGATCCAGATGCGAACGTGACTTTTGATACCTGGTTTCGCAGATATGAAGACCTATTTCGAGTAGACTTTGCGGACAAAGATGATGCCTGGAAAGTACGGCTTCTTCTTCGTAAATTGGGAGCAGATGAGCTAGATAAATACTGCAACTTAATTCTGCCACAGAAGCCCAATGAAAGATCATTCGATGAAACTGTCCATACCCTTCGTCATCAGTTTGGTGATCAGAGATCGTTATTCAACATTCGATATCATTGCATGAAACTATCTCTGAACGAAAATGATGATATCCATACTCAGTTGGGTATAGTCAATCGCACGTGTGAACGTTTTAAATTGAAATCGCTCTCAGAAGACCAGTTCAAGGTATTGATTTTCATTTGTGGTTTGCAGTCTCCCAAATTTGCTGATATACGCACACGTCTATTAGATCGTCTGGAACAAGATCCACGAATGACTTTGAAAGACGTCGGTGAAGAATATCAGCGTTTAATCAACATTCATAACGATACCGCCTTGGTGCAGTCTAGTAGCCAAAATGCAGCAGAAGTGCATGCGGTGCATCCAGTACCGTCGACATCAACCGCACCGCGTCATCCTCAGCATAAACCACCATCAGCCTGCTGGCACTGTGGTTCCTGGCATTTTGCAAACTTGTGCCCATTCAAACAGCATAAATGCCGCCGATGCCATACTGTTGGTCACAAAGATGGCTACTGCAAACGCAACAACCGACCCAGACGGCGCAACAAGCTCAAGTCTTTGGGTGTTACTGCCACATATCATATTAGTACTCCAGCACCTCGCAAATATATCAATCTGACGATTAATACACGGCCGGCACGCCTACAAATCGACACAGCATCCGATATTACAATAATATCAAAGAAATTGTGGCAGAAGTTGGGATGCCCTGCCATAGAGAAGACAAATCAGATAGCAATTAGTGCATGTGGTGGAAGACTTCGATTGAATGGAGAAATTAAATGCAGCGTTGGTTTTCGCGACAATCATTTCGTCGGCACATGCTACATCAACAATTCAAACCTTGACCTCTTGGGTTTAGACTGGTTCGAGAAGCTGTACCTGTCAGAGATTCCGTTAAGCAGTGTATGCCATAAGATCGAAAGTATTGAGCCCTCAACAAGAAAGCCAGAAATGAGAAACAGATATATTAGACCTAAACCCAGTATAAAGAATGTCGTGATTAATGAAAAACCAACTTCGAATCGTCATAGTGAGTATGGCTGCGCCAAAAGTGCTTCGATGTCTGGTAGCAACAAAGTAGCAACTGTTAGCTCCAGTAAGAGAGGCTCTGCTCAAAAACTGAAAGTGATGTCTGTCATGGCAGCCAAAGATCCGCCACCGAGAGCATGGCCCACGTCAAAACCATGGTCCCGCCTACATGTAGATTTTGCTGGGCCGATAGAAGGTATATACTACTTGGTCCTCGTGGACTCTTACTCAAAATGGCCGGAGGTAGTACAAGTGACACCACCTTCTAGCAGCAGAACAGTATCAGTCCTGGAAAAGATCTTCGCATGTCACGGTATACCAGAAATCATCGTATCTGACAACGGCAGTCAGTTCACCTCACAAGTGTTCCAGGAATTTTGCAAGAGAAACGGTATAAAACACGTGCGGACGCCACCTTATCACCCTCAATCCAACGGTCAGGCAGAAAGATTTGTCGACACTTTCAAACGAGCGTTGTTGAAAGCAGGGGGAGGGGCGAAACCGGAAGCAATACAAAACTTTCTTTTTGTATACCGAACTACACCACTGGCAGAACAGAAGTAAAGCCCTGCAGAACTTCTAATGGGTCGAATGCTACGAACTCATCACCACTCCATGTTACCATCGTCACATCAACGAAGAAATAGTCTGAAGTATTACCGCAAGGGTGATGCCGTCTATGTGCGCGATTATCGACCGAGGAACAGTAAATGGGCCGAAGGCTTATATATATATTTATTCCTGTTTATGCAGGAACATACCAATTGTACAGGCATGGATAAGTTATTATATAAATTACAGTTTGTTTGTTCAATCTAACATTAGAGTCAGTCAGAACAGTCTGCAAAATAGTCTGTCTGTGTAACACATAAAGAGATATAGAAATATTGTCTTCGCATTAACAAAAAACCCAGACTTCAGATGAGTGTGATACAAATATCTGGGAAAAATAAAGCTTGAAGTCAATTCTCCTATAAAACTTTGTTGTGAACAGCATCCGTGAGATAAAGTTTATTGATGTATTATTTTGATTCAATAATGTATTTATTCCATTTTTGTCAGCAGTCTTATCGTAGTTTTATAATAGGAAAGAAATTTGATCTTTGATACGAAAATTAGATAAGGTAATGTTAGATTGTTTTACTGCATCAAATGGGGTCAATTCTAGAACTATCCATTTGCGCCATTTGCGTCAGCATGGCAGACTGTACATGTAAGTTGAGTAATACATTGATAACTGTTTGAAAACCAGTTGCTTCTTTATTTCAGATCAAGAATACTCCTTGTACAGAATGTTAGCCAGCGTTTTCAAGTGGTTGCATCGGATCGTTCATGGAATTTGAGTTTGAATTTACATAAATGGTCATTTCAGTTTGGATGTTGGGTTGTTCGACCTCAACCAGGAGGTATATAGAAGATTACGCTCAGCAGGGAGATAAAGTATGTAAATATGAAAAGAACTTTATTATTTTATGTACATATAAATGTTTATAAATGTATATCATTGTATAGTAAACACTACCCATAATCTTGTTGTTTTTTATGTAATTTTGCGAAGTCTTAGAGTTTATTTAGTGTCGTAATATTTAGTAATGAGTCTAGGCGTTATAGTGTGCTAATAGCTCATGCGTTTTGGAAATAAGTGGTGCGGTGTGATTGGCATAGTCATTGGGATGAAGCAGTTTATATAGCAAGCGTTTGAAGGTTATAATAGAGTGACAGGTCCTTATTTCTAGGGGTAAACTGTTCCAGATCTTAGAGTACATGACTATGAAGAAGTTTGCACGGAGTGCTGTTTTACAGTTTTTCCTAGATACTTTGCACGTTTGGTTACGAAGGTTGTAAGAGCCTTCCGGTGAGAACTGTATCTCTTTGCTGTCTGAGAATGATATTTTATGCAATATTTTAAAGAAGAATGTTAGGTTAATGCTCAGTCGTCTCATCCAGAGTGGGTCGATACCTAGAGTTATACACCTTGATGTGTAGTCCTTTTCGCAGTCAAATCCTAGTAGTTTAGACGTGAAGTATCGTTGGACACTTTCTATTTTAAGTTTGTCACTTACGCGAGTGCTGCTGAGAATAAATGGACAATATTCAAGTAGTGGTCTGACACAAGTTTTATATAATAATAGCTTCGCTTCGTAGTTGTGGAAATTCCTGAGTATGCATCCTAGAAGCATCCTCGATTTACGCGTCTGTGTCGCCACTTGCTCGGAAAATGTCAAGTCACTAGAGTACCTGAGTCCTAGGTCAACAACACTTTGGAGTTTAGGCAAGTCGATGGATTCAAGTACCAGTTTAATATTTATTGAGGGTGCACCGAAGCATATCCAACCACATTTTTTAAGGTTGAATTTTAGGTTCCATGTGGAGGACCATGCAGTTACTCGATCTAGTTCTTCCTGAACAGCTTTCTGAAAGTACCCTAAGTCATCACAGTGGAATGTGTAAGCTACTTTAAGATCATCTGCAAAGATGAATGGTTTGCCTAGTGAGAAACAGCTGCATATGTCGTTGACATATAGAGTGAATAGGAGGGGGCCTAAGACGCTACCTTGAACTACTCCAGAAGTGACTGGACTAGGTTTAGAGTTTACAGAACCCAGTCTAACTACTTGGGACCTATTGTTAAGGAATGATTCAATCCATCCTAATAATGGGTTACTTATTCCTAAAGAGTTTAGCTTATTTATTAGAAGCAAGTGGTCAACGCGGTCAAAGGCTTTGGATATGTCGAAGTAGATGACAAGTACTAGTTGTTGTTTGTCGCGGCTGCTAGTTATGTAGTTAAAGAAGTCAACGTGACATGTCATGCATGATCTGGATTTTAGGAATCCATGTTGGTTGGGACTTAGAATATTGCAGCTGAGCATATGTTTGAGGATATCATCTTTAACTATTCGTTCAATGATTCTAGATACTATGGGTGTAATATTGATTGGCCTATAGTTGTTGACTTCAGTTTTTGATCCGGATTTGTGTTTAGGTACTATAAATGTCGTTTTCCATTTATCTGGATAGGTTTGGCTTTCTAGGGACATTGTAAAAATCTTAAGTAATAAAACGGAAATGTCAGAACCACCGTGTTTATAAAGATACGATGGTATACCGTCAAAACCGGCACTACTAGAGTTTTTAAGAGTATTAACGGCTTGGTTAATATTAGAGTAAGTGAAATGAACTGTAGTGATTTGTTTCAGCGTTGAAGATGAAGGGAGTTCTATTTTAGATTGTAAACCGAGAAGTGGACTTGTAGGCTTAAGGTAGTTAGCTGCAAACGTCTCATTAAACAGTTCACACATGTCTGCATGTTTGCTGTATAGTTTGCCCTTGTTTATAAGGAGAGAAATTTTATGGCTTTGGCGATTCATTCGTTTCTTTAGTATTTCTGTGAGAGCACCTACTCTGGTGGTGCTGGCTAGTGCCGTGCATTCTTCATTTCTCATACGCAAGTTATGAGCTTGCGAGATGGAGCTAAGAGTACTAAGTATTGACCCTAGTGTACTAAAGTCGTGTCGCCTGAAGTAACTTGTTGACAGTCTTTTCAGTTTCCTACGATCCTTTGGCTTTATGAATGTCTTTCTATGTGGGGAAAACTTTAGTGTTTGAAATGGGATCACAGCATCTAAGCATGTGTTGGAGTTATAGTAAAAGATGTCTAGAGCTTTCGAGAGGCTATCAGTATAGAAGTACTCACTCCATTCTGAGGATCTTAGCATTGATTTTACTAGAGTCCAGTCTGCCTTACTATAGTTCCTGTAAGTTATTTGTTGTGAAGTAGGGGTATGGGTTGCATTGCAACTTGACGGAAGTGGCAGTGCACACAGCACTGTTTTGTGGTCACTCCCTGAAAACTCAGAACCTACTAGGGTAGAAAGGGGACTTATATTGTGGCAGAAGATTAAGTCTAGTACGTTATTACCTCTTGTAGGGGTTGTGACGGTCTGCTTCCAGCCAAGTATATCCAGTGTGCCTAAGAACTTATCAAGTTTAGTTGGACCTGTGGGTATTTCCCAGTTGATTTCTGGTAAGTTAAAGTCTCCACATAGGATCTTATGATCGTAGTGGAGGGTGGATAATTGTTCTAGAGTATTAATAAGTTGGGTCTCGTAATTACTAAAGGTGCCAGGTGCTCTGTAGGTGCATCCAATTAATACTATTGCGTTATTTAAGTGTAAGTTAACCCATAAAGTCTCAGGCATGTTAAGTGTACTACTTTCTAGCTGTGATACAGTAAGTGCATTCAGAAAGTACATAAGACAACCCCCTCCCTTACCACCTTCCCTGTCACACCGAAAGTGTGTATAGTTATCTAAGCTTATCTCTTCATCCAGTATGTTCGAGTTACACCAGGATTCAGTGATGACAATTATAGGGGGTTTGTATATTACTGTGAGTGCTCTGAGCATCGGTAGTTTATTTAGAACGGATCTAGCATTTATGAGGATTAGGTAAAGATGAGATTTGAAATAGCATTTGAAGTACTTAAGTTCGTCAATCAGCCCCGAATGTGGTTCAGCGCCCAGTAGTACTGTTTGACATGACGACCCTATGTTGAGAAGAGTTTCAGCATCATGTCCACCTATGTCTATCGAGTTAGTGTGTGCTGTTTTCGGTGAAGAATTGAGCGTTGGAGTAATGGATGTGCTATAGGCTAAGGCATTTTTATTTTTAGTAAAGCTAGAAACGGGGGTAGGGTTCTTAATTTGACCTAAACTTGTGCATGTACCAAGTGTGTTTAGTGGATGCGGGTGAGCTAGACTGTTCCTACATTCATGCAAAGGGGGAGCCAGCACTAGTGGTTTAGGAGTGTTAGCATCCCTACCAGCTGTTTTTTCAACGCTGACAGGGACGCAGGGGATAAAAAATGATTGGGACCTTGTGAAGACCATGGTCTATTATTCCACCTATTGTTAGGTACTAGTGGTGTTCTTGTAAGGGTTTCGAATGTACTGCTTTGTGGGTTAGTTCCCAGCAGACTTGTACCGTATATCCGATCAAAATTTATTAGCGTGCCATACTGTGAATGCCCTGAGTTGTTGGTGGTCGAGTTCTGACTATTGTCACTTGTACTCTTGAGGGTGGCATTGTTTGGGCGTTGGCTATCAGTGTGGGCCGTGGCGCTATTTCGCACATTGTGGGTGCCAATGCTATTGACCGTGGGGAATGTGGGCTTACTTATACTGCCATTGTTGTTGGCATGATTTGGGGTCATATTCTTCTCTTTTTTACCAATGGACTTATGGCTAGGAGAGGATTTGGTCAACTTTCGGGGGATTTTGACTTTTTTTCTTGGATTATTTAGTGACATGTCTAAATCTACGGTGGTAGGTGGTATAGTTTTATTGGCTATTTGATTACAATTTAGCGGCCTTTCGGTTGGTGTCGCTCTCTGAGAAGATAATTCTGTGTGGTTAGAGAGGGGTGGTGCGGTGGATTCTACGGTATCTCTCAAAGGGTTGGGTATAATTGCTGCTTGCAATGTCCTATTGTTTATTCCACAGTTAGACTCAGTGTGATAATTATATACGCGCCTTTCTATGACGGTCTTGTCCACCGCAACCTTTACTAGTTTATAATTTCTGGCTTGCAGTGGGGTGTGTTGGGAGTGGATAAATTTTCTGGCCTCAGCAGGTGTTTCGAACTGAAAACGAATAGGACAACACTTTTCATGTTGACTCTTCTTCAGCCTGTAGCACTTAGTCTTGGAGTTGGGCATTTTCGCCTCACTAAGTAGGATGCGCTGTACCTTTTTTAGTGCCTCATTATCCGGAACGTTGTAGACAATAGCATTTAATTTAGCATCTAGTCGTTTTGTTACTTCTGTAGTAACAAAGTTAATTAGGTTATCCACCTTAGATATCGATTCACTGTCAAGTTTGTTAAGGTCTACAGTTTTCATGAGAATAGTTAAAGGTGTCAGTTCACAGACCTGCAGTCTGATATCACTGATCTGACCTGATAAATTGGAGATTTTGGTATTGGTATCGGAAATTCCAGGATCTACTGACTTATTGTTTTTTAAGTCCCTTAACTCGGCCTTAAGTTCTCCTATAGACAACTTTAGAAGTTCTATTTCTGAAGATAGTACTGAAACAGAGCTTGAAGGCTGGAGCTTTTCGATAAGCACATAAGGTGTAGGGAGGGTTTCTGTATGAGCAGAGAGTACTGAATTTTTGGGAGTAGTGCTAATACTAGCTATCAGTACAGTTTCATCCTCAGTTTCAGGTCGACGCTTACGACATACAAGTGAGTTTTGTGGCTCACTATACCCATTTGTAGGAAGTATGTTGCTTGATGTAGCAATCAACGACTTAAAATTAGTCATCAGTTTTACGGGGGATTGAGTTCGCTGCTTTCTACTTTGGTTAACCATAACTATTTGATATGAGAATTAATAGTTATAGGTATGGAAGTAGTAGAGGACTTGTGCAAGGATTACAACAAGATAAATTTTATGTAACGAATCACGCAAAAATGTAACGCAAACGTTGGACGTACCGCGTACCATGATCTTGATAGAATGTCGACATGGAACTCTAATGTACAAGGTTAAAGTTGGGGATGAATGGTGGATAAGACATAAAAATCAGATACGACGTCGATATACTACATCCCAAGAACCTAAATTGCCACTGGATTTACTACTGGAAACTTTCAAAATACCACCAGTCAAACCAGAAGCAAAACAAGAGATGCTACCCAGCCGACGATCCCAGCGCAAACGAACACAAACAGTTCATTTCCAAATCGACCCCAAGGAAAAAAGATACTAAACTGGTTGCAAGATTCTTTTTTAAAAGGGGGAGGTAATATATACACAGGTGAATCATTAATATTCATTATTTATTTCACACACTAGCATAATCATTGATTTCACGAATCTACGTGATTATTGATTTTAATTACTGAATTCCCATGGTTTGTTAATATTTTTAAAATGTGACATTGATTTTCCTAACTGTATAAATACGGAGTTGTTGTTTAACATTTTGACTGCTGTTAGAGACAGTAAAAGCTCTCGTATCAACGTCCAGTCTTTTTTTCCTTTGTCTTGCGTGCCCGGCGGTATTGTTGTTGTTGTTGACGTGCGATTAGGACAGATTAGCCAGCGCATTAGTTAGATTCGCTCGTAGTCTACAAGGTCCTCATATTCACATACATAACAAATTTGGCAACGGGTTTGCTGAAGATGGACCCACTGCGTTTAGAGAAACTAATGGAACAGCAGCTAAAATTGATGGAAATGCTTGCTGGTCTACAGATATCACGCTCTGCCAATTCATCTTCAGCCAACGACAGCATTGGTAGCAGCATCTCAGAATTCGTTTGTGATCCAGATGCGAACGTGACTTTTGATACCTGGTTTCGCAGATATGAAGACCTATTTCGAGTAGACTTTGCGGACAAAGATGATGCCTGGAAAGTACGGCTTCTTCTTCGTAAATTGGGAGCAGATGAGCTGGATAAATACTGCAACTTAATTCTGCCACAGAAGCCCAATGAAAGATCATTCGATGAAACTGTCCATACCCTTCGTCATCAGTTTGGTGATCAGAGATCGTTATTCAACATTCGATATCATTGCATGAAACTATCTCTGAACGAAAATGATGATATCCATACTCAGTTGGGTATAGTCAATCGCACGTGTGAACGTTTTAAATTGAAATCGCTCTCAGAAGACCAGTTCAAGGTATTGATTTTCATTTGTGGTTTGCAGTCTCCCAAATTTGCTGATATACGCACACGTCTATTAGATCGTCTGGAACAAGATCCACGAATGACTTTGAAAGACGTCGGTGAAGAATATCAGCGTTTAATCAACATTCATAACGATACCGCCTTGGTGCAGTCTAGTAGCCAAAATGCAGCAGAAGTGCATGCGGTGCATCCAGTACCGTCGACATCAACCGCACCGCGTCATCCTCAGCATAAACCACCATCAGCCTGCTGGCACTGTGGTTCCTGGCATTTTGCAAACTTGTGCCCATTCAAACAGCATAAATGCCGCCGATGCCATACTGTTGGTCACAAAGATGGCTACTGCAAACGCAACAACCGACCCAGACGGCGCAACAAGCTCAAGTCTTTGGGTGTTACTGCCACATATCATATTAGTACTCCAGCACCTCGCAAATATATCAATCTGACGATTAATACACGGCCGGCACGCCTACAAATCGACACAGCATCCGATATTACAATAATATCAAAGAAATTGTGGCAGAAGTTGGGATGCCCTGCCATAGAGAAGACAAATCAGATAGCAATTAGTGCATGTGGTGGAAGACTTCGATTGAATGGAGAAATTAAATGCAGCGTTGGTTTTCGCGACAATCATTTCGTCGGCACATGCTACATCAACAATTCAAACCTTGACCTCTTGGGTTTAGACTGGTTCGAGAAGCTGTACCTGTCAGAGATTCCGTTAAGCAGTGTATGCCATAAGATCGAAAGTATTGAGCCCTCAACAAGAAAGCCAGAAATGAGAAACAGATATATTAGACCTAAACCCAGTATAAAGAATGTCGTGATTAATGAAAAACCAACTTCGAATCGTCATAGTGAGTATGGCTGCGCCAAAAGTGCTTCGATGTCTGGTAGCAACAAAGTAGCAACTGTTAGCTCCAGTAAGAGAGGCTCTGCTCAAAAACTGAAAGTGATGTCTGTCATGGCAGCCAAAGATCCGCCACCGAGAGCATGGCCCACGTCAAAACCATGGTCCCGCCTACATGTAGATTTTGCTGGGCCGATAGAAGGTATATACTACTTGGTCCTCGTGGACTCTTACTCAAAATGGCCGGAGGTAGTACAAGTGACACCACCTTCTAGCAGCAGAACAGTATCAGTCCTGGAAAAGATCTTCGCATGTCACGGTATACCAGAAATCATCGTATCTGACAACGGCAGTCAGTTCACCTCACAAGTGTTCCAGGAATTTTGCAAGAGAAACGGTATAAAACACGTGCGGACGCCACCTTATCACCCTCAATCCAACGGTCAGGCAGAAAGATTTGTCGACACTTTCAAACGAGCGTTGTTGAAAGCAGGGGGAGGGGCGAAACCGGAAGCAATACAAAACTTTCTTTTTGTATACCGAACTACACCACTGGCAGAACAGAAGTAAAGCCCTGCAGAACTTCTAATGGGTCGAATGCTACGAACTCATCACCACTCCATGTTACCATCTTCGTCACATCAACGAAGAAATAGTCTGAAGTATTACCGCAAGGGTGATGCCGTCTATGTGCGCGATTATCGACCGAGGAACAGTAAATGGGCCGAAGGCTTGATAGAATGTCGACATGGAACTCTAATGTACAAGGTTAAAGTTGGGGATGAATGGTGGATAAGACATAAAAATCAGATACGACGTCGATATACTACATCCCAAGAACCTAAATTGCCACTGGATTTACTACTGGAAACTTTCAAAATACCACCAGTCAAACCAGAAGCAAAACAAGAGATGCTACCCAGCCGACGATCCCAGCGCAAACGAACACAAACAGTTCATTTCCAAATCGACCCCAAGGAAAAAAGATACTAAACTGGTTGCAAGATTCTTTTTTAAAAGGGGGAGGTAATATATACACAGGTGAATCATTAATATTCATTATTTATTTCACACACTAGCATAATCATTGATTTCACGCATCTACGTGATTATTGATTTTAATTACTGAATTCCCATGGTTTGTTAATATTTTTAAAATGTGACATTGATTTTCCTAACTGTATAAATACGGAGTTGTTGTTTAACATTTCGACTGCTGTTAGAGACAGTAAAAGCTCTCGTATCAACGTCCAGTCTTTTTTTCCTTTGTCTTGCGTGCCCGGCGGTATTGTTGTTGTTGTTGACGTGCGATTAGGACAGATTAGCCAGCGCATTAGTTAGATTCGCTCGTAGTCTACAAGGTCCTCATATTCACATACATAGCAGTGTGGCATCCGGAATAGCTTTTTTGCCTGAGTAAAGGCATGTCGAGAAGAGGTGTTGAGGTCGATAGACTTGTTGTTCCCTCGAAGGAGATCTGTTAATGGCTGAATCAGAGAAGCACAATTAGGAATAAAACGTCGGTAATAACTTTCCAAGCCGTTAAAAGTGCGAAGACTTTTCACTGTCTTTGGCTCCGGAAAGTTTAGTATCGCTTCGACTTTAGTAGCCAGTGGGCGGATGCCCTGACAGTCAATAGTGTGACCCAGAAAATCGAGTGAGTCAACGCCTATTTGACACTTCTGTATATTGATGGTAACGCCATGTCGGCGTAACCTTTCAAATGCCAAGTCCAAGTGTCTAAGGTGAGTTTCCTTATCTGGACTGGCAATGAGGCAGTCGTCTAAGTATGCATATACAAAGCCGAGACCGCGAAATACTTCATCGATGAAGCGTTGGAATGTTTGGGCCGCATTCCGGAGGCCAAATGGCATACGTAGGAATTCGAAAAGTCCGAAAGGCGTGATGATAGCCGTTTTCGGAATATCTTCCGTTGCCATCGGAATTTGGTTATACGCTTTAATCAAGTCGATTTTTGAGAATATAGATGCTCCAGATAACGTTGCCGCCAAGTCGTGTATGTGAGGCAAAGGGTAGCAATCAGGGGTTGTTTTGGCGTTCACTCGCCGGTAATCACCAGTGGGTCGCCAATCGTTGATATCCTTTTTCGGTACCATATGCAATGGGGATGCCCATGGACTATTCGATGGCCGAATGATGCCAAGGGTGAGCATATGATCGAATTCGTTTCTGGCAATTCTCAGTTTGTCAGGGGCCAGTCGTCGTGCTTTAGATGTCACGGGCTGTCCTGAGGTTATGATGTGGTGCATAACATTGCTGGTTATACACGGGAGGTCGTTAGATGGGCAATTGAGTTCCGGATATTTGTCAACAATCGGTTGAAAAGTTGGATCGAGGATTGCTTTCATCTTAACGATTGACAAGCTGGGGCCTACGTAAGTTATGCCTTTGATAGACAGACTAGTAGTGTTGTCAACTAGTCGTTTACGGCGGACGTCTACGAGCAAATCATAATGATTAAGTAGGTCCGTGCCAATGATGGGCATTGTGACGTCAGCAGTTAGGAAAATCCACCGAATAGGTTTGCGTAAACCTACGTTCAGATAGACGTATTTCCGATCATAGGTTGCAATTGGTTTTCCATTTGCAGCCTGTAGGTTGAAGTTAGGATCCTTCTGTCGATCTGCTGCTGTAGCAGGAAGGACGCTGACTTTGGCGTCTGTGTCGACTAGATATCTAGTCTGGCTCATTACATCATGGATGTAAAGTAAGCGCCTAGTGCTACCGGCGACGGTTGCCGCTAACGCGTGCCGGCGGGATAGTTTCCCACCGACTTGGAGGCTTTGCCGAAATCACAAGGTTTTCGACAACATTTCGCTTCCTGGCCATAGGTGTTGTGATACCAACACCAGTCAGGATTTTTGAGAGAACGTGTGTTGGACTTAGATCGTCCAGGCGCGTTTAGCCGTTGAGGGGATTTAGAAAGACGGTAGGAGGAATTGCTAGGCTTGTTTGACCTAAGCATCTGCTGGACGGAGTTGCATAGCTCTATCATTGCAGAATCCTTCCTCGAAGTCTGTTCGGTAAGAGAGTATACTTCGGTAACTGGCCGTTTCGTTATCTCTAGAATTCTATCTGCAGAGACAGCTAAGTCATCCATGAGAGCACCCTGAAGTGTCACAAGTACAGTCTGAACTGACTGTGGCAGTTTGGATAAAAATAGTTCTCTGAACAGTCCTTCATCGAACTGGCTTTGGCCAATGATCTCTTTCATTCTTGCCAGCATGCTCACGGCTGACTGATCTCCTAACTCGATGTTACGAAAGAACTCATCCAGACGTTGTCGATCTGTGAGAACGTTTCTCTTGAGGATGGATGCTTTTAGCAACTCTTAGGAGTTACTTACCGACATCTGCAGAGTTACGCACCTGCTGAATTCCCGCGGTAGGGCGTGAATAACTGCAAGGAACTGTGAACGTTGATCAGTTATGCCATGTCCACAAAAATCGGACTTAGCAATCTGAAACCACGTTTCAGCATTATCTGGCCAATATGGTACTAGCTAGATTGTTTTGGCGGTTGAGCGAATCTGAATAACCTTGGGGCTAGGATCACTCATGACGAAAAGTATGCCGAGAACAATATAGTACAAGAATAAACACAAAAAGGAACGAACTCACCGGGTTTATTTGCGTGTGAATTGAAGATGTAGTTCGTGGTTGGGCTCACCAGTTTAGGGATTGACGGTATCGACGTTCGCGAGTTGTACGGATTATACTAACTCAAGATCTTATACCAACAACTTCTATAGTGTTCGTTCTTCGAGTACCAAAGATAAAGCAAAAGACCAAATTTTGTCGTCCAAAGTACGTAGTATATTTCGGGACAAAATCGCGGGCAGAGGTGAATGCTTAGCTAGCTAGTAATCGTGCACGCACGTGACACGACGGCGTACCAAATGGCGGGGATGCTTGACCGTAAGCCTTCAGCTAAACAAGTCGACTTAAACAGTGAGGGTCAGCATCCAATGTTGAGTGATGATTGCTGTGGTTAATAATTTTGGGGAATTATTTACCGCTACAAGAGTATAGCGAGGGAGAAAGCGTACAAGTGCTAAAATGTACAAGAAGCGAGGTGCACCAAGCGAAGCGAAGTGGAGTAGTGCCAAAACTTGGATGAGTGAGTTAAAACAAAAGTTCAGTGTACACTACGTGCCTTTGAGTAGCTATAGGCTCCCTCGTGGAAATCGCGGAAGGATAGCCCACCAGAAGTCAAGGACTCGGGTGCGCTCGCACTTCTTTTCACTGCGAGTTTGCCATCCCTGGAATTCCTTACCGGCAGATGTAGCTATGGCACCGTCTGTGGACGCTTTTAAGCGAAGGCTGGACAACCATGCAGCGACACAAGAACTGCATCCAAATGGCCTATCCCCTTAAAATCGCATACACCATTCAGGGGTAGACAATTAAACTTGTCGTTTTACTTCTTTACATTCTCTCTCGTCTTACTCTCCTGACAGCTTTAACAACACCTATTATTATTATCATCATTATTACCAGTATATATATATATATAATCATATTATTCTTCAAATTTAATCAGCTGACTCTTGTTGCGTTTTCTTATTCTTTTTCTGTCTGTTAGTCTGAATAACTTGACTAATTACATCTATTATTATTATTATCTCTTTTCTTTTGACGACGATACCGGAGGACTAACTGGTGAAAGGATCAACTTCATTCACAGTAGTAACAGTCTTAACACACCTCATACCACAAACCACATACAATTAATCCCAACACTACTCCTTTTCGAGTCACCCCAAGCTACGACAGTTGAGTGGCAGGACGAGCTGCGCAGAAGTTTACCGAAGATCAGGAACCTATACCTCACAATCAAGAGGCGAGCACAAAGAAATCAAATTGGTCTATACTAGCTCGTAAAAACGATATTGGATATTGGATGGTGTTGTGATACCTACTTTTTACACAGACACCTAGACCGAGCTCCCAAACACGATCCCTCATTCTTATACGCTTCCTTTCATCAGACATCTTTACCTTCTCAAACTCACAATTCACCTGGTAAGGAACATCGATTCCACGGGGCAATTCAATTCGGAAAGTTATCTAGACACCATGATAGGCGTCCAGTTTCCATGAAAAACAACAAAATACTCCCCATAACATCTGCTACCTTGGCCATCTGCAGTCATCCAGGCACACTTAAGCAAACAAGCACGAATGAATTTAAACCAAAGTGAATAAATCCAGCACAAATGCTTCTCAATATGACAGATACATATGTGTCTCGAATTCACCTTGCTAATGAAGAGTCAACCGAATTAGGTAGTGGATTTAATCTGCTTCTCATGGAGACTTTAAACATATCAGCTGGCTGCTTCTTGCTATTCAAAAAACGAAGTAAAGCTTCCTTTTCTGCTAATTCAGTACAGAAATCAACTGTTAATCACCCTCCTTATTAATGTTCCCTCGACTAAGTACTATGGCACATTTCCTTAGCACCATCTACAGACCACATTCAGTAACTCAAATAAACCCATGAAACCCTCTTACGTATCGCAATCGCTCAGTGAACAGCACAGTATTTAGGGGATGGAAGGGGTTTTTCAAATCAATTGAATTCTAGCCCTTTCTATATCGGAGTTCAGTTTGTTTATCTGTGCGGATTGATACGCACGAAGGGTAACTGGATTTTCAAGGGACAAGAGCTTGGCAGCTGCGTTCTAGTGTGATTGCATATCTCTGTAATATAGTCATATCACAGTTAATAAAAACAACTTTTATTAGCCTAGAGTATTATATTCTCCCTTCACTAGTTAGAGTGTTGTTAAGGATAATCTGGCTAACAGGCTAGGGGCAAGACCAAATATTGTGGCCAGAGCATAGGTTTAGCGAAGTAGATGACCACACAGCATTCATGAGTTGTTTCTCGTTGAAACCAACCGAAAGGGAGCTCGAGGTCCTTCAAGTGGCCCACCTAACTGGTTTCTTAGTGTCACATCTGTACACAAGATATATGAGTCGGGTAACTACCTCAAAGAGTTACCGAGGCCTTATTCCTGTCCAGCCGACAACTCACCGGATACCTACTAAAGTTGTAAATATGGGAATAATATTGCTCGCGTGGAGTGTGCTACTGACAAGATTTTTCAGTGTAAAGAGGCGTTCATCGGCACAGAATTATGAAATAGCAGAGTGACAGATTTAGCCTCAAAGAGAGCAAATGAACATGGGAGATATGAAGAGAAGAAAAAGAAACACAAAAGTAAGGGCAGAAATAGTACAACATGAAAGATCTGTGAAAATGATGACTTTCAGATAAGGTATTCGTGATTTCCCTATACAGAGATATCAAATTTCAAGCAAACACTCTGTTACCAAGTCTCTTTTCTTCTAACATTAGACACAAAGTTCACTGAGCAAAACGCCAAGCTGGCAAAAATTTTGCTAGCTCTCCTAGTAGTTATCAGTGAGTTCAGAAACGACTTCGTGTATAAAGACGATATTCACAGATTACCTAGTCATGGTGTCATCTGCTCACTCAAACCACGTGGCTAGAGCCTGCGTATATACCAGTTAACAATTATTTAACATAGAGTACATCAACTTTTTATGTGTAAACCGTCATTGATTATGATCTCTGAAGCCTGGTGCTCAAATGATTTCATTAACGGCAGCTTAAGAACTGATAATCATGATATTTTTTGAGAGACCACAGTAACAGAACGTGGGGTAAAACAATGGTTAATGTTGTGCAGTCCATATGTGCAGCGTAGATCAGTAATCGAATTCAGTAACAACTCAGTAATTCAGATCTAAATAAAAGCAGTCTGTAGTGAACCGAGGCTCACTGATTGTCTATGCCAACCTCCATCATCCAACCACGACGCAGTACTGTTCTCATGTTACATCTAATCACTTCTTCTTCTTAATTTAGTTGTGTTCTCCGAACTGGTTGATTTAATTGCCGATCTTTCGTTATCCTCCTGAGCAAAATCTTCAGCGCAGGTTTCAGCATACAATCAACCTGTCTGAATTCTCCATGAATGGCGTAATTGTCCCTCCGGGCAGCACTGTTATGACTGGTTGTTATTTTACGTCTCTATTAATCATTTCTATTGGTTAGGAATTCTAACTTTCTTGTCATGTGGTTTATTTTTTGTGAGCTGATAAATTTCGTCTATGATAATAAATAATAATTAAATAATAAAACAAATAAATTAGATCTATAATAATTGTTGACTCATCTGCGCATCAGGCTTCTAATGATTCTCCAGCATTTTCGATATTAAAACTAACAAAAAATTTCTGCATTCTCCGAAACGAATTGGTGTCCATAACTGTCTACATGAGTGGATATGAAAGAGTACATATCGTGACTTTTCACAGGTGACGTATGACCTTGGCTTCTGAAACGTTGAGGACACCTACTTTAGCGAACGTAGACTTTATCTCAGTTAATGCAATTTATACCGTAAATGTGATTGATCCTATCTTGTTTTGCCATTGGATCCTTCGGTTTGCACAAAACCGAATGTGGTGATTGTGCTGGCTTGTGTGGCATATTTTAATTCAAATGGTCTTATTATTCTAGACGTTATCTCGGAGATATTCTTGATATATGATGGAACGTGTTTTCTTGTAGTCATTGAGCATGGTTTCTTGCTGGTTTTCAACTTGATACTGAAAAACTTTCCGAAGAAATTGTATATGCGTTCATTCTTCCTGAAGATAGTTAGTAGATATTTCTATTCTTTTTTCATTAGCACTGTGGTGGCACAGCATTTCTGAACTCTTTTAAACGATGTCTGCACAGGGTTTCTTTAGTGGATCATTGGTTTATGGCTATTTTAGTTACAAAATTAAAGGTGTTTTAGTATGCCAGAAGTAGTGTGGCGTTCACTTCGAAAACCCTCAGACATAATAAAGATTATTCACATAAATTAAACATCTACATAACTAACATGCCTTTTTTACAAGTATGATCATATCTGACATAACTAAACAACAAATTCAGTTACCAAAGTCTACACCTGTTTCGAGATGCGAAGCACACTTTCGGAATGAAAAGTGTCATGAAAATAAGCTAGGTTAATCCGATTACGCGCACACAATATCAATAATTGCAAGTACATGTGACATCAGATCACACTAAAAGAATATGTCCAACAACAAATTCTTAGCTGTCAGAGTAACCTAAACCTCAAAAATAAGGATACACAGTAGATGAAAGTCTCATAAAATTGCCCCTCTAAAGTATATGTTGCAAATTAGTAGGTTATATCCAGTTTGTATACTTGACAGTGACGACTACCTGTCGAATTTTTCACGAGACTTGTAAAGATTACATTGTGGTGATTGTTGTTAAAGAGAAACACGGAGTCAACAAACTATACATTCACTGCTGATTTAAGAGAAACAAAATGAACAATGAAGATGACACTCCTGGGTCTAGCATATACCAAGTTTGACAAATACTGTTACTTGTATGCACATTTTGTTGGCAGTAATTTGTATGATGAACACAACTCATGACGAAAATTATTTGGCTCACATGAATTGCACAAAACTTATACTGAAACAACGCTGTAATGCAATTCATGACAGAGATGTGAGCTAATTGCAGTGTCTGATGTATCAACGGAAATACTTAATGGTGCCACTGGATCCTGATACATAAGAAGGGCTTTTCAACCTGAACGAAAGCAGTTTTATCGGACACGTCAAGTTCCATGGACTTGTCATTCCCTGGAAGAAGGTCTGATTATGAGCAATAATTTGTGCTCGAAATGTCATCAGTTAATATTACTGTACAATACTGTGTGATTTATCGAGAGAAAATCTTGTCTGTAATGAAGGTGTGTTAATGGCTGAATCAGCGAAGCACAGTTAGGAATCAAGTGTCGGTAACAACTTACCAAACCATTACAAGTGTGAAGATTTTTCACTATATTTGGCTCCAGAAATTTCAAAATCACCTCAGTATTACTAGCTAGTTGGCGGATAACCTTGCAGTCAATAGTGTGGTCGAGAAAGTCAGGTGATTATACTTCTATCTGACACTTCTGAATATTAACGGTAACACCATGTCGGCGCTTTCCACATGGATATGAAAACATATTCCATCACGGTTTTACAAGAAAGAAAGAAAGTGTGTGCGAAGCTGTATTCTGGAACACCTGGTCGACTCCTGTCATTCTATCAACCCTGACCATGATTTTAAAGTCATCTACTGAATCCTTGTTAACAAACTTGCCACGTTTTCTTCGTTACACACTTCTAAATACAGCGGAGGCCTTGGCCATTCACAAATTTTAGGCAGACTTTGTGTACAGACGAACCATGTACAATCCCTACTTCTGCCTTGGCTGTAGAAGGGTAGGCATATATTTATTTATTTTGTTTATTTAGTTAATCTATGTACCTTTCCCTTATTACTACAATTATTATTATTATTCTCACTAGGAACTGTCTGTGCTTGTACCTCTTGTCATTCTAAATCCCAAAAATGTTTTTACAATATTGAATTCTGCCTTATGAAATTTTACACCGTGTTATGTGACATTTTCTATTAGCCTACTAATCCTATAAGTATGCACCCCTTTCCAACATCTATACACTTTATGAATTATTCTATATATGACACTAATTGTTTTGTTATTTGACATTTAACCATGATTATAATCACAAATATTTTAATTCCATATCATACTACTACTATTATTATCATTTCGTGAATTCACACCTTTGATCTAATTCCGTCACCGGATATAATTCCTTGAAAACCGTATATATATATATATATATATATATATATGATTGCACAGCATGATAACAAAATTCTTTGAAACGATTCTCTTCACTGAATATTGTTTTCTTAATGCTACAATAGGAATTATTAAATTATATATTAAAATGTTAGCTTTCTTCAGCTACTTCTACTCTCCCCAGCGCTTTTTTACTTTTTTTGCTTCTCTTTTCTATTCTGAATCATGGTGGTACTGCAAATATCGCTTTCAATATCATCTTTATTAGTATTACTCAAATAGTGCTTAAATATCTTCATGTATAATTTTCCGACATTCAGGATATTTTTCATACACCTACTAAAAATTAGGATTACCTTTATTAGGAAATTGTTTCACCCGTTTAGAAGTGGATTCAAAGAACTGTCAACAGTAGATAGAAATTTTATTAAAAAAACAAATTTGAGATTTCAACATATATTAGAACTGGAAATAAAACTAAAATAACTATAGCAAGAAGATATTAAAACTTAACTGTGTTATCTGAGACCTTACCACAATAGTAATCGTATTCCTTACTTAGTAGTGGCAAAATGAACTGTTAATTAAACAGAAGTCAGAAATTCGCATTCATTAAAATTATTTGTACGGTGTACGTGTAACAAATAGAAATAACCTTGTTTACAGTAACAGAGTACACCAGGTAAAGTCACAGTCAGTAAGTGGGTTCTGGATTCCTATAATTCAACAGGTCATTTGAACATGAAGGTTGTCAACAAGCGTATGAGATTCAATGAAATGATTATACGTGTATCGAATTGTCCATGGCAACCGATTTGTTGCATATGACCACAGAACGGTTAGAAAGCCGAAACAGAGCAACAATGTTATCGTCCAAAATATGAAATATAAATTTGTGATGACTAACTTTGGTTATTGACGAGTTGTTAATCAACCAAAAATCATGTAAGAATAACCGAACAACAGATTGGCGAAGAAAATGGAAAGAAAGTTTGACTGCTTACTTTCCACTTAGCCAGTAGACTTAAATAGTGAAGGTTAGCACCTCACAATGAATTATATGGGCTGTAGCACATAATTTTAGGGAAATACTTACTGCTAAAGGTCTTTCATAATTGACATTTCGCTCTACATCCCACTCCTGAAGCGAAATATCATCAAAATTATTTTTTATTTCATCCAAATTGTTAGGATACAGCATTGTCATATCACTTTTATAATCATAAAAGCTTTCCTGCTAATCCATCTGATTCGGAATGTAGTATTACTGTATATTGATAGTAACCAATATCAATTTTATGCCAATCATTGAACGCCTTTCCTGTGAAATCATTGCCATCATCGAAAACTAGTGCATTTGCTTTTTGAAATGGAACAAAACAAGAACAAAAATTTAGGTTTTTGTGGCCTAACAGGGATTTTTGTTTACTGCATGTTAAGTCAGTTGGAGTTTACTTATTTGTCTTCTATCTAACCTATTAAAATGAGTAATTCGTACGCCAATTTTTTAAACGTCAATACAAATAAGTTCCGATAGGTATTCTTCTTCATAGTAATTTGTTAAACATGGTGACATTCCTGATGAATGATCCTAATCTTCTTACCTGAGATATTTCTTTGTGCTTTGTAGTGTTACTGTTAACTGTTACATTTATTCGTTAAATTCCGCCACGTCACAAAAGTAAGCTTTTAATGTAGTGAATCGAATAGATCAAACCTGTTTATCTGTTTTGAACATAGAACTTTTCACCGATGGGCAGCAGTTCAAGTCGCCACACTCCATGTAGCACACAAAGCAAGAGAAGAAAGTAGAAGAAATGCAAAATAGAGACAGTAGACAGAGATATGAGACAAAAGGGACAGTAATAACGAAGAACAATATAGTTTCATTGGGTATTATAAGTCACAAAGAGTGGGTGCATTTCCGTCATTGATAACGATCTTGAGCCATATCACCGATTGTCTCCAGCCATTGGTTCTTACCATCTCGAGGACCCCAACCAGGAAGTCTACAGCTTCTTACGTGACTTAAACTAACTGTCGTGGACTTCATTGGCTGGTGCCACTATATATTCATTGGAATGGAAGTCATATATTTTCAGTGAGCTACACCCAAATCACTTTCTGAACCAGTAACTAATATTTTATGTGGGAGTAAATTTGACTGAGAAAGACATCTTATACGAATGTATTTGACTTTATTCCGACTAACTATCCACTTCTAAATTTATAAAAATATAAATGATCACTGCGTAAACCGTAGACAACATTTAAAAATGATTATATGATATATCCATATTACTTTTATGACCCAACTTTCTGTGCTGACCGTATTTTAGATGCTTTTTGTCTAGGTAGAATACTTCACTAATTTTAAAAAATATTAAACGATGTGCGAATTTGATTGAGAAATTATTTCGAATACAAAACGTACGGTTTTGTGGGCATAGTTTGACAGTTTACAGTGTTACTTTTATCTCGGAATTATTTAGTGGGTAAACTATAATCACAGCATATCTGATTTAATTTTCATAGTTAACACACATTATCATTTTGGTTATTCGACGTGGAAAGTACTCTTAGTCTCTGAACTACTGTTTACCTCACATTCGACAACTAAAGAAACAAGTAAGTATTAATCAACTTCAACTTTCCTACTGCAACCAATAGACATTTTTATTCTAAGCGTTTTTATGGTATTTAATAGCTTTTGCATTGTTTTACACAAATCTATGAACGCATAAGTGTTGGCGTAAATCAAAAGTAATTTCATTTTTAAAATTCTTATCTTCTAGGTGTAGAACACTTTTGGTGGAAAACGTATCTAGCTTCACGACATCCAGAAATAACTAGATAGTTTATGTACGTTAATTATAGTGAAGAAATTATGCATTATTGTTTGATAGCTATATTTAAAGAAGTGAATAACTATTGGCTGTAAGAGAAAAAAAACACCACACTTGATACAAGAATTCATTCTGTTAAAATGAAGTTACCCTCATTTTTTAGGTATGTGTACGTTAATGACGTTGTCTATACTTTATGAATCGTGAATGAATGTTATTAAAATGGTCCCACTTAAGTATACTTTCTGAGTTACCAAAACACTATTTTCATAATCATTTCTTCCAAACGTATTACTCTAAATTCCTGTCTTTGTTGTTGTTGCATGGTTTTCATCGTCTGTGGTTGGCTGATCGAGTAAATAATCAAGAAACTCGTGGTAGTTCAATTTTCCATCACCATCTTGATCATATTCACGTATGAATGCTTGAAGTTCTTTTGATGTGAATTTTTCTCCATTACCGCTTTCAGCTAACATATCGTAAATTTCATTTGTTGTGATATAACCATTTTTGTCTTTATCCACCTTGTGCAGTATATGATGCCAGTAAGAATAACTATAGTATTTAGAAAGATAAAGAAAGATACTACTTGTATAAATATGTATGTTTAAAATACTGGAAAACCAGTTATCTCAAGGATAGGTATTGACACTTAGAAAAGCAGTTATATTGTAGTGCTGCCTATCTTTCTGTTGGTTAGTGAGTGTAGATTTAATTTGTATCTATTATGATTCTACTCACTTACACGCGACGAAGAAATTGTTTATTTAACTGCCTTGAAATACCTTTTATTAGTTACGCTATACCATTATTAATTGAAAATGCTTATTTCTATTCGGAATTCTAGTGGCAATGCAGACAGAAAAGTAACCTTTTGAATACTGAAAGAATTGCATGTATGATTGAATAGTCTTCTGAAATGCATACTTCTCTTCATATATTCAAGTGGAATGAATGTAGAAGCAATAAATAAAATCCCAATGAACAAGTTAAAGGAATACTCATGAAGGGTATTGAAAAGTAAAAGAGCTTTTTAAGGCCTTTATGACATGCTTATGTTGTTATTTGGAAACGCTTCTAAGGAGCGCCTATTTGTGTTGTAGCCTATCTAATTCTTATTTACCTTATTCGATACAAAACATACGAAGGTGAAGTCACTGGAAGTGTAATTAGTGGTTTTGGAATATTTATAAGATATTCTAGGGTAGTTCTTCCTTATTCATGGGTGGTTGCGGTTTTCGTCATTGTCTATTTTCATAAGGTCAGATTGGTTTTAAAATTTAGGACCTCTTACTTAGTTTGAAGTATTTCATTATCCTAAAATAACATTCAACTTTAATTTCTGTCTGATTGCAACATTCTCTAGAATTAAAAATAAGCACTATATAATTTAATGGGCATTCACTCAGAGAAATACAAGAAAGAACTAGAAGAAAGAACTCGATTTGAAACTAACACATGAATTCTGAAATTGCCGCATACGGAGTTCAGTTTTCTGTCTTTTTTCTTTAGCAGCCTCAATAGATGGCTTACACACTTTTTCGTATTTAATGACTATCATATCTGATATGAAGAAGATAAAAGACAAATAAGCGAAGAAAAGTTTCCTCACTGAATTATTTTGCAAATTTTATATGTTAATTGTAAGTGAGCATTAGATATAGCAATAATAATAATATCAAAATACTACAATATAGCATTAGGTGCAAGTCAATGTTAACGCAAATATTATCGTGATAACTATTCTGCTCTTGTAGCAACCTTGTTTTCATGTATTCCTTTCTGTAACATCAAATGTAATCTTATTTAAATAGAAAATTCTACAACACACTAAAGAGTATCCATATGACCGAACACCAAACAAATACGTTTTACTACTACTCTGTGTATTGACATTTGTGTCATAAGAAATATGAGCTTAATCCATTGATATCATTTTCCATACTAAAATTGTTTGTTAGCAGCCATTTCGATGGATAGATGAATAAAAATAAAAATAACGAAGATAAATAGCTTATGGAAGAGAGATACATATGGGGTGAGATAGAAACAAAAGAAGCTTAAACTTTCTGTTAAGTGGTTAGACTAAGTGCGTGAAAGATTAAAAATATATTACTTTATCTAGCAAAGTTGTTGGTATTAGCTTATAAGTGATATCAATCCTCATGGGTTCACAAATACATGAACATCGAAACTTAATCAATAAACTAGTTCGGTCAAAAAATCTTCATTCAAGAATCAGTGTAAGCACCTGATTACTTCTTCATATGCATTTGAAAAACTGCTCATAGGATGAACTATTGAAACAAATTATACAAGGGTCGATTTAAGAAAGAAAGTCACATAAAACCCAAGAGTTTTTAATGGTTGGTTTGTCTTAGATCAAGACTGTTTAGCATCGCAAACATTCAAGACCATTTGCAGACTCTAACACAGAAGTAATAAGTCTCATACGTGACCAATTAGGAATTGACTTGAAAAGTAACCGTTTCAACTCAGTTACACTAACTACAATTGTTCATCAGTAATCCAGTCAATTATTTTATTTTTTTATTTTTTATTTTGGTTACAGCTTGATGCCACACCGTATTTTCAGTACAAGTATGGCATTTTCAGCATGGATATCGGTAGCCCAAATTTTGCAGGCCGACCATAGATATCGGGTGTGCGCCGGCAGGGGATCGAACCTCGGACCATGTGCATGGTCGGCGAGAGTCCTAACCACTGTGCCACCGATGCACATGTGGTATTTGTAATCACTCTATGTTTAAAATCAAACATAGTGCTTGTATTCATTTTCGTCTTTATTTATTTAATGAATCTGCCACACTATAGAAGAATGTTATTTAATGGATAATATTTTGAAAACAATCTGTTGTTCGTAATAATATCAGTTGTAATCCCTATGCTATCTGCTTTCCAACTAGTAGCTTTGAGAAAACATTCGAATGCTATCATAAAAGAGATCGCTAAGTTATGGATGTTCAGTTTTATTGGTTAGAAGAAATCATAATTTTGAATATTTCTGAAATGAATACAACATGGTCTTATTAAATAATTGAGTCCTCGGCTTACTGATAGAATACAGAGAAAGAGGTCCGGTTTCGTTTCCCTGTCGATCGTGAACCAGGAAAAAATTTAAGTTTGGGCGTAAGGCTGACAATTCCCTCCAGGAAACAAACAACACCACCGCCTATGGAGCTTTGAAGAGCTGTGTTCTAAGCGCAACTCAAGAATGAATAAACCGTTACAGTAATTTTCAAAAGTATATCCTGCTAAGTACTGAACACTAATCACATTCTAATTAATTAGGAAAGATCACTTCCAATGTCAAATGCAAATTTCTTAGTCACAAAGGAAGTGGAAGTTATTCAGTAGAATCACAAATAAAACTAGCATTGTCCAAGAAGAGCTCTCACAAATTTTTCTGTGGGTGAAGCTATTCTGAGTATTACTAAGTAGTAAATTAGTAAAAATAAACAACTGGTTGACAGCTGTGGTTAGACATAAACAAAAAATTGTCTGCTTTTCTCCATAGTCTTGTGTCCATGTGATTCGAAAACCACTCTTCAACGTACGACTGGAGTTAATCAAAGTCACTTGAATAAGTAATATGAAAGTGATGAAAGAGAACTTGTGAAAGACACCTAACAGTCATCCCCTTCCTGGTCAAATTGTACTTTTGCATGCAACTGAGTAGAGAAAGCACATGTTGAATCTTTTAATTATTCACTACTTTTCAAATTTCAGTTTAAGTAACTACCAGCCAGACACAGCTTTGGTTTGGAAAATTGATTTGATGAAAGAGATGATGGAGATAAAATCAAGTCCTGGTTGTAGATCTTACCATAGGCCCGATTCTTTTTTCAACTTTTCAACTCTTCAGGTAATTGTATCGCTGACAGGAATTTGGTTAACTGTCTCTACTTTAATATATATATATATATATATATATATAATTAGTGAATACCTAAGTGATAGAGCTATTCAGCCTGAAGCTGAGAAACATAAGTTCAGATTTCTGGGAAACCATGAATGTGAATACAAATCAGTGTGAAATATATTCACTTCCTACTGGCAAATGCCAGGAAGTGAAAATCTAATATCCGTGGCTTTTCTTACTTAGTTTTGAACACCTGAAAACTTTAAAAATAAATTTAAGGCATTGACACTAGAGTGGGTGCATTAACAGCGGCGAAAATTGGTATTTCGATTGGCGTAATATTGAAAAATACAAGTTGTTGATACACAAAATTATGCTAGGAAGATTCGTATACCTCCTCCAAGTATAGTGATAATTTCATTCTTGTCATGATACCTCCACATTTTGTTGAGAAAGACTTTCAAAAGAGAAGGAATTACCAATGCCCTGACCACCTTTAACAGGACTCTTTTGATTGAAACCTTCAACAGCCGCCTCAAAAATATTGACTGCTATCATCTATATACAGCCCTACTTCATTCGTAATCAGTTAGATTGTCAGCATCGGGACATTCAAAAAGTCTAAAAGCTGTGAGAATATGTATATGTGGGTGTAACTTCCAATGTTAGAATCAGAATGCAAAACACTGGAGTGCTCAAAAAATGCTGCTAAACTTGTCAGATCAGAAGTCCTTCGAACACAATTAGCGATTACGACTTCGTCTGAAATACACCATCATGGGGAAAAGGAACATGAATCCTCCTTCTCAATTTTTCTGCAAAAGTTAGGGAAGAAAGTCATTCTGTTCACAACGGGCACATGAATCATGTTAAGATTAGTGAAAGGAGTTCTTTTAATGATTAATTTACCTTTCCTGATTTTATAAATGATTTCGATGTGAATATTACGACAGATCTGAGAAACTTCCAAATAAACCAAGAGTTCATCATAAACATGTAGCAAGCCATTTGATGTGTGACGGTCGACTATTTCTATTACCATTGCATGAAATCATTCACCGTTGCTTGTTGCCACTAACTGTAAGTACGTAGTACAAATTATTCTGGTAAATATGAATTCTTGACATCCGTCCTTTACGTGTTGTATTACAGTTTTCTAGTATTACATTATTGCGAATCCAATTGACAAACAACTTTTGCATATACATTTCAAGGGAAAACACTGACATTGTGATACATAGAGAGAATAAACAATATGGCGAACAGCATTTACACCGGAAATGTTTTCTATCCAGAATACAACTTTCATTAGATTGATCAGAATAAGTATGATATTTAGGATTATCAACTGATTGCTAGATTTGTAGCGCAAATTGAGTTCTGTGGCAAAAACAAATTTCTTTGCACAGTATTCGGTAATATTATGAGTCGAACATCACCTCACTGTACTTCAATCTGAGGATAAACCTTGGTGAAGTTTAACTATCAAATTTCCAAAGGAATTGTCTAGCTGAAAATCACATCCTTAAGACTTAATCTCAAGTACGAGAATACTTGAGATAGTCTTATTAATTAAGTCTGGAGCCAGTGTTTATTTCATTTATACTTTAAAGCTCATTAATATAGTCAGATTTCATCAAAGTATTTACATAAAATGTTAAAAGTGCTATTTGGCATGTTGTTTGTAGTTGTGCAATAACAAAGTTATTCAAGGCATTCTCATGATCTATCTGCTTTAATCTATAAAATGAACAGATTTCTATATTTTGAAATCAACTGGTAATTAATTTAATAGAAGGACAATGGAATTTTAATACGCTGAGCTCTTTAATATTGTGAAAGGAGATATCTGTGTTTGTTATTTGATGTGCTCATTCTTAGAAAACCACACTGAAATAAAGATGGAAAGGAACAAAGAGTTAATGATACTATGGTATTTTTAAGGCAACACTTAGGTTTCACACTTTTTGACACTCATTTGGAAATCATAATTGCAACGATGAACAAACGTTTATTATTTCTTAGCTGGTAACTCGTTTAACTTAATCCTCTTTAGTGATAGTGTGCGGATGCGTATAACGTGTTGTGATTTAACTTGCTAGATTTATCAACAAATAATTTAAGATAAAAAAATTCCAATAATTTTAATTTTCTTGCTTTATTCATCTCTATTTGCGGAAATAACTATATTCACCGAGAATTCACTGAATAAACAGAATTTCATATTAGCAGTTTGCATTTACAATATGCAGAGTCAATACGTATTTCTCATTTAATTACATCTATCCAAAGATATTTGCTTGAGTATATGGAATGACGTCCAAAGGCATTATGCTAATACACATGTCCATTTTAGGACTTTTAAGCAAATAATCAACCGAGAAAACTTAGTTGTATTTTTGTCTACAGTTTTATAACTTTTGTTACCTGACAGATCATCCCAGAATAAAAATCTATAACCGTTTCCTTGAAATTGACAATCGCTTACATTATTTATCATCTACATTTTAAGTCTATCACCTTGTGGTATTAATTCATACTCTGCATAATTTTGATCAACGAAACTACCTACGGAATCTAAAATTTCCTGATAAAACAAAAAATATGATAATCTGCTTGAAAATTATTTCAGCTTACGAATATGAATTTACTGCACTTCAAATCTCCATTATTCATTACAATCGGAATCGTGATAAGAGTGTATTTATGACTAACTGAAGTATACCTTGAAATAAAAAGTCGGTTATTGGAATAAAGTATGAGTTGTTGCTCTATACAAAATTATTTATTGACTGATCACAGAAAAGAGTGTTAACATTTTGGAGAGAAAATCTTGTGAAAGATGCATGACAATACTAATAGAATGTTTTTCATTTCGTAGACTGTGGGGGTTATCAACACATTCAAAGGTTAGTTGTAGAATATGAAGCTGTTTATTCAAATAAACTTCAGATGACAGCAAAACTACAAATAATGGTGAGTTATTATAAAATTCATCTAGTAGTTTAAAAAAACAGAACCCGAATCAGATATTACGATGAAGAGACATTTCGCTAAAATTGAATAAGTCAAAAATCAGGTTAATAGTTGATGTAATTACATTTCTATAACACCATGAATTGAAAGGTAAGCATAAGATAATTCATATAAATTGTAATCTCTGGCGAACCAATTTCCATGAGACAGGTAAGCACCTGAAATTTATCATTTCACTTCAATTTAATTTCAAATACATATTCACGATATCACTTAAAAAAGTCATGGTGGAAATATATGGTGTTTTAATGAATATCAGAGACAAAATATAATTTATTCAGTACAAAGAATTTACAACTTACGTTTTCTGTGTATGCGGAATTTTATGTAGTCCAATGCGAAATTCTTCAAAAGTTATCTTACCATCACGGTTAGAATCAAACACTTTGAGAAATCTCTACAAGTGTTTATGTTATCTAATGAAGACGGACAAGTGTTATATTTACTGAAATGAAGAATTCGCCGAATTCTTTCTTGAGCAAATATTGCCTCAATTCATCACAGTCAATAACCCCAGATTTATCGACATCTATATCATAGAACATCTGTGTAGGTCGATGGATTATTCACAAGCTATTTAATAATATTTGAAGTATACCTGAATCAATCCATCATCTGTAGTCATTGTATGCGCCTTCCCTCTGCAAAAAACCTCTTAATAGAAATTGTTTAAATAAATAAAAACTTACTGATATCATATGCGGGAGACTTTCATTTCCCCCACATCTTTTGAATCACAAAGGGAAGGTATCAGATTACTTTAGATTATGTTGAACAAATTGTCTCATTTGGTAATTTACCAGAAACATTTGGTTGGTCAGCAGACCCTAACCAATAAGAAGTAAGAGCATGAGGTTGAGGAAAATAAATTTCTTTACGACAACTTTCTTTTCAGGTCCTACAGCTATGCATCCATGTCATGTAAGTTATAACTTCATCTGATATACATCATAATTAGTTTTCACGTTTGGTGTTTCTAGCATAGTTTATTGTTCGCAGTTATTCCAGATATTTCTTCACTTTAATTTCTGTTTTTTTAATAAAGCTTTATATTAGACCTTATTCAGGTAAAAAAGGTTGCCCAGAAGAAGTCACTTCTAATCTGTTTTGAGACGTCCAAAATTCAACTTGCGAAGATAACATCATCACTACTGTCTACCTAGAGATATGTACTTTTTCTATAACTGGGTATAAAGAACTAAAGTTATCGAAATAGTAAGTACCTCAATCTTTGCGCTTAATCTAGGTAAGCCAATTAAAATAGGTATCGCGTGACTCAATGTGTTGCGTCTCACTGAAGATAACTTGGACAAAACAGATGTGCAGGGATCTTGTATATTTAATGGTTATCTATCTAATAACTTTGTGCAGCAATTAATTCAAAATCAACTGATTCTTCATAAGTTTTTAAGAAAAATAGAGACAGTTCTTTGTCTTTATTTTAGAACTACGTAGAGAAGCAAAATTTTGGAAGCTACTCAAACAAAAACCTTCTCTCACTAAAATATTACTGCTGGATTTGTAAATCACAGTGAAATAATTTTAATGTTATTTTTCTACGAGTAGTTAACACCACCCAAGTAACTGACACTTATAGCAGTCTTTAAATGGAGTAGATAAATTTTGTTATCCACCATCCAAGTTCTCAATTTAAAAACTAATTCAAAGGACATTTTAGATAAAAAAAATTCTCTCACAATACGAATTAGTGCTTATTATGGGGCTACTTTACGATTTCATATTAATTTGACTAAAGTTCTGGGTGAACAAGCCAGAAAGAGCAAAGTATACTCCAAAAGAATGAAAATTCTGTCAAATCTGAGTTTATTTAAAAGACTTTCAATGCGCCCGCAGTTTCAGATCAACTCAATAATCCTAGTTTTCCAGCCAACTCATCTATCGTTAGATCAAACTTCAGGAGTACTGAATCAGGTAGATTTTGAGATACCTGATTATTATAATTTTCTCAATGATTCACTTTGATTTTATTATTATCATGCCTAGCATGTTTATAAAAGTCAAAATGGTTTAGTCGAAAAATTACTGTGATCATCAGTAATTTTAAAGGACAGGGAAAGAACAAAGTGAATACATACGATTCCTTGAAAAATCATAAACTGCTACTATGAAGTAATCAGGAATACTTTATGTTGTTTTAATTTCATTTTGTTTCAAGAATGATTCGACCCTGAGTGGGACAGAAAATGATATCAATATTCATTATTTTTTACTTGAGTGAAAGTAATGCGAATACAGTTGTTTTAATGTCGCATGGACCACATGAATTAGGTTTCCGCTACACACATTCAGAAATTTTACCTAAGACATTAGCAAGGATAAATAACAAAAGCTATTTAAACTAGGACTGGTTATGAAAATGACTGATCTTAAACATAAATTCAGGATATCATCACCGATCAGTTTTAAGTAGTAAATGGAAAAGAGTTGACAAATATTCAATAACTACTCTGTAATTACAGTAACTCTGCTTAAACTCTGTTTTCAGTCACAAGCAATAAATTTTAAGCATTTGGCTGCAGAAAGTGAATGTTGTGAAGATAGGAATACAAGCAGGAGTATATTTCAGTTGTAAAACGTGGTTATATTTTATGTTAAACTGGGCACAACAAATGCGTTTCAAAACAATTGTGCTTTGACTTGAATTATTATATACTGAGCAGCAGATTTCAAATATACGTTCTTTTCATGAATTTTAACACCACGTACGAAACAATTTTGAATTAACTTAGACTAGCAGTTGTGCATAATGGTAGAAGAAATCTCCAGTAACTCACTGTTATAACAGTAAGCAACTACGTAGTTTATTACTTCAGTTAATTTGTAGATCAGACTTAGACCTCAGTGTGACATTCTTGATGAAGGTACTTGTGGTGACTGACAATTTCTGTTACTGTATTGTTTAGATGCTCACTGTTGTTTGTTAATATATATTATATGAATTACAACAATTAGTCTCTTTGATAAATTTGAATAAGGCATTAAGAAGACAAATTTCGCGAGATGATATCATTTCGTAGTTTCTTTACAACCGCTTTACAACTAACACTGTTAACAATAATCAAATAAAATAAAATAAAGGGCACGAAATTACTCAGTTAAATAAAAACAAAAGTACATACTAATGACCAATCATAATTAAAAGGTCATGTAGTCCATGGTAGACGAAGATTGAAGTCCATTGTTTTTTTTTACGCATAGTTCAGGCTGTATGTGATTGATCCAAATTGCTTCCATCACCTTCAATAACCTTGAATTAGAGTTATGTGAAATAATTGTGAAACAGTCATTAACAATGACTTTGTGACCTGACATTAATAAGTGTTTTGCAATGGATGATGCTGGATTTCTATTCGGATTAATTGCATTGGGATTTTCTATATGATTTAGTAGCCATTTTAGAACATGTTCTTTCCGACGACATTGGAACATTCTGTTGGTTCTACCTATATAGGTGTAACCGCAGCTGCAGGTGAACTTGTAGATACAGTTTGAAGTAGAGTCCACAGAATTTCGTCCTTTAATCGTAGGTACAGGGATCGAAAATGTTCGGCAAGTGAGAAAAAGAGATGCGGCGTAGAATGTGCGTTTGATGGCTGACCGAAGTCTTTGAGCTGTCAACTACATAATCTGGTCACCCTTGAATGGTAGGTTAATAAAGATAGCTTTCTTTGGTACAGAAGCTGTCTTTTCGAGATGTGGTCTTTCTTTACTGTGACAAGTGATAAAGTTTTCCGGATAACCATTAGCTAATAAAACTGAATTTATAAGTCAAAACTCATCCATCACTGTGTCACTCGTGCATATTTTTCGGGCCCTTGAGAACAAACATTTCACTAGGGAACGTTTATACTGGATAGGAACAAAACTGGTAAAATGAAGATATTGTCCACTCCATGTATGTTTACGAAAAATAGATCGTTGAATCGTTTGGTCATTAGTTTGTACTTTTGTTTTTATTTAACTGAGTAATTGTCATGAACTTTATTTTATTATTGTTAACCATGCTAGTTGTAAAGTGGTTGTAAAGAAACTACGAAATGATATCATCTCGCGAAATTTGTCTTCCTGATGCCTTATTCAAATATGAATTACAATTAATTCTGCCAAATACAATTTCCAAAGTTCAGACCTCTCTGCGTTGTTGTGTGATTTCCCATGATTCTGTCATTGAGAAATACTGCTATCACAAATAACTACTACACCTTGGCGTCTCGAGCAGGATTTATATACTCTTGGAAGGTTTACTATCTACGGTTTGCCACGGGAAATCGCCGATTATCTGGAATGCTTTTAGGCATGTTCTGTGTCAAAGAATGTTTGTGATGACGTAATTTCAGCTCATTTTATTACTGCGATTGGGCTAGGTGCGTACAGTCGAGTGAAAACTCTCTCATTTCCAGATAAATCAATTTCTTTGCCATATGATAAACTCCGTGAACTTCTAACAGATCACTTCCACATAGCAACTTTTGAAACAAGAGAAACGGTTCAGTTCAACAAACTTGTTCTTGCTCACAACCAGAAGATTAGAGACTTTATTCTTCAACTTCAAAGTGCAACTTTAGGTGATCAGCTCCACACTCAATTAAGTGATCGTCTAAGTGCTGGAATCAATATTCCTAAGTTAGAAAAATAGTTGATTCAGATTCCTTCCTGCACCTTTCAAACTGCTAAACATTTATGTATTACATATGAAGCTTGAAAAAAAAATTAAATAAAATAAAAATTAAAAAAAATTAAAAAAATTACATATGAAGATGTCAACAGTGAATACCCAGCTCCCACTACGTCGGTGTCTGATGTCATGCTGTCCAAAGTTGGTAATACAGGTGTCCATAAAATGAAATCCAAACTGTCGTCCAAATGTAATGGAATGCAGAGAGAAAGCAAAAACACCAAACTGTGTTTTTCCTGTGGAAAGATTCATCAATGAAGCACTTGCTGTTTTCGTGGTGCTAGGTGCTATAAATATGGTAAAAATGGGCACATAAAGTCTGTTTGCCGGAGTTCAAATAGTTATGCTACTCAGAATTCTCATGATTCTCCCAATTTGTCTGGTAAAATGCAGTCAAAGTCCCTTCAAACTTCTCACAGCGCTGAATCTCATCTAGTGAGAAACTTCACTACAAGTTCAGGCAAGTCTCACTGTTTTATAATTGATACTGTGAGTACTAAATCTATAATTTCTAAGAAAGAGTTACTATAGCTTTGTAATCATGCCCAGGTAGACCCTACTACTTATTCCCTCGCAGGTATTACTGGTCATAAGCTACCTTTTATTCGTACTGCTAACACTGGTTTGAAATCAGACAGTGGTAGTTTGTGAATATCCTCTTTCTTGTTCATGAATACGGTCCATCTTTATTGGGGTTGAAAGCCCTTAGATTGTTAAATGTCGAAATCTCACTTTGTATTGTGTTATTTGATGAATCTTTGTTCAGAGAATTGGTTCTCCAATGTTCAAAGTGTGTAAGTGGCATGAAAATTCAGACCATCCATCTTGAAATGGAGGGTGATCCTATCATCCTAAATTGCCGATTATTTCCATAAGGTATGCGAGATGCAGTTAAGAAAGAGTTGAACAAGTTGGTTGAGCAGGGCATACTTATGCCAGGTGAAACTTCGAATTGGGCTACTCCCATTGTGACGCCACTCAAGGCTGACGAGAAAACACCGAGAATTTGTGGTGACTACCGCCTTACACTCAATAGTCGTCTACTACAGCAAAGTTGCACTACGTTAGAAAGCGAATACATTCTCTTCAAGCTACATGGCTCAAAATACTTTTCCAAGATAGATCTAAAAGATGCTTATTCGCAGATCCCTATTGACGAAGCATCTAGTGCATTAACAACCATTAATTCTCCATTTGGATTGTTCAAGTATAAGCTCTTAGTGCGTCGGTGGTATAGCGGTTAGGACGCTTGCCAACCATGCACATGGTCCGAGGTTCGATCCCCGGCCGACGCACTCCTTTACGTCGCTGAGACAGAAATAATGCTGGTAAGAGAGAAAAGGTTGGGCATGAGGCTGGCAACCCCATCCTGTAAAATGAACACTGCTACAGAAACTTCAAGCCACTAGCTTGAAGCCTTATTTTCCACTGGGGAACGTGAAGGAAAAAAAAGTATAAGTTCTTGCCTTTTGGTTTAAAGGTTTCACCTTCAATATTTCAAAAAGTAATAAATCAGATGATAGATAGATTAGATGGTGTTGAGATTCAACAAGTTCATGAACAGAACATTGAATTTCATAATGAACGTATTTCAAAACTGTTCAGGCGTTTCTGTAGAAAAAATACTCTGATATAAGAATAGAACCTGTGCAATTACAATCCAGAAAAATCTTTGAACAGTTCATCTGCTGCTATGGTTCAAAGATGGAGTTTAGAACTAAGTGCATATGATTACACTATTGAACACACATCGGCTAAGGATATAACTTATGCAGACTTCTTATCTCGTTATTTCTTATTTGAAAATTCTGCTAATGACAGTGATTGTTTGTTAATCCAGCCGTTACCTGTGGATAGAGTTCGACTTATAAATGATACTCGGAAATATTACGGATGCCTTATAAATGCAACAAAAAGAGGTTGGGATATTCAGTATAAGCGAAGATTTCTGGACTTTTATGAGCGAAGAGATGAGATTTCAGTCTATCTTCAAGGATTCCTATGTTTAAATGACAGAATTACTTTTCCTTCGACATTAACGTCTGAGATTTTGGATGATCTTCATTTCGCTCATCTGGGAGCTGATAAGATGAAATCATTAGCTTACCTGACGTTTCGGTGGCCAAAAATTGGTGCTGACATTAGCGAAAGATCAAAGAGCCGTTCCCGTTGTTTTCACAACATCTCCCATGGGCAGGCATCATAGAAACGATGACCCGCGTCTTGTGAGATCTGGCGACGAATTCATGTGGATTTAAGAGGAAACAAAGTAATGCGACTCCGCTAAGCAACTACGTAATCCAGACAGTGTCCGTATTTAATAATAATAATGATTTCCCCCTACCATCAACAGAATTCCGCTCAGCAGCGAAAGCCACATGGTAAGTCAAAGTCCAAATCACCTTCACTTAAAAACCCCTCACTGGTGTCGATGTCACAATAACTATGGACAGGAAGCGAAATGTTGCCGAAAACCTTGCACTTTTAGCAAAAACTCAAAGACTATGGGAAAGTATCGCACCGGTACGCATTAGTGGCAACCATCGCCAGTGGTAGTAGCCGTCTGCTATACATCCGCGATAAAATCAACCACACACACTACTTGGTCGACGCAGCTGCCGAAGTCAGCGTCCTTCCTACTACAGGGGCAGATCGACAGAAGGAACCTACCTTCAACTCACAGGCTGCGAATGGGAAAGCGACTGCAACCTTTGGTAGGAAATAAGTTTATCTGAACGTAGGTTTACGCAAACCTATTCAGTGGATTTCCCTCCTTGCTGACGTCGCTATGCTTGTCATTGGAAAGGACCTACTCAACCATCATGATCTACTCGCAGATGTCGGCCGAAAACGACTGATAGAAGGCACCTCTAGACTTTCTATTGAAAGCACCATCTACGTAGGTCACAGCTTGTCGCTGGTTAGGAACAAGGCAGTCGTAGATCCAACTTTCCAGCCGATTGTTGATAAGTGCCCGGAACTTAATTGCCTGTCTAACAATCTACCACGCATAACCAGCAATGTTATGCATCACATCACCACCTCAGGACAACCCGTGATATCTAAAGCATGACGACTTGCTGCTGACAACCTGCGACTTGGTAGAAATGAATTCGACCATACGCTAACCCTTGGCATCATTCTGACACCGAATAGCCCATGGATAGCCATATGACACTCCATATGCTACCAAAGAAAGATAGCAACGATTGGTGACCCACTGGTGACTACCGGCGAGTGAACGCTGCAACGATCTCTGATTGCAATCCATTGCCTCGTATACATGACTTGACGGCGACACTATCTGGTGCAAATATTTTCTCGAAAATAGACTTGGTTAAAGCATACAAGCAAATCTCGAAGGCACCAGATGACAATTCGCAAACGGCTATCATTATGCCTTTCGGACTGTTTGAATTTCTACGTATGCCATTCGGTCTCCAAAATGTAGCACAAATATTCCAACGCCCGACTGACGAAGTATTTCGCGATGTTGACTTTGTATACGTATACTTAGACGACTGCCTCATTGCCAGTCCAGACGAGGAGACTCACCTTAGACACCTGGACTTGGCATTCGAAACGTTACGCCGACATGGTGTTACCGTTAATATTCAGAAGTGTCAGATAGAAGTATAATCACCTGACTTTCTCGACCACACTATTGACTGCAAGGTTATCCGCCAACTAGCTAGTAATACTGAGGTGATTTTGAAATTTCTGGAGCCAAATATAGTGAAAAATCTTCACACTTGTAATGGTTTGGTAAGTTGTTACCGACACTTGATTCCTAACTGTGCTTCGCTGATTCAGCCATTAACACACCTTCATTACAGACAAGATTTTCTCTCGATAAATCACACAGTATTGTACAGTAATATTAACTGATGACATTTCGAGCACAAATTATTGCTCATAATCAGACCTTCTTCCAGGGAATGACAAGTCCATGGAACTTGACGTGTCCGATAAAACTGCTTTCGTTCAGGTTGAAAAGCCCTTCTTATGTATCAGGATCCAGTGGCACCATTAAGTATTTCCGTTGATACATCAGACACTGCAATTAGCTCACATCTCTGTCATGAATTGCATTACAGCGTTGTTTCAGTATAAGTTTTGTGCAATTCATGTGAGCCAAATAATTTTCGTCATGAGTTGTGTTCATCATACAAATTACTGCCAACAAAATGTGCATACAAGTAACAGTATTTGTCAAACTTGGTATATGCTAGACGCAGGAGTGTCATCTTCATTGTTCATTTTGTTTCTCTTAAATCAGCAATGAATGTATAGTTTGTTGACTCCGTGTTTCTCTTTAACAACAATCACCACAATGTAATCTTTACAAGTCTCGTGAAAAATTCGACAGGTAGTCGTCACTGTCAAGTATACAAACTGGATATAACCTACTAATTTGCAACATATACTTTAGAGGGGCAATTTTATGAGACTTTCATCTAGTGTGTATCCTTATTTTTGAGGTTTAGGTTACTCTGACAGCTAAGAATTTGTTTTTGGACACATTCTTTTAGTGTGATCTGATGTCACATGTACTTGCAATTATTGATATTGTGTGCGCGTAATCGGATTAACCTAGCTTATTTTCATGACACTTTTCATTCCGAAAGTGTGCTTCGCATCTCGAAACAGGTGTAGACTTTGGTAACTGAATTTGTTGTTTAGTTATGTCAGATATGATCATACTTGTAAAAAAGGCATGTTAGTTATGTAGATGTTTAATTTATGTGAATAATCTATATTATGTCTGAGGGTTTTCGAAGTGAACGCCACACTACTTCTGGCATACTAAAACACCTTTAATTTTGTAACTAAAATAGCCATTAACCAATGATCCACTAAAGAAACCCTGTGCAGACATCGTTTAAAAGAGTTCAGAAATGCTGTGCCACCACAGTGCTAATGAAAAAAGAATAGAAATATCTACTAACTATCTTCAGGAAGAATGAACGCATATACAATTTCTTCGGAAAGTTTTTCAGTATCAAGTTGAAAACCAGCAAGAAACCATGCTCAATGACTACAAGAAAACACGTTCCATCATATATCAAGAATATCTCCAAGATAACGTCTAGAATAATAAGACCATTTGAATTAAAATAAGCCACACAGCTAGGTGGAACAAAGCACAGCATATTCGGCAGAGATCGTATGGCTGTGTACTGTGCTATACGCCACTTCTGACATCAAGTGGAGTGTCATGAATTCGTAATTTTCACCGATCACAAACCTCTGACGTACTCAACTTGAGATAAGTATTCACCGAGATAATCACCACAACATTTCACACCGGATATTTCCCATGTATCCAGAGTGAACAAATATCTTGTCTCACATTTGTTCCCTCGTTCAGATAGATGACATTCATTTTGCGGAACTGACTCATCCTCAAAAAGAAGACATCGTGATTCAACGTCATTCGTCGGAAATAACTCTACAATTAGCCGAGACGCCCTTCAGCAGAGACACTATTCTATGTGACATTTCCGCGAGTACTCCTCGCCCCATCGTGCCTAGAAGTTATCGTTGTAACATCTTAATATATGTGTAAAACTGTGGCACTGTGGTAGTAAGTAATTCCATATTAGTTTGTTTATTCGATATATCACACAGTGAAATGTCATCCAGTAAACAATACTGTTTCACTGTGTGATATATCTGATAAACAAACTAATATGGAATTATCGTTGTAACGCCTTCAATACGTTGCATGGCTTGTCCCATCCAGGTAGTCGAAATACCGTCAGGCTATTAACTAGTTGGTTTTGCTGGCCTGACATTAATGAAGAAGTAAGAGAATGAGCTCATACGTGCTTAGCTCGCTAAAGTTGCAAGGGAGTAAGGCACGCCAAAAGCTCTCTTGGCACTTTTCTTATCCCTGATTCTCGCTTGGAACACGTTCATATAGATCTGTTTGGACTTCTCTTAGAATCTCGGGGATATGCTTATATCTTCACCTGCATTGACCGTTTTACACAATGCCTTTAAGTACCCCTCAAGAACGTATCTACTGAAACAGTTACACGCGTCTTTGCAAAACGATGGATCGCAAGTTTTGGATGTCCATCCTCTATACCAGCTGATCGCGGGTGGCAATTCGAAAGCGGCTTATTCTTTACCTTGACTAAAGTCATAGGTTGTATGCGTTTTAGAACAACGGCCTACCGTCCTCAAGCTAATGGTATGTTAGAACGTTTAAACCAAAAGTTGAAGGGTGAGTTTTCAGCTGCAAACTATGTACGTTGGACTGGATCACTACCGTTAGTTCTCCTAGGCATATGAAATGCCTTGAAAACCGATGCTGGTTAAAATGTTGCCGAGTTAGTATATAGTTCAAAACTACGACTGTCGTGTATGTTTCTTTCTCCCTCTAGATTCCCACCAGTGGTAGACCAAGCATCGTACGTCAGCAGGCTTACAAAAGCAATGCGTTCAGTTAAACCTGCTCCCCTACGACTACACTCCATTGATGTATTTGTTCACTCGCGTCTGAAAACTTCTTCACATGTATTTGTTCGTTATGACTCTGTACGTCGCCTTCCGTAACCCCCATTCGATGGACCATATAAAGTCATTAAACCTATGGATATATTTTTTGTCCTAGACAAAAAAGGCCACGAAGACTCTGTAAGCATCGACCATTTGAAACCGTCTTACTTAGAAGGCAATCCCATCAGCCTAGAACCAAGCATTCCCAACTACACACAAATAACGGAATATCCATTAGTCCTCGAAGAAGTCACTAGCATGTCGAAAGCCACCGAACTTTCTATCGAGCCCTCAAATAAGGGCGTTCTGGAAGAAACGTGAGATTACCAGTACATCTTTACACTTATGTCACATAACAAATGGTGCGTTTCACCCAGTTTTTATTTGCTTGTGTTATATTTTTTTTCTTTCAGACACATCAATTTTTTTTAATGCATCCCGAAATATAAGTGAAAGAATTTTTTTATAGCCGTACATGTTATATCCACTAAAAAATTATATATATATATGTATCTATTTTTTTCGATGTTCTATTTTTCGAATTATTTTTCTATATGGTAGATGCATGTCATTTTTCAAACATTATTTTTGGTACATTTTCCTCGACAAGGTTCTCAGAATTCTTGTTTTCTTTTCCAGGTGCGACAGGCACTGGACAAAAAGCAAACGAAGCGCGTGGTTTAACTAACAAATATCAAGGAAGCTATGTAAATACAAAAGAATAGCACTTGTAGGTGACCAGTAGGCAGTCCATCAAACCGATCGGGAAATGTTAGCACCATTAGGTATTTACTTCTGGTTTCGACTTAAGGTCCTCACAACCCCACTACGGGGGAGTGAGCTGTAGCGGTAGGTAATTCCCCAGAATTATTAGCCTTAACATTCGTCACTGAACATCGGATATTGACTCTCACTGTTTGAGTCCATTTGTTTAGATGAAGGCTTACGGTCAAGCATCCACGCCATTTGGCACACCATCGTGTTACGTTCGTTCTTTCGTGCACAATCCCTAGCTAGTTAAGCTATCAACCTCTTACTCCGACTTGGTACCGAAATATACTTCGTAATTTGGACGATTAATTCTGGTGTTTTGCTTTGCCTTTGGTCTACGCGGAACGAATTTCAGAGAGGTTGTGGGTATTAGATTTTGCATTAGTATGCTTCCTACAATAACAGACAATGATCAGCATAAATGGGAGGAACCTGAAAGAAACAACCTCCTTTACCTACCTTGGAAGCATCGGTTCAACTACAGGCAGACGGAACTGACGAAGATATCAAAGCAAGAATCGGAAAAGCAAGAAAAGGTTTCACTACTCTCAAGTCTGTGTGGAGGTCAACAGCACTCAGCATCAAAAATAAGACCCGGATTTCCAACTCCAATGTGAAGTCAGTGCTACTATACGGATCAGAGACTTGCACTGCGCGTCATAATGAGCATCTCAAACAAACTACAGACCTTCATTAACAGTTGTCTTCGCTCAATACTCAAGATCAGATGGCCGGCCAGAAAAGATCAGCAATAGAGATCTCTGGCAATGAGCGAACCAACCAGGAACCGATTGGGAAACAAATAGGCAGGAAGAAATGGAGATGGATTGTCCATACTCTTAGGAAACCATCAACTGACATCACTAGACAAGCCATCGGTCAAGTGGAACCCGAAAGGGAATCGGCGAGTTGGTCGTCAGTGCAAGGTGGGTGACTTGGAGGAGGTCATGTGAAGAGGAGATGAAAACGTGTGGGCAGACATAGAGCCAGGTGAAGACTCTTGCAGAGAACCGAACACAATGGAGACGCGTGTCTTGAGCCCTATGTTCCTCTAGGAATTAAAGGAAACAATAATAATAATGCTTCGTACTATCCGTGAACGTCAGTACCCTCAGCCTCTAGAGTACGATGATCATGGTGATTTTCGTGGACTTATTTCCCTAGTTATTTACTTGTTTCTCGTCTAAAATTTGTGTGTGTTCACCACGAAGAACCACTGATGACCTATATTTGCTAAACGGCTTCAGTATGAAACATCATTAATAGCCAGTGACCTATAGGGAATTTCACTTATACAACCAAAGAGAAGATCAATTTGTATGCAAAATCTCTTGGGGCTGTTGATACGGCTTATTGTACAATATAAATAATGAATAGTAGGCATAAAGTGCAACAATTCACTTATAGTCATACCGTTTATCAACTTGCTATCAAATACGACTAGCTGATGCTACAGAAGTTGTAAAGTTATTTAAGGGTATTCTAAATCCTACATCCATCACTGATAAATTTCCCATTGACAACAACTCTGCAGAGATTTGTGCTTATCCTGCAGTATTTGTGTCTTCTGTCTGCGTATATGTTTCAAAAATTAGGAGATTCAGGCTATTACCAAATAACATTACCTAACTCCGGTGATTACTGTAATTAGTGATGTTTTTATTTAATATTCCCCTGGGTTCTGGTTGAAGCATAGGGCTTCAGCAGCGCATAGGTATTTCACTCTTTTCTATATATCCTTTTTTCTATGATTACTCTTGTTTCCTCTTCAAGCTATCTCTTCCTTGTCAACCTAGGACATCTAACTCATTGTTTCCCATTAGAGTTCTACTCAAGTGCCTGACACATGATGTCGCCTAACGGTCTCCTTAGCCTATGTCCAGTCCATCTCTATTTCCTTCTACCTATTTTCTGGGTAGTACGTCTTCTGCTCGTTTGCTTCATGAACCTCTTGTTGCTTATCCTTCCTAGTTTGTCATCTGGCTTCTAGAATCCGGCTATCGATATAAGCCAAGAACCTATGGGAAATACTTCTCGTGATGCGCTAATTCAATGGACCATTTACAAGAATTGGACTGATATTAGTCTTGCAAACCTGAATCTTGCTTTTATGCTAAGTGCAGAAGATTTCCAAACTGAAATTAGAGTAATGAGGGTCTGCCTTAAAATTCCGATCCTGACCTTGACATCCTCATTCATGCGATCTGCAGGCCAAACGATGCTGCCTAGATAAATAAAAGGAGTAATTTTCAAATCATGCGTCAGTGGCACAGCGGTTAGGACGCTCGCCTACCATGCACATGGTCCGAGGTTCGATCCTCGGTCGACGTACACCTAATATCAATGATCGGCCTGTTAAATTTGGACTACCGATATCACAAGCTGAAAATTTCATAGTTGTACCAAGATACTGTGTGGAATGAAGCTATAATAAAAAATTTCTCCAGTTGATAGTGATTTATACTTGATGTTATTGTTGGTTAAGCAAAGTCATCACCTCTTCTTTCTTTAAGTTCACTTGAAGTCCTGTCTTCGCTGCTTCTTCTGTCAACTCGTTGGTTTCCACCCTTAAGCCTTCGAATTTATGGCACATTAGACATAAATCGTTCGTGAAATCTAACTCTTTCAGAAACTTCTTGTCGGCCCGATGAGTTTCTGTCTTCGTGTTCCGAATAGTCTTTTGTGCAATTCAGTTCACTAAAATCAGTAAAATCATCGGTGATATTAGGGAGCCTTGGCTTACTCCTGCCTTCAGTCCAAGACATAGATGAGTTTTCCATTGTAAATTACTTGACATGTGTCACTAAGTCACACAGTTATTGAATGAGGTTGATAAAGATTTGGGGCACGCCATAGTGTTGAAGCAGTTTCCAAATTGTTTCCTGGTCAAATCTGTTGAAAGCTTTTTCAAAGTCTATTGAGTCGAGGTGAAGACTTGACTGCTATTCCGTGTTCTGTTCGATGATGATGCGTAACATACATGAAATCTTTCTCCTGAATCCAGCTTGTCCCGGGAGAAGTGTTGCACCCAAAGAATTCTTCGGTCTCTATAAGTTGATGAGGCTTAATTTTTCGCTTGAAATGAACAGTAACACGCCTACGCCCCACTTTTTCAAGGGCATTAACCATAATTTTCTGGAAACTTGACAAGGTAGCCGTTCTTCCGATCTGAAGGTACCTATGATTCCTCTGAAACCATCCGCTTTACTGGTTTGAGTATTTCATCTAAGGTCTCTAGGTCGGACTTGGGGAGTGGAGAGGGGGTGAATTACATCTCGCTCTGCCTCTTTTCCCGGGATCTCGAATCATTATAATAAATTCCTTTCACACTAAAGTCTTCGTGGAATGAATAACTCGATAATGAATAGTGCTGTGTGACGGATTTTAGTAAAAACACGAATTTCCGACATCAAGGAAACAGAGATGTCGGTAAGAACGTAAAATAAATTCTGGTGTACTGAAAGACTTTCAAAGTTAAAATTTATCTACAATGTGCTCAACCAAAACTACCTTCACAAAAGAAAATGTGAATTTCTATTCTTCCCGTAGACAATCACTTTATTCTCTTCACTGTAACACAGTAATTTGAACATCACAAAATCCTTTGGTTACTGTCCGGGAATTTCGCAGGGAATGTAGGAATAGCTTTACTGCATATCCTCTCTGATTGCGGCGTCGCAGCACATTACTATGGTAGTTTCATAACAAGTTTTATTTTTGGTATGCTTTCTAAATGAAATCTTGCACCGAACGTTTTCTCTGGCGTACATATTATCGGTGACATTATATTCTTAAACTGTGATAAATTTGCAGCACTTGTTTTGGGAAATGTTGCTTAACACTGATATCTGTACAATATAAAGGATTAAAGAAGGCAGTAAGTTCAAAAGTCAAATATATTTTATTAAATTTTCATGAAATTATGCTAGTATATCATGGCTTATTTATTGGAATGCCCTAGTACCAACAGGATAAAAATGGTTAGGGGATGAAAGAAGTTCGTCAAGCCAATTGAAACTCAATAGTTTCACTGTCAGCGACCAATCTGTTTATCTGTGCAGAGTGAAACATATGGTGATAAATATAATTTTCAAGGGACTAGAGCTCGGCAGTTTCGTTGTGGTGTGCTTATCTACCTGTACGCTCTCTGCAAATTATCGTTAACAAATACATCTTCCCACACCCGTAAGTGTCGTATTCTCCCTGCGCTAGTTATAGCAGTGTTAAACGCATCCTGGACACCAGGTGAGGTGGACCAGGCTAAAGAGTCAGCGGGCAATGTGGATATAGCTCAGTTCTATAAGGATTGATAGCCACACAGCAATCGTGAGCATTATAAATAGTTTATAGACATGGAAACAGACATGGTCGTATTTTCATGTCTCAGATTACGAGCTGTACACACAGAGGTAGCTCATTATCTCCCAAGACTTTATAAAGACGTTGTTGAGATTTGTTGGTGAAGGAGGATATCCTAAAGAAATATTTATTGACAATGGGACAAATTTGGTAGGAAGTAAAAGGGAATTAGACTGGCGTTTACAGGAATGAAAACAAAAACGAATACACAGCACCTTACCGAGTAAGTGCATAGTTTGGTAGTTCAACCCACGGGTTGAAAGCCATTACAGTGGGGTTTGGGAACGTATGATTTGTACCGTACCTAGGGCTTTAGGCAAACTGGTCAATGAACAAGTGTCGACTGATGAAAGCCTTATGACCTTATTGACAGAAACTGAACGTATTATAAATGACAGGCATCTAGTTTAACCCACTCCAGGCACTGAAAACCTCCAAGTGCTGACATCTGCTAGATTACTATTACTGACTGATATCTCACTTAGTATTAGCGTAAATCACATCAGTGATAAGTTTCTCAGAAGGTGGAGACAAGCCAGCTTTTTAGCAGATGTGTTTTGGAAGCGTTAGGCAAAGGAATATGTCTCTCTATTATAACGACACAAATGGATGAATATAAGTAGTAATATGCAGGTCGGAGACTTAGGTATCGTAGTACCAGACTTTACTGGAAGGGGTTAATGGCCACTTGGGCTCGTGCAACGGATGCTGCCTAGTAAAGATGGTTTAGTTAGACAATCGCAAGTGGAGACGCCTAAAGGAGCATTGCCAAGGGATATCAGGAAAGTGCGTCTTTTTGAAGCCAGCCATAATATTGATCGTCAGGGTGGTATCTAGGCGTACTGGTATAAGTCGCAGATACCTAAAATAAATAGCTAGCTTAAGAGCTTGCCAGGCCTACTGGTGTAGGTACTGGAAACCAATCAGGCAGTGTGTATTGTTTTGGGATGAGTGTTATATAATAACTTGCTTGTTCACATGCACTGAATACATATGGCTCGCTAAACAATTATCTCTCTCTATTTGAACAGTTCTTTTTGGTTTTTCAGACCACTTAGTCTTGTTATATGATTTAATGCCAAAATTAGTAGAAATTAGTGATATTGTATATGCTTAAATGTGTAAACGTCTCTCATTTTCATCAGGTGTTTCGCGACATATGATTTTTTTACATATCAAAACAAGTGTAACTTTGATAACCGAACAAATTATTGTATTTATTATTTGGGTTATGCGGAAAAAAAACTAACGTTCTTCCGGCAGGGATTGTTATCTCTAACGCTGTACCTTCAAACATCAAAGCTGTGCTTTGTACACTAGTTTACATTTTCGTATAAACTGAACTATTTGTGGTTCATATTGCATATTTTTGTTGATTGCGAGCCACTTTATGTTAAGCCATTGAGCTTTTTATATTTGGATGTCAGATTACCTCAAAAATAAGGACCTGTACCATAATTGCTTGCACTCTTTTGTTAAACAGAGCGAAAGGTCTTCTAGAATCTTCAGTAATTTTTGCTTTAATTCAAATCTATTTGAGATAATTAGGTTTTGTTTCGGATTAGGGATTGAAAACTGAGAGTATGTTTCTTAGCTGGGAATTATCCTTACATATATTTGCACATCTCTATTGCAAGGAAGAAAAACATTTTCATAGGTGTATCATTAAAGTTATCGGTTGTATACATATGAAGGTATTCTAAGTCACATAATACAGAAAACGCTAATCAAAGATAAACTTTTAAAATTTAGCAGGGTTGTTTGGTAGTATAACAAAACTGACAGTTTTCAATGGGAGTAGCGAAAATTGGGAGATGGCCTATTTAATATAACATTGAAGAAATGTAGTTGTGGGAAAGCAAAAAATATGACACGTTGAATATTGAGGCGGATTAACTCGATTGTGATTTGAGAAACTGAACAACTTCCTTAAACAGACCTCAGGATTCAAACTTAAGAACTGTCATAGCTTGCTCATTATGGGGTATTTGGATTTGTAAACTGTTGTCGATACTTCTGCTCAATCTGTTGATGATTATGAAGTTGATTCTCAAGTGAGCGTAACCTCCAGAATCCATCACGTGTTTCCGAGTTGAGCTGGGGATAAATTTTTTCTCCTCTGTAAAGCAATGAGGACAAGTTTCCGGTGACACAAGTGAACAGCAAGTGATGAGTATGACAGACATTCCTAGCTTCACTGGAGCAGGAGAATCGGCAGAAGCACACTGATGAACCCAGTGGGGCAAACACATTCCCTAGGCTCAACCGAATCAATGGTGTCGTAGTGAGAGTGGATAAAAGTTCATTTGTGTTGCTTGGCCTCAACGAGCGAACAGACAGTTTCTCAGTATTTCTGATTATGAGCCTCAGTTGAATAGCAGATTCAAATAACGAGGTTTATGCAGACACTTTGTTTGGTTTTGGAGTTGTGGGTTTCACAGATTTTTCAACGATGCATTCAGAGTAACCATTTTCGAAAAGAAAGCCGCTCTACCATGTTATCAGGATAACAAGTACTGCTAATTCTGTGACTAAACGATCAAAACAGATTCCGTTTGATATGTAGATGCACTTACCTAAATGCAGAATTTCGTGACTTGTCAGTTCCGTGTCATCTTTCTGCGGATGAATCTATTCAGTGTGTCACTGTCATTCCTTATAATTTGACAGCCTAGTGACAATCAGACTTCCCATGTAATGAGAATTTGATTGTAGACTGGTAGCTGTTTAAAATCTTCAGAATATCTTCCAGATTGTCTATATTATCGAAGTTAACAGAAGTATCATCCACAAATTTGTTGTAAAGCCCTGATTTGTTGATCAATACGTGTTTCTAATTTTGAATATTAAGGAGTCTCTGACTAATGTATCTAGAGGCAAATTTGCAGCTGTACAGGCCTTTCTTTGATGAAAGGAAATTATACACCCAAGATACTTCGAAATATTAGTACTCCTACATAATTTGCGGGCGAGTCAATGTTTAATCCTCTAGAATTACTACATTTACAAAAGCAATATATTGTTTCAGCTTGTGCGAACCTCACAAACAATGAAATTACATCTAGCCAGAGCATAATTTGGTGGGTACAGTTTTGAACGGAATTTACAAAGTTGAAGTAACCTTCGGGTGAATGAGAGAAGAATTCCTGACACATGTAAAGAACAGCGACCACGGGGTGTGAAAGTACCCATTACGTTGGACACACATCATTCTTTGGCTTACAGGACCTGCAGTGTATTCTACATAAGAAGCAGCTTATTTGTGAGAAAAACTACCATAATAATAGTGAAACGCACTAAAGACTATACTTCACCCTGAGATATGTGGAAAATAGTTCCTAATTAGCAATCAGGAGTGTCAGTTTCCAAGTTCCATAGCTATCGAAATGGTTTCATCTATATGAGCAAGAAATACTCTCCTCCCATATGTTCACTTACAAGAAAAATGCAGACAATAAAAAACACCCTAATTCTAACACTTAACTTCACCCTAATCATAGTCACAACCCTAACATTAATACTAATCATAACCCTTTTAGGAAGCCAGTCAAGTAGTTTGCTTGGACAGATTTGAGCTCACCTTAAATTGGCTTCAACTATAAATAACACCCACTATTGCTGCGTAGCCATTTATCCTTGTGGATCTGCTCTTTGGCCACGCTAACTTCTTAATTTGACCCACCTCCCCTGGTGGCCAGGCTGTTCTCAACTCCGCCCCACCTAGTGAAGAGAGAACATAAAACTTGCGACCTCTCAGAGGTGTATTTATTGACATTGATATGAAGACAGTACAAAGATGCACAATCACACTCGCAACTTAGCCACCAGGCTCCTGTCCCTCGAAAACCCAATAGTCCACCCTGTGTTTAAATTTGCACGGACAAACAAGCTGATTGTTGGAGGTTCGATTGATTTGATGAATTTCTTTGAACCTAACACCCTAGCCTGCCATAAACACACTGTTCAAACAACAAACTAAATAAAGATCAGGATAAAACTTGAACCTTAGTTTATGCACAGTGTCTATACTGATGTTGTTATTATGGCAGGTTCCGAGTTCCAGAGAATGATAAGCGATCAAGGGCATTGGTAGGTTCACAATCCGTAGTCGCCATCCTTTAGTTTGACTCACTTGCTTACTAGTAAGCTGTATCGGGTTTAATAAATACTTAGCATTGAGGTGATAAGGTGCATTTGACATGTAACCATAGAACAAAGAAACGCGTCTCTCTGACGTATTTTCGGTCGTCCACTCAATTGAGATATATTTAAACAAAATGGCCTCCGGAATTCAAACACTTAGAGGCAACCTGATGAACCATTCTTTAGTTTTTGAACATTATTCTTCAATTGTTGTTCAGTTTACCCTGCCATGTTCTTTTGATTAGTCAGTTCTACATATTTATACTTTTCAGAATTTAAGGAGGTGGAGGAATGCTGACGCTTACACAAAGTACTATGTACACAATGCAACGTGGAGATTTTATGCATTGGCCTGAGCACCGACATTTCAGTCAGAGGGTCCGGGGTTTGGGTTCTGCTCCGCCTACTTCAGCATGAAGAAATGAGTGATATCAGTGGCCCCCACACATGTGTGGCTTTTAGCCAATTACTGGGTAATAGGGATATAACTAACTAACTAACTACATAACATAGGTTCTTATTTGTATTATTTGTTCTTCTTAAATCAAAGGCAGATCAAATAATAGTAATGATTTGCTTTATTCCAAAAACATTACCTGTAATGAGGAATGTAATTCTCAGCATTTGTCAGAAAACGTGAAAATATCAAAGTGAGAATAATAATAGCAGTGGGTTTGTTTCAAACAGTATTGCCGATACAGTATGAAAATCTTAGCATGTCATAGAATACTGAATCTAATGTTCTCTTGACATAACATGGTGAGGGGGAAAACAAAAAATGACAATTATTACAGAGGTTAAATGATATTTTCACTTAACGGAAAATATGCAAAAAAAATTGAGATTGTAAATATGAGAAGAATAATAACAATGAAGCCTGTTGGAATAAGGATGGAGAAAATTGATTATTTACTAGTTCAAAGGAGGTTAACTAGTTCGTCCTTGAAGCTATTTTAATCACATAAAATACGTGCCGAATATGGTTTCGTGGAATTTTTATATTTAGACGTGCGCCCATAGACTCTTTTGAAATGACTTCTTTTACCTGAGGAGACACAAGATGAAAGCCGAGAGTGAAAGGGATAATCACAGTCTGATGAAATCCCTTTAGCAAATTTGTTGCATAAAATTAAGCTCCTGTCAACGAAGATGTCGACAATATGGCCCAATGAGATACCACTCGCCCTACCAATAGTCTTCAGAGTCCTACGTAGTATTACACAGTCCAGGAAAAAATAAGGATGAACAGTAAAGAAGAATAGGTAAGATGCAAGCTTTGACAAACTATAAGAGGAGGAGGAGATGAGTTAAGCCTGAATGCCTTAACATCTTAATGTAAAAAGTCAGAAGGAATATTTTTTAGAATTCGCTCGGAAGAAGACCGGAATAGATCAGAAGAAAGATTTAGACCGAGATGTTTAATGTCTGACTTGATTTCTTTTTCACTGTCATCAACTTTACAACGGTCATAGAAATTAACAGCCTCATTTAATTTTCTTTTACATCGGAAACTGAAATTAACAATCTGACATTTGGAAAGATTTAGTTTAAGACGATTAGACGAAGACTATTCTCCGTATCCTGATAGAAGGGTATTCATCTTAGTATAGTTTAACTGGGAGTTAACAGGCATTGAAACAGTTAAATCGTCAGCATACTTAACAAAGTTCATTTCATCAGAGTGAGGCAAGTCATGTAAGAAGAAAGAAAACAGAAAAGGAGAAAGAACTGCGCCTTAAATGAACATCAATCTCAGTAATAGTATTTTTTATTTTTTTAATATTTTTGATTACAGCTTGATGCCACACTGTATTTTCAGTACAAGTATGGCATTTTCAGCATGGATATCGGTAGCCCAAATTTTGCAGGCCGACCATAGATATGGGGTGTGCGTCGGCGGGGGAACGAACCTCGGACCATGTGCATGGTCGGCGAGAGTCCTAACCACTGTGCTACCGACGCACAATGAGGTGGACGACTTCCCCTGATATACAGTGAACTGCTTTCTTCCTGAGAAATAAGAATGCAGCCATTTGACTACCCATCAGTCAGTCTGAATTTCATCAAGTTTATTTAACAAAATATCCCTAGGTGCTGAGTCAAAGGCAAATGTGTAATTTAGGAAGGTGCAGGGAAACATTTAACCACTTTTTCTAAACTGGAGACGATGTTATGGTGCAAGACTGCAGCTGCATCTTAAGTAGTTCTTCTATATTTGTAGGCGAATTGTTTGGAATCGTTAAGGACTTTAAGTGAAGGTTCAACATTAAGTAAGAGCGGCTTTTCCATAGCTTTTAAAAATGGAGAGGCAATAGCAATAGGTCTAAATTTGATACATATTATAGTAGATGACTTAAGTATAGGTACAATTTTAATATCCTTCCAAAACGCCAGGCAAAACATTTCTGGAAAAAGATTCATTGAATGTGTCAGTGAGTGGATAGCATAGGATATTTTCACACTTGTTAAGAATAAAGCTAGGTAAACCATCTGGACTTAGGAAACGAGAAGGGTTCAGTGACTGGAGACATATTAGAATATCACTTGTGTTGAAACCAGGGAAGCAGCTTTCATTAACACTTGTGACACAAGCTTGGCATTTGTGGAAGAATAAATGAAAGACTTATGTAGAGTTCAGACATCAAATGAATAAGTAATACTGTTTTATCTGCTTACTGCCAGTAATTTCTTTGAAAAGTTTCTATATATTAGAGGCGAGTGGCTTTATTGCATATCCCCGCTAATTGTAGCGTCGTATTCCGTTGCAATGGTAATTTAGTGACAAGTTATGTTTTTTATTTGCTTTTTAAATGAAATTTTGCATTAAAAAACTTTTCTGAAGTATATAATATAGGTGGCCTAATGTACTTGAACTGCGTTACATTAGCTGCACTTGTATCAGGAAATGCGCTTGATACTGATATCTGCGCAGTGAGATGGACTAAATAAGATAGGGAGTTCAAAATTTAAACGTATGTTAGTACATTTGGCCTATATGATAGAACGTTATTGTCTTAATTTGTTTGGTAGTTGCTGGCATTCATAGCACAATTTCAACATTCATTTTAGTTTTCATTTACTCATCACAGTCTGTTTTTTATTTTAGGACAAAAAGTATTAGCGCTATGAGCCCAGTGTGTAGCATTGTTGTGAACGTGTTTTTCAAGTGGCCTTTATTTTGAAGAAAGACTAAATTGCTTTAAGATTCTGATTTTACAAACATAACTTAGGTTCATGCGTGAAAGAATGTTATTATCTTAGTTGGAATAAAAATAACCCAACTAGCATCGGGCGCACTGCAGAACATGAGCCCAAAGAAAATGCTAGCTGGGAAGATGTATAGGATAGGACGAATAGAATTTTCTCCACTTTGTTGTGCTGCTATATTTTGACTAAACTAGCGTACACGTATATCTTAGTACTTCTTCGCGTTTATATTCGTGTCCTAACGTTGCGATTACTCGACATCCACAACGTAATTCAAAAGGCACTTGCGAAGGAATACGATAGTGTATTATTGCAGCAATCAAAATTCAAAAATCGAGCGAGTACAAAAGTATCAGTTGTTAACATGCAAGATTTAGAGTAATAAACAAATCAAAGTCCAATTACATAGTGAAATTATATGATGAGTAATAAAACGGGTCACTACAACTTCACTTTTATGAGTTAATTTGTGAACTGTGTAGACTTTTACAGTAATACAATTGGCACGGAAAATTCATAGTGAAATAAAAAGTGTGTGGGTTTTAATTAGTCTTATGTGCTTCCTGTATAGATTTGAAGTTTGTCAAGTGATCATTTAACAACTGCTCAATATTGCAATCAAGCTAAAATTATAACTCGTAACTGCAAGAACTATTGTCATTTGTATTGGCAGCAGCTCACAATTTATTGAGTTTACACAACCATAATATCCATTTCTCACATTATGGAGTGAATATTAAATAGGATTTTTGAAAAAGTAATACGTCTTTTTTGAATTTCATGAATTCTATAGATTCCACTCTATTCACTTAATACTGAAACCAAACGATGAGGGAACACATATTTGCACGAAGAATGTAATGCAAGGCTCCATTCTACAACTGTCGTCCTTATTTTAGTTCAATTTCATCATACATGTATTCGTAGAATTGTCTGTCATTGACTTTACGGACTCATCAGGGAACAGTCTCGTTAACTTGGAGTATGCTGATGACATTGTGCGCCTAGGTTGTGAGAAGTGACCATTGAATTCGGGGGATATGAAAAGACGACTGGTGTTTGGCTGTAACTGTCTATGCCCTATCACATGTGAGGGTGGTATGAAATGGTGAGTAATAATGGGGTTAAGCGTATAGTGCTAGGTAGAGATTTGACTCCGAATCGTTGTCAGTGACACAGATGTATTCACTCTGTGTAATCTCGCGTATCTAAGCGATCCATATATTTTATCCTTGTCACTATTTGTTCTCCCACGCATTTATGCTCATTAGAGTTCCATTTTATTTCTTTTCCTCTACCTTTGTGTGCTACATGGAATGTGGTGACTTAAACAGGTACACTTGTGTGCCAACTTCTGTACTGAAAGTCAGACAGTCAGAATTACATACAGTCTAAATATAACGAAATGTTAAAAAAAGAATAATAATCACCAAAATGTCAACAAATGAAAATCGTAATTTTTCATTTGATTCTTGTGTAACTAAAAAAGAGTTGTCTTACAATAATCTCTCCTCCTGATGATATTAGATGGCTGGAGGCAATCGACAGGAAGCTTTGGACCTAGTTTTCGTGCTAGTTGGCACTCGTCAGCAAGGCCTATCTGCAACCTTGAAGGAACTAATGTCCCTTCTGCGATTCAAACCCACATCACCCAGTGCTGCAGTCAGACACGTTACCACTGAGCTATTCGAGTTAGTGACTAACCTCCTTTAGATCTGTAGTGGATACTTTTATTGGATACTAGTAACTAGTGTGATGTGTCTATTCCTTTCTTTCTCTGCTCTTACCTGAGATAAGTTTCACACTTTGTTTTGTCATATCTCACGAGCTAGTTTATTTTGTCCCATAGCTGAAATTTTTGGATTACTACCAACCCATAATGGATAAGATTTTATTTTGATAAATCGCACAGTGTTGTACAGTTATATTAACTGATGACGTTTCGAGCACAAACTATTGCCACTCATAATCATATCAAGTAACTCACACAACTTCTTTCTTTCATTTATATGCATGTATGGAATCGATTAGATATTGGAATAAATCCAATATGAGATAATGTACATTCAGAAATGATAGTACGAGTGTTATTAATTCATTGCATTTAGATGGGAAATACGACGAGTGTTTTTATATTAATTATAAGTTAATTGTTAGAATGTTTTACACTTCACGCATTAACAAACAACCACACAGTAGGGTGGGATAGAGTTAAAATCCTAAAAGTAATATAGGTAGGTGGAAACAGAGGTTGATTACGGAATCCTTATTCATCGAGTCTACTCTCAACACATGCAACCGAAGTGACTCAATGCAAATACCAGAAATATGGAAGATATTATTGCCGCCGGTCAAATCAGAAGAGGATAATAAATAATCTTAAAATTCTATTTCAATTCAAACACATCAAAACATTCTAACAATTAACTTATTATGAATATAAAAACACTCGTCGTATTTCCCATCTAATTGTAATGGATTAATAACACTCGTACTATCATTTCTGAATGTACATTATCTCATATTGATTTTTTATTCAAATATCTAGTCAATTCTATACATATATATAAATGAAGGAAAAAGTTGTGTGAGTTACTTGATATGATTATGAGTGGCAATAGTTTGTGCTCGAAACGTCATCAGTTAATATAACTTTACAACACTGTGCGATTTATCAAAATAAAATCCTATCCATAATGGAGTTACACTCTACCACAGTGCCCAAGTTTTATACTTATATCAATACTACCAACTCAGCATAATATTTTCAAGTGTTGAAGATAACAACTAGAACTGCTGCACTTCTGTGCTGAGTTCTGTGTTAAAACTCAATCAGTCAGCATTTATCGCTGCAGCTGCCTAGTGTCACAAGTAACTACAGCGATAAATGGTCTAAACAGTTATTATTGCCATTTCCTAAGCACCGTATACATTTTTCCAATTCCTTAAATTGTCCATCTAAAGTGCACCGGAGAAGAAGCCATGACCTGAAGACAGTAACATTGACATAAGAAGTGGAGTGAATAGAAGCGAATGAGATGGGTAGTTTTTTATCCCTGTAGTACTTATCTAAAACACTTATCTTATGCATTACGTGTGACAGGATCCAGCATAAAATATTATATCATCATTTCTCACGTATGTTGTGATTTATTATGCGATCAATCATCTCTCACGCATTTTTCGATTGATTATGCGATCAATTATTTCAAACGCTGTTAGCAGTCGTGATTGTTTTAAAGATGTACAAATACCATGTGTTGTTTTCCTAATTTTTGTTGTGGTGACTACAATATACAGTCACAGGCCAGCCTTTGTCTTTTGATATTTACGTGACTCAGTGAATCGGAAGGTACCACAGGCAAATAGGCATATTAGCCAGGCGCAGACTGAACAAAGTTACTACGATTCTCATTCAGTTCAGTGCAGCTATAAGCAATTGTTAGTGAGGTCATTTCAGGTCAATGAAGTTATAACGTGTCTCCTAAATGTTTCATTTTTGTCTTCCTCATTGCAGGTTATCAGTCTTCGTAGACATTCTGTTAGGTGTTGTCATACGTAGTGTCTGCAAGCGGTGTTTCAGTACATCTACTTTCCTCAAAGATTTGTTACGAAGCCTTGAGATTCTTTACTTCGGACCATAGTACAATTAGTTTGCTTATATCACTGATGCAATGACTTGCAGGACTTGTACATGTCACTGTGAAGTGTGTCTAAAATAACATTCCCTACATAGTACATGCGATGCTTGTGATAAGAATTCTTCATTATCTTTTCATTGAGTTGATAGGTGTGTATGTTTTAGGAAAGGGATAAAGTCGACGTATTATTTTTTGGAAATACTTCCACTAAGTGCCTATAATTCTACCTATTGCGAAGTGCTAATTGCGGTGTATAAAATACTTTTTACTGCATTCGCAAGTATGGAGTAGTGAAATAGAGGGCTTGTGCAATTTAGATGTTAAAGTGTATTTTCAGTTAGTGACACAGTATATATATATATATATATATATATATATATATATATGCAAACAAGAAAATTATTCAGTTGATATGGAACTGAGCGCAGTGATTTAATCGTGTATTCATTACTGTATATATCTTGTATAAGTGAAATGCTTTTTTCCAATCTCTGGAGAAGCTTCAATATCTCCCTACAGGATTTCTTAACTGAACTCCCACTTGATAGTGATGAATCCCGCCCAAAGCATCTGCGAAACAGTCGAACTACTTTTTCAACTAAAAGTGGTAATAGAGATATTACTAAAAGTGTGATTTACCTGTAAACTAAGGAATTCTAGTGTAAAACACCATATTCCGGCAGATTATTCTTTGCATTGTAAAATTCCTGCGGGTACAAGTCGGTCGGTTTCCGACATAGAACTTTGCACATATGTGTGGCAGTTCAAGTCGGCACACTCCATGTAGCACACAAAGCAAGAGAAGAAAGTAGGAGAAATGCATAATATAGTCAGTGAACAGAGGTGTGAGACAAAGGAATAGTAATAACGGAGAACAAAACGGTCTCACTGGAAATCATAAGTCACAAGGAGTGGATGCATCTGCGCCATTGAGAACGATTTTGAGCCATGTCACCAACTGTTTCCAATCATTCGTTCTTACCGTCCCGAGGACCCCAACCAGGAAGTCTACACCTTCCTACGTGGCTTAGACTAACTGTCGTAGATTTCATTGACTGGTGCCATGTTTTCGTTTGACCGCCGCTAGCTCTTTTCCAGCCTGGTCCTATGTCAGCTAATATTGCCCGTCGAGGAGGGCGATGACTAGGCATACGTAGCACATGTCCTAACCATCTCAGTCGATGTAATTTCACAGTCTCGTCTATTGATTTCCCCTTCTTACCTAGCACTCGACGCCTAACCTCAATATTGTTCACCTTATTATACCACTTCACGCGGGAGATAGAACGCAGACACCTATGATCGAACACAGCTGATCTTTTCATGCCTTCTGCTCTCAATGGCCATGTCTCACAGCCATAAAGGAGGACGGAGCGGACTGTTGAGCAGTACACACGCCCTTTGGTCAATAGTCGGATATCGCGTCTACGCCAGGGACGGCGTAAACTGGCATATGCGAAACTAGCCCTCTGTATTCGTGCTGAGATTTCGTCGGAGATCAACCCGTTGGGGCTGATGGTACTTCCCAAGTAAGTGAAGCGGTCAACGTGCTCTACCACTTCACTTCCTATTTCTAATCTAGGGGTCGGTGAAGTCCAATCCTGCAGCAGCAAGTAGAATTCATGAAATAAGCATTCGTTAAATATGGAAGTTTCCCATTGAGTCATGCCGAGGAAAGGCTGGTGAAGTGTGATACCTTACACAGACGCACCTGCAGATATGTAGGTATGCATTACTTCACATGAACTCTGGGCCATATTTAGTAGGCATTTATTTCAATCGAACCACCGATGTACGTTCAGTTATTGTTCGTATATATGTAGTGACTTTTTTCTTTTTCTTGTTTGCTTATAATTACGGAATGTACGTAAATTTAAGGAACACTTTAAATGAATTTTCTTAAAACCAGTATTGTCTCCTATCTAGTCTTAACTGGCGTCACATCACCTGACACGATTAAAGGAATAAATTATAACGTAGTGTTCTATGGCTGCGAATCGTAGTTACCTTGTTTTGAATCAATACCATGCGTTTAATTTTATTAACCCACGGATATAATTATTCCTTCACGATACAGTACGATATCTAGAAGTCAGAAGCACACTGTCTTCCGTAGACCTAGTTTTACTTTATAACTGTAAATGGTGAGTCAGGTGGTTTTGTGGTGGTAGGAAAAACAACTACAAATTTAAATATTTTCTTGTTGTGAACAGATTTTCCTACTTTGACAACAGTTTAATCTTTAAATCAAGAAACCCCTAGGGATCTCCACCTTTACTTAGTAATTCAAATCTAAAAGTAAACGTCACGTTGACAAGTTATTCAAAAGACAGAATTACTAGTGAACTAGTACTTGGATACACTTATTCCAAGGTATTTGAATAGTAATAATAATAATCACTTAGCCAATAAACAAGCCGTTTAAACTCAGCCTTAATTCAAAAATAGCTTTAGTTACTCATTGAATTAGTAGTTCCAGGAGACTGCTCTACTCTTGTCTTCGAAATACTTTACCCGATTGTGTTTCACTTCAAGATATATGTGTGCTCGTCAGTTGGCGTTGCTTACCCATTCATTCAGTTATACTGTCCTACCTTTGTTCCTATAAATCAAAACATCTCTTAAACCACCAACAAAATACTATTCATTTTAAATATATAACTTTAACTGTTCGCATGTAAAGGATGTCAACTACTTTATCACCTACTTGATGTTTCGAAGTATCAGTTTTCCATTACGTAGGCACCTGTCTCAACTTTAACGGATAGTTCCAACCTTTGACCACTGCAATAATATGCTTCATTAAACACTATCCTCCCGACATGTAGGGACTGATAACAATTACTGCTAACAAATTTATCACGACAACACAAATGTACTGCATATTAACGACAATATAACTCAAAGGCGAACATCTCTTCTAAATGCACTACCCGATATAACACATGACTCTAATCTCCCAAATTCTATAGCTCACAACATTCGCAAAAGTTAATATTCACTAATAACAAGTAGAATATCCATGTGAGGAATACAGAATACATTTACTAGTCATTTAACACAGAATACAAAATCAACGATACTGAAAACCACTTTCTTCATTAACGAACCCCATGAAGTCGCAGAAATTACCGAGTAGCTAAAAAAAAAGAAAACAAGGCTTCACAGGATGTATACATGAATATCACTCTTAATGTAACCATCAACGAATTAACTCAGTAGGAATTACTAGAAGTTTATATCACTGTGCGATTATGTCAGTCAATATTTTTGACTTAAGTGGATCTAGCAACTGCTTCTAAACCTTACGTCCATAGCTTTAATTGTTGGACATTACGTCTAAATGATTCCAAGATAATTCTGCGAATTTTCGCAAAAGCGGGAAGTTTATTAAAGCAAACACAATAATAGGACAAACTTACGCACACCTTATGCCCTTACTTACCTGATCACGACGATGTGTAGATAATTGAAATCCAGCAGAAGACTGGAATATATTGTAGTGTGCATTTAACTCAGTTAAAATTTTGGCAGAAGACGGCGAATGCTGTAAGTGTTCGTAGTAAATAATGCAATTCCTGCCCATATATGAGCACTAATCTTTCTTTGTATCTAGGTATTCCATTGACTTTTAGCAATCAGAACACACAAAAGTGCAGAAGCACGAATTCGTTATCAAGCATATTCTCAGATCCTGCAACAGAAACAGGTGCTGCGGAACATTTGATCAGAGCATTTACAAGCGAGTAAATTTTGCCACTAAGCTGCAAAGCAATTTTCCGAAAGCCAGTTGTAGAAATGTAAGCGAAGCATACCCAGGAAACTAAATAATCACTGCATGAACCATAGGTTTAAACGTCCTGCTGAACAAAGAATACGTCCATATTTGGGATAAGTATCATGCAAAAATTCTTGCATAAATTCACCCAGTAAAGCTTAATAAGCACCAAAATCACATCAGTAGCATTTGCCTGGACAAGACGACGCAAACAGGCCCTAACTCGAATCAGCTAAGCTGCGCAAATGCCAACAAGGTGAAGAAGGTGGTGCCACTTCGAATAGGGGATATGCCATATAATCTGCAATTAGAGGCGTTTTAACAAGATATAAATCTCTGGTTATGAATTGATTTCAACTTCTGCATTTCAGACGTGACTGGGACGTTAAATCTTTTCCCACCAATCATCCTTCATTTTATATAACTTTTCAATTTCTGAACAGTCTCCTTAGAGTAACATCCATATAAAGTTTCCTCGGACACTTGTGAAAAGGTTCTCTTGTGTAATTTTCCATAATTTTTGTGTAAAAACCATAATAAACGATGATCAGAGTTGAACAAAGAGGCTCTTTAACGAGCTTCGTATATTCCGTAGTCATTTATGAATGCAAGATGAAGCAAAGTGTTCAGTCAGGTGAGAAACGTCAACTATATTTTCATGAACTAACAATGTAAGGAAACTGCAGCCACAGGAATTAAAACCGCCAGTCCCTATGTACAATGAGTTACCAAATGAGGCGGCAGAGAAAAGTGAATTTATGAGCCGACACTGATAGTTCTAAAGGACTACAGCACACTATTTTCCCTCAACTAATTTTTTATTTTGCTTATTTACAGGACGCTACTAGTGGACCTCATCTGACGAATTTGCAGTGACATTGTACTACAGTTTCTAAATACAAAATTCTCTCAATTATAAAATTGACTTCCTTCTGCAAACTAAATGAATTGCGCCAGCATAGGACAGAGGTGATGATAATTAGTAGAAGTCTTTTAGTTCTATGGTAATGCTAGTCGCTGCTGAATATGGGCTGAAATCAAGCTAAAAATAATGTCACTATGTGATGAATTAAATCTTTTCGTTCTGAAATAATGCTAGTCAGTGCATAATATGTCCTGCGCGGGGCTTGAACAACGCTGATAAGCAAACCCAGTACGTTCTGATTTACTCCTGAAAATGCCTAGAGAAGGAACAGAGTGTTGAATTAGTGCCAGTCATGCTGAAATCCAGCACTGAGTTCCAGTCTGTGCCATCAAAGAAACTACTTCAGAACAGATTTAAAATTTACTCCCTATAGAATGTTAGAATTATTTCAGAATTAGTTAATGTAATAATTCATCATAATAATAAGCTTGGCTCCAGCAGTGACGCTTCAAGATACTCCGCTCCACGATTCACATGATGACGATTTAGTCTCTCTGAATGGTTTCACTACATGCGGACACGACCAACGTTGTTGAACGATAAAACGAGTTGGTGGTGTAGCAACGTTTACTAATTCCCAGCGGTCTACCGCCAACAATGTTCACTTTGAATTCTCAAATAATATTATTGACTGTATAACTGTTAAATGCCTAAATAAAAAACTTTCCTGGGTAAATATTCATTTTTATAGCGGATATTTGTCACACCCTAATCAAATCTTACTATTGTACTGAATAAGTTAATTCACTAATTCTGAAATAATTCTAACATTCTATAGGGAGTAAATTTTAAATCTGTTCTGAAGTAGTTTCTTTGATGGCACAGACTGGAACTCAGTGCTGGATTTCAGCATGACTGGCACTAATTCAACACTCTGTTCCTTCTCTAGGCATTTTCAGGAGTAAATCAGAACGTACTGGGTTTGCTTATCAGCGTTGTTTAAGCCCCGCGCAGGACATATTATGCACTGACTAGCATTACTTCAGGAGATAATCTTATTTTTATGACTTTTTCCCATTAAATAAGCAAACAGCTCTCTTTTCAAGCACGACCAACGTTATTTCAGAACTAAGTGGGTAAATAAAATATTCATAACCATATAAAGGCACAATTGACTCATAGGTTTAAATAAGTTTACAATTAATGTAAGCTTGATAAGCACGCAAGTTATCAACCTTATTCCATAATGACCAAGACTTTGTACTCATAATCACAGGAACATCCATCCGATTCACTGAAATGACCTTCGAGCCTCCTTTTCACTCGTTAGGATGACTTTTATTAATTTAATTAGAAACTTAAAAATCAGCCAACAAATTTTTAAATAATGGCGAGAGTGAGTAATACAAATCGGATACACAATTGAACAGTTAAAACAAAGCGAATCCAAGAAATCAGATCTAATACATATGATGGAAAATAACGGCAGCCTAGGTTGTAAGAAAGTTGTCAGTGAATACTTAATCGATCTTCGAAAACGTGAGACATACTTTTGGATTAAAACCGTAATACGATGATGATAGATAAGCTAGTTAGGAAACGTTCTCGGAGGAAACTGAGTGAAACGGAAGGCTACCAAATGGTGTCGATGCTCAACCGCAAACCTCTAGTTCAATGGTTTCAGTCAAATTGTAATGCTCAAAATCCTGTGTTGAATGAAGAATGCTGCGGGCTTATGGTTACCAGGTATTATTTAGAACTAGAACAATTCCTGCACGTCTACCAATGAGCATTGACACAATCAGACTGTTCGCCAGTTCTTTTCTTTATTTGTGATATATTTTAGATATTATCGACTGGCTTCTCGGTTTAGCGTCAATATACCTTCAACAGGTGTCAAGAACTGATCGTCCTATAAAAACATCATGCATCTCTTGTAAACTTACACGTTAATAAATACAAATTATAATTATTATAAATGTGGTTCAAAGACCCCTTCAGATGTTTTCAACAGGCTGTAAGTTTATCCTACAATAAGTTTGAGTATGCTTTAAAATTTTATGCAGGGTATTTTGCTACGAGATAATGTCTCTCGTTAAATTGTTGACCGCTTAATGTTTGAAATACTTAATGATTTATTCTATGAACTCCTTGATAATTATAGCTCGGCTTTATGACTTGCCCCCAGGATCATAAGTAGATCTATCTTTGACCGCTTCTCCGTGACTTCTTCAACTTATTCCCTCTGGGATTGGGTTGCAAGAACTCCTTAGCAGATATTTCGTTCTGGTCCGTCAGCATGCAGTTTCATCGCACCAGTGTAACGAACTGTGTGCTGCTTGACTGCAGCGGTATTCGGCTGCATATTGTCACATCTCAGAGAAATTATTTGTTAAAGTGGTGTTAAGTTTGTTGTCGCTAACATGTTCAATACATGAAGACAAAAGCTGCCGGAGTTATCCATAATGAAAACTAAGTGCCTCGCCCGTAACATGTGTAGTTTTAAACCGTAGCAAACTCATCGGTGCACTACTGTCTATAATTGAGGGACATTCTAAAAGGCCGAGGAACATGTGTGAATTAAGAAATATTATGTATTTTATTGAAACCTCGACAAATTAACTAGCATGGTGCATTTCTAGACAGGTACAGAGAGGGTTTGGGTGTGAGGCTAACAAACCCACACCACTAAATCTTTCAAAACTCAACAGAAACCTCAAGGCACAGAGAATATATAGAAAATACAAAACACTTCAAAAACGATCTCATTATTCCCTTGGATTCAAAGAGGAGAAACGACAAAACTGGTTGGTGAAACTTTTCGAGAAACCAGTAAGTCAGCCGATGTATCTTATCTCGATGAAAGCAAGAATAAGAATGTGAACGTGGAATGTACGTATTATATACAAGGCTGCCTGGGAAGGCTGGCCAGGTAGCCAAAGAGATGCGAACATATGGCGTATAAGCACTGGGTATCTGCAAGTGCAGATGGAATGCATGTGGATTGACAACACGTGGATTGTCAACTGCACAGTCAGGAATCTACTACTGTATGCACACCCAAAAGAAAACCATGAACACATCGAGGCAGTGAGTGGCTACAACCATGTCACTAGTGACGGCCAAAGTCCTAATCAAGTGGGAACCAATCTCCTCATGCAGGATCATGAAAGCAAGATTCAACTCAAAAGGTAGGAACGAAGGTCACAATTATCACGCGATGCTACGCACAGTGCTACAAACAACGCGGAACAAGAAAAGAAGCAGGATATTTACAGACAAACAACTACAAACAGTAATCGACAACATCCCAAACTGTGACATCAAAATCCTCATGGGCGATATGAATGACAGCAGGGCTGGGAGCACATAATACAGGAAGAGAACTCAACATCGGTCGAGAGGCTCTCGGAGAACGGAGCACTATTCGCAGACTTCTGCGCTTCCAATGACCTGGTAACCACAGGCAGCGTGTACAAACACAAGGATAAACACAAAGCAACACCGATTTCACCTGATCGACACACCACAAACCAGATAGACTTCACCTCAACATTCCTCAAGGAAGTACAGACGCAGCTACCTTGTTGGATACTAAGTCGAGAATGGGAGCAGATGTACACTCACTCACACCATCATCCAGTTCAAGCGACCTACAAGGTGAAGCTGAAAACTCCGAAAACAACTGGAGACAGACCACCACAATTCAAGTTCAACATTCAGAAACTGAAGGACAAAATCACAAGGGACACCTTCACTACACATCAGATCAGAGAAACGTCGGAGACACTACGTGGCATCACTGAGAGAGCCTGAGTGGAAGAACATTGGAACTAACTAACTCTCTGAAGGCGATATTCAAGGAAGCGTGTACAACTGTACTAGGAAGAAAGAGGAGACAAGACAAGGAATGGCTCTCTACGGACACCTACCTGCAAGCTAGTCGAGGAAAGGAGAGGAGAGGAGGATGGTGAAAGGGAAGATGACTCAATGCAAAGATGGACAACAGAAGAAGGAGAAGCTGAGTTCAATACATTGAACTGCACTGAGTAAAGAAGAAAAGGAGAGTGCTAGAAAAGACAAACGACAATTCTACAACACACTGGCTGGCAACTGAAGCAGAACAGGCAGTCCTAAAGCAAAGGAGACATCAGGACACTATATCAGATAACAAATTCTCTATCCGATCCGGGAACAGATCAACCCAGATGATGAAACCAATAAAAGATGCTCAAGCGAACCTGATCACCAAGGAGGAGAAACAATTCAAACAGTGGGCTGATCACTTTAAAGGACCCTTGAATCGACCACCACCGACAGCTCGCCCAGAAACACCACCACCAACAGCACACACGGTTTGGAAAGAAGGAAAGCTCCCCACCAATTGGCAGAGAGGATGCCTCATCAAACTGCCAAGGAAGAGTGACTTACGCCTCACTCTGCAGGAACTCAAGTGGAATCATGCCCTTGTCCACGCCAAGTAAAATACTAAGTCGCATCATCCTGGAGAGAATAAACGATGCACTGTATACAAAACTCCGCCCCGCCGACCAGAACAAGCTGTTATCACGAAAGGCAAATCCTGTGCTCTTCAAATTACAACTCTCTACATCGTTGTCATACAACAAAGAATCGAATGGCAGTCAAATCTCTACCTCAAATTGCTTCATCCACTTCGAAAAGCCATTCCACAGACGGCGTTGATCGACACGTAATTTGGAAACTACTTCGACACCACAGCGTGCAGTGTCTAAATCTTTATCAACCTCATTCAAGAACTAACTATATGAGAGTGACATGTGCCACAAAATCCACAACGGGAAACTCAGTGAGGCGTTCGAAGTGCATACAGGAGTAAGACAAGTCCGACTGCCTATTATCACCGATGATTTTCTTAGTTGTGGTCGACTGGATTATGCGTCAGACTGTGAGTTGGGAGTGAGAAGACAGGAATACGCTGGACGACTGAAGAACACTGAAGACTCTAGAAGATCAGGATTTCGCAAATGATATATGTCTAATATCACACAAACTCGAAGACTTACAGACTTACAGACGAACAAACTGATTGAAGGAGCAGCTGGCGAAGACAGGACTGCAGGTGAGCACACAGAAGACGGAGGTGATGAAGATAACCAACGAACCGCAACAACAACAACCAGCACCAATCACCATCATCGGGAGAGGTTACTTCCTTCACTTATCTGCCTAGGAAGGAAGCATCGTTTCAACTACAGGCGGATGGCACGGATGAAGATGTCAAAGCCAGTCAGAATCGGAAAGGCAAGATACGCCTTCATCAACCTGAGACCAGTTTGGAAATCTTCTGCACTAACTCAGCATAAAAAACAAGGTTCGCATTTTCAACACAAGCCATACGGGTCAGAATCCTGGCGAGCGAGTCACGAAAAGGATTTCCAACAGGCCACTGCAGACTTTCATCAACAGCTGCCCACTTCCCTGGCTCCATACTGAAGATCAAATGGCCAGTCGGCTGACCAGAAACAATTAGTAACAAGAAACTCTGGCTGGGAACAAACCAACCAAGAACCGATCACTCAACAAATATGTAGGAGTAAATGGAGATGAATCGGGCATGCGTGGAGACTGAGGAGACTGTCGAATGACATTGTGCGCAATGCAGGCCATTGGTCGAGTGGAATCTAAATTGGAAGCGACGAATGGGTCGTCCTACGGTGACGTGGAGGAAATTGAATGAGGAAGAGATGAGAGCGTTTGGCCAATCGTGTACTCAGATGAAGAGGACGGCAGAAAGCAGAACAAAGTGGAGATGTGTTGTTGAAGCCCTATGTTCCACCTGGAACACTTTTATGATTTGTACTCAAGCTCTGAATAGAATAATAACAGTTACACTTGTCGTACATACAGTGTTATCGTATTTAGTTTTAAGGTTCATGATATTACTATCTCAACGCATGAAGAAATAAATGTTGTTATATTCCTATAGGTGTACTAATAAGAGAACTGAGGCCATTTGAATTCCATTCTTTATTCAGTGTAATGTGAGATGCTTAAGAAGGAAAGTTTTCTTGAAATTCATCATATATTTTATCAGAGATGAAATGCTATCACAAAACACCATATTTACTGATTGAAACGTGGAAGTCCATTTTGAAAATTATTAAAAATAATGATAGTAGGAAATGCTATTAAAATTAAAATGTTTGTGATTATAATTATAGTTAAATGTCAAGTGGTAAAACAATTAATGTCATATATAGAATAATTCATAGGATGGATAGAACTTGGAAAGTGTGTGCAATTGTACGATAAGTAGACAAATCGAATAAAATAAAAACGTTACGTAATATTGTGTGAAATTCGATAGCATAGAACTTAACGTTGTAAAAAAGAATTGATTTAGAATGGCAAGTGTAACAAGTGAAATAATACCGGGGACAGTTCAACGTGAGAATAGTAATAGTAAGAATTGACTTAATAAAGGAAGAGTATGCGAAGTGAATAGACAAAATGAAAAAAATTGGTAGAGTCTAAGTATGACAAGGGATTAACATATTTAATGTCAGCAAAAAGTTTCAGCATTGTGGAATAGATCAAATAAAGTATAATTACATTTCAATAGCTTACACATAGTGATAAGTTTTGTTCTTGGTAATATTTCGAGCAAAACTACTGCCCGTGTTCACACCACTGTTGGAACTGTTCTGTTATTTAATTCACACATTCATGATTTGTACTCATATATACATAGTTCATTTTTTTGTTCATTCATTTTTGTGTATTCAGAATTATATTCCGAGTTGTTGACAATTGTGCTGAGTCACCCTTGTTACATGTATTTGGTTTGACCTTAATGAATATAGGTTCTTTTATAAGTTCCTAAGATAGTCTGCAAGGAGAGAAACGTCTATCTTCCGAGAAATTTAAGTTTAAAATAGTGTATGCATATCGTCTCATCACAATGCCGATGACTAAACTAAGGGCTCTAACAGCTCTACCAAGTGGAAGTGCTTAAGCATCATAATAAACTGCAGCATACCTAAACACTTCCTGAGGCATTGAGTATTTTTGCTGTCTGGATACTTCGACATAAGCAAACTAATCTTAACCCTAATCGCTATTTGATCCTGAAAGTTTTCACAACTGATTCTTTCCAAAATTCATTCATTGGTCCTAGTAATTTCCATGTATACTGTTCAGATGGTTGATCTCGTCCAAGTTTAAAATGGAGTTGGTTGCAAATATAACTGGAGGCAGGAAGGTAGTAAATTAAGGCATGGCTTTTACGCATGTGTGTGTAGACGGAGATTAACAGGTAACCACACTACAATCGGCAGTACTATATAATGCAACCACAAAATAAAGACATACATCGAAGATTGTTCGGGATCATGTGACAATAATTACGAAATTTTCAGCATCCGAAATATCTGTAATCTATGTACATACACTTATGTGGCATACTTGGAAGTAGGTGCTCCCGGGTTTACTGAATAAATACACACCCTTTTTGTCTCTGGATATCTTTATTGTTAAGCGAGGAATTCGAAGAAATCAACTCAGTTGTTGTAGAAAATAAGTGTCTAACATTTGATAATTGAGTCTCAGTGAGAGTCTGTGACACATGGGCAACAAAAGTTTAGCAGTCATGCTGTCTGTCACACATATTTTCGTCCCCACCAGGTTGGAACTCCCTAGAGGACATAGCAAAAGCCAAGAAGTAATCATATTGCTGTTGAGTACGGGTTCTCACACCGAGTCATAAACTCTTGGAACCGACTCCCAGAATAAATGGTGTCTGCAACCTCAAATGATTCATTTAAGAAGGGTTTGGACAACCAAAAAAATTTACTAGAGAAGGATTAACATTGGCTCCAAGCCTTCTTTCCTGAACCAATAAATCTGAAATGTGAATCTTGTAATTATGTGCATGATACATTGATTATTTTCAGTTCACATTCAGACTGTCACAAAACATTTGTGCAAGACAGAAAGTTAGATGCTGAAATTTATCATATAATACACCCATAGTCTTTTAATAGATAGGACTATTAAATTACTATTACATCAGGTAATTGGACAAACTGCGATTTGCAGCGCCAAAGATGACCTTCGGGAACCCTGTAACTTGAGAGATGGCAATCCCTATTGAGGGGACAGCATTACAGACAATGAATCCACCCATATTGTCTTGGGAGAGAATTTAGAATATTATGCCAGGAGATATCGGACGCATTCCTATTATCTCCCTTAGTGGATGTAAATACTTGACCGATATTATAAATGAGCTTCCTATTCCCAAATCAACTAATTTGCCTATAAGATGCCATACTCTCTTAAATGACCAGAAGGTTGCCCAAGAAGCTTACAGGTGTATTAACTGTAAGAACGAGGCACTCGTTGATGCACTTATAAAGGGCCTGGGCAGTGTAAATAATGATGTGTAAGTTAACCAGTCTTTTAGTTATTTTCCTAGACAATTTAAAGATAAGTCCATTGACCGGGCTGTTGACCCTCTTACATCCCCCTTACTTCTGCGAGCAGTATTAGACAAGAATTCAGATGTTTTTTCTGGCCAGACAAATCGAAATGGTCCCTCTCAACCTGAAGGTTTGATAATGTTTCTTGATATATTATCCTCTTCAGATCCCTTAAGCAGTATTCGTCTGGTATCCAGCGAATTTTCTGGTGATGGAGTTAAGTCAAATGAGAAACCGAAGCTTAAAAAGAGTAAGAGTGAAGGCATTACGTACAACGCAGTTCGTGTTGCCCCGCTTAAAATTTCTATCAAGAAAACTAGTACGGTGAAAACAAACAAGAGTAAAAGACGAAGTAAATCGTCAAAGGATGTTCCACCTATTTCTGACGTAAGCAACGTATGCACTTTTAAAGGTTTACATAATATATTTGGTTCTTTAAATCTAATCTGGTCGCATGTTATTTTTGGGTATTTACTGCTTCACTACTCTGCCATAATTGATTCATAGCATCTTTTGTCAAATGCCTCACCGATTTATCAATCGTAGCAGTTTCTTATGAAACAGGATGTTTTAGTGTATTTTGAGAGACTTCCCTTTTCACGCAGTGAGAATTTCATTTATAGGTAAAACAGATTTTAACTCCTTGGTGGTAAACCTTGGCGAAAACTACTCTTGTGACTCCGAATATATTCACTTGTCTCCGCTGGAGATACCAGGATTTTGGTGATTTCACATTTACTGCTTTGTTACATGTTTGCTGAAATTTGTACAGAAATGTACCATTTCAAGCTGTCTGATTTAAAGAAACAAATCAAGCGATTGAAAACAGGATGGGGCTAGAATAAGTACCGTGAATGGTGGAATGAATGATTAGATGGAGATAACAAGGGTTGATTGGTGGGATGATTCCAGAGGTGTTAAAGGACGGTGGTGACAAACTGTTATTTGAGTTAACTAAGGTATTACATGATATCTGGGAATCAGAGGTAGACTAGTGCGAATCACTCATTATCTCAGCTATAAGAAGGAAAGCCCTACTGTGGTTAAGCTTGACTCGTCGTCTCTGAGGTTCTAGACTAAATAAGCACTCACAGATTAAGTGGTGCTCGGGCAAAAAAACCCGAGAGAACCAGGCGAGGAAGACTTTATTGATTGTCTCTTCACCCTTCGATAGATTCTGGAATACAAGCTAACTGACCGTCCAACATTTGCCATTTTTCTTGACCTGAAGGCGAAATTTGACTCCGTCGACCAAGAGGTTCAACAGCAACTTTTAGCCATGAAGTTTTTAGAAAGTACATCTCACTAATCAAAGCACTGTACTCGAACTCATGCAGCCGTATAATAGCCTACTGAGTATTGTCTTATGAAATAATTACAACCAGTGGTATCAGTCAGGAATGCCCGCCACCATTCCCATTTATGTCTAATTTCATCGTGGATGTACTAATGAAATTAACGCTAACTTTAATGACTTAGGGATTGACTTGTTACCAGGGTGTAATTCCGTTGATTTAGAATATGCGGGTGATATAGTCCTTCTAGGTAAAGACACTGACAAATTGGAGTCTTCTGAACAACTTGAGCAGCAATCTTCGAATGTTTGGCATACCATTCGCTCCCTTCAAATGCGAGGTGTTTCTGTAGGACTAAAGTGCACCATCTCATGGCTTAAATATAGAGTGAAATGGTTAATTGTGTTAACCACTTCAACATATGTAAGGTCAGACCTCCCACATCTGCTTATAGTAGCTGTCTTACGCCGTAAATTAGGACAGACTCTTTGTTACATATTCAAATATTTCAGTTACACCTTTATGTCAAACGTAATCAAATTCTTGAGTGTGCTGTATAGAGGACTTTTGCCTGCATCTTCACTTAGAATAACTATATCGTTTACATTCCAAGTTACCAAAACCTTCTTATAGTTGCAAGTCAGTTCCTGAAACTTACAAATCAGGTAGTCATAATAAACTCAAATTTCGAAGTCATGTGATTATAATAGATATGATTATGAACAATAAATTTTGTTCGAAACATCATCCAGTAAATAATACTGTTTCACTATATGATATATCTAATAAACAAACTAATATGGAATTACAAGTAGTCTTAAGTATGATGGCACGACATACCTCACGTATACCACTGGTCTTTTTCTCTTCAGATATCTCCCTCAAAGTTCTTACATGTTTGTATGATTTTGAGTGGTGTATATTGATTGGCATAACATAATTTCTTGGGACTCCGTATGAAGAAAAAGTTCGGGAGTAGAAGTTATTGAAATCCTAGTAAGCTGCAGAGATTGGTTGACGAAGAACTTTGTGTTGATAGCATCATGTGAGCAGTCGTTAGTTAGCGGTTGCTTACACCGTGCATGTTGATGTATGCTTGAAACACCTTAAAGAGATAAAAGATTGATTCACGTTATCATAAATGTCCTGTTTGCGGGCAATTGGATTTAGAAGATTTTTCCCAAATGAATAACGTAATCGTGGTTACGTATTACTATAGAGCAAGTCGAAATGTACAACTTCCAGGGGTCTTTTCCACCCGTCTTCCTCTTAACCTGCAGACCTCATTTCTGGCTAGTTAATCCCCCAGGTAAATCAAACTGTTGCTGCACTCCTATCCGCTAGCAGTATCGCTTCACCTTATAACCGTTCCCATAGTTTAAGAATGATAATTAATTTCAGTCTGATTTCTATCCACCAGACTTCTCTAGAATGATGGGACTTGCAAGAGTATTTGTTTCAGTCATTATAGCTTTTGGCACTATTGCAATATACAAGCCCGGCCTCCACCACTTCGATGTAGAAGTTACTGTTATGGACTTCAATTTAAGCAATCAAAAAGATACCTCCATAATTTTTCGTTGCATAACTAAATGCCACTCAATATCTCACGCCTAAGTATATGAAGGCACTTCACTTTTTATGCAGTTTCGTAGCAGGCACTATTGTTAACACAGTTTTCTGTTTGCTTCCCTACTTGTTTTACTGGAAATTCTGTTTGATTCTTTTCAGGAAAGTTCTTCGGGAAAAACAGAAACATCCTTTGTGCAAATAGCTTCTAAAGTCAGCAGCTCTCATGATCTTTGTGATGAATTATCAAAGCAAACATTAACTGATACTATGAGCTTAAAAAAGAAGTCTCCTCATCCTAGCGACCCACAGGTATCTGGAGATGTTCCTGCAGCTTTTGAGAACTCGCCGAAATTCCCTTCAGCGACTTCAGTTTCTCTGGAATCCACACTGAATCCTGTGATTAATCAAGTCCAATCTGAACCATCAGCATCATCAAATAATTCAAATGATGGCACCTCAAAAGTGAATACCAGTGAGACAGTTCATATGTCTCCTTCTCCTTGTAAAACTAATCAACTAAACGATGAGCACCCGACTTCCCCTAAGACAGGTGATCATGGTTCTGTGGCGTTGGCTTGTGATACTAATCCAGTCCAAACTCGGCGGATACCTGATCCAGCTCTGTCTCAAATATTCCATTCAGTTGCTCTCTTTCACCCCTATCAGCCTACATGTGAACCAGACAAGGGAGTAGATAGCCAAGGTGGTGGTCTCTTTGATGACTGGGTCGACACACCAAAACTTGCTGAATCCCCTTCTATTCCTGCTCTCACAATACCAAACAAATGTTCTTCCTCCGGATGTTTCTCTGTGACTCCTTCCGTTTCATCTGCATCAACAGGGGTAAAAGAAATGTTATCTGTAGGTGCTAGTAATGAATTAGCGACAGGTCTTTCTCGCAGTCCTCAGTCTGTGCTTTCAAACTGCTCATATCCAACCACGCCCGGTGGAAATATTATGGCGTCATTTCACAGTACTACCTCTGTTACAAGTGTACCGGCATTATCAACTGCTTCATCTCTTTCTCTTTGTAAAGGTGGTTATTCACAAGTTACGACACCGTCATCAACTAGGCTATTTGATACAGTGGATGAGACTTTGACAACAAACTTAACTACTTGTAATGCTTTAGATGAACAAGTGAATAGTACTCCTCATGGCCTTGCTGCATATTTACCACGTTGTAATAACCAGCGATCAACACAGGCATCTGTCTTTACGAATGAGGATGCGCCTGTGACTTCCGCCAATTCAGTGTCCCCCAGATCAGCACTCTCTCCAAGTGCTGAATGTACTGATCTTAGTTCTGTCAGTCCTCTAGAAGTACGTACTCCAGGTTCGTCAAAAATGGCTGGTTCTGTGATTAGTGATCAAGTGACTTCGTGTTCAAAACCAAAACCGAATATTCGTGGTCGATTTTCGGCTGGAAAGCCCAGAGGAGGAGGTAAAATATTTTTTATATGTTATGCATACTGTTTACGTTTAATTTCCATTATTGTCACTCACTTTAACGTAGTGTACGCTTTTGCTTTATTTAAAGTTGTGCATATTTATAAAATCCGTGATTTCTTTGGTGTTTATTTAATTAGTCTCTGCTAATGCATTCGTCAATTATAGCCTATATACTGATCTACTTAAGATCCATTCTTTTAAGCTTTGAACACTGTTCAGGTTGACCGAGGTCACTGAATTTGAAAGATCAAGATAACACAAGAATGAGTCAATAGTTTTCTCTAAAGGAAGGCTTATAATCAAACATCGTCGTACCGTAACTGAAGAACGACTCTAACGAAGTATTTTCAAATCATTATTCTTCACTTAATATTGCTTCCGATAATCTCCATTGATTTTTATTCTCATTCAATCCATAATAATGTCTCTACCCGTTATCACATGGTCGTCTAAACTCCATTGAGTCAGGATTTTCCAAACAGACACTGACCTATGATGTGGGGGTTGTGATATCGTATCATCTGTTCATAGATAAAGCGCTTGAATCTGTTGGAATACAATATGCTAGAACTTAACTCTTGGTTTGATATAAGTGTAACTTGAGAATGATTGAATCCAGAAATGTAAAATAATTGTTTTTTCTAAATTACAGGTCGTCGTAGGAGAACTGAACTGGAAGAACTAAAGAGATGGAGTGTCATAGATCATGCAAATCCTGGTTCGGAATCAAAAATTTCTGATCTCTGTGAAGTTCGTGATTCACCCCGGAATTCTGCAGTTAGTCGGGATCAAACATCACTAATTGCATCGGAACCTACAGTACAACCTGTTACCTCAAAAGAAGACACTTCACAACTGAATTCGCTGGATGTGTGCAATCAGTATGGTGGATTTACAGAAGCTCTAGTAGAACGTGTAAAGCGAAGAAGGCAACAGCGGGAAATGAAGCTGAAATGCTGTAAAGTATCTCCATACAAGGAAACACTTCGAAGCTCTTGTGAAGTTTCTCCCCTATCTACTCCATCCCCAGGACAAAACAGAATTAAAGCGATGTCGCATCCTAGAAAGCATAAGTCTGCCAGCTTTTCGAGACGAGAAAGCAGGAAAGGAAACCAACGTACTGCATATAAAACGGAACTTGAAAGTCATGAAAAAGAAGTCTGCATTGACATTGGAACAAGCAACAGCAATAAGCAAATTCACTTAACTGATAGCGATTGCTCTTCATCTCCTGCAAGTACAGTTTTATCCTCTGCCCGATCTCACTCACCGTATATGAGCAGTTTACCACCTATTGACAGTGTGCAACCTAGTCCTCCTGTACTATCATATCAGAAAATCGACTCACCAAACAACTGTCGCTCACACGAATTATTAGTATATGAGCGTCCCTCAGAATCCATTGTTCAAATATGTGACATGAAAAATCCAAACTTGGAGTCTGTTCCCAAACTTAGTGTTACATTGGAAGGCAATGAACCAACATTTCATTTAGATAACCAGAACTCTGACTTCTCAGATGCAAAGCGAAATCATGCTAAACCACAATGGAAGGATACGAAGTGGTCTACGGGGAATAACTATGGAGAATCAGCCAGTGTACAGGTATATATATATATATATATATATAATTTTTAGCTATTGTTAGTTGTTGTATTCCACCTCAGTTGAACTAATATCGGAGTAGCCTAATGTTCACTGTTCATTAAAATAAATCATGGCATTGATTCCCTTAGCTGTTAAATTTTAGTTCCCGCTGTGGCAAGTATTATTATCACAGATGGGACGTTAAAGGTCCTCCTTTACTGTGACTACTTCCCACCAGTCTTTCGACCTTATTAATTATTATGATATTATAAGTGTTTCGGAGCAAGTTTCATTCTTTCATTTAGTTTTGTTAGTTCACTTCACAAACACATTATTAGCATATGCTTTGCAATAAGATTAACTTGTCGTTTACATATTCTGTTTCTGGACTAAAAGTTCACTCACATTCTCATATAATCTTCCCAAACAACTACTTATTTAGATAGAATGATATAAGTTATACTTGAGATGAAGTGAACTGTTTATCATGTTACTATTCTTCCTAACTTGATCTCACTTATTGTCAACGTCATGTTTACTATTTATACTGCACATCCAGTTAACATTGAATATGATGTATTTTGTTAGACATTGTTTCCTCTATCCTGGCTGATTGTTAAAAGTAAGTTCGCACAAAAGTACATTAGTTTAAGTTGTCACACATTGTAAAGCAGACATAATAAGGTAACAGAAAGAGGATAATACTACGATAGGTATGCAAGGTTGATGGAAGGAACAATTAAATGCAGAATAATGAAACCTTACAGGATCGGTAATATACCACAAAGCAAGTACAACTTCTCCATTGTGAACTGTTTGGAACCATGTTACCCCTGGAACCCTACTTGGCATTCCTAACAAGGCAAGAATAAAAGTGGCATTCAAACTCAGATTCACTTTAGAGTAAATTGTTGATTAAAGTATCCTATGCAGGTCATTTGACAAAATAATTTAGCTTATCTAATACCTTGCAATCATTATGAGGTCAGAGTAGTAAATGAGGACCAGTGAAATCAGTGGAGCACAGAAACGCAGGAAATTCTAGACTAGTATACCCCAATAATATTTAAAAAATCTAGAAAGTACCTCAGCCACAGTATTACATGTAGTTAGACAACGATGCAGTAGGATGTGGCAAGGCGACAGTCTTAAAATCTAATGCAATAGGTTAAAGGGAGAAATTGATAAATGAAGATTTATTTATCGAATCAACTGAGAATGATTCAACCAACACCTATCCCCGCACATCTGGGAAATTCTCCTACTCCTACGACAAATGGGAATGAAGAAAGAGAACTATTAAAATCAAGTTTCGAGATTGTACAGTTACAACTGGTATGGTTATGAAAAGTAAATTGCATTCGAAACATCGTCCAGTGTATAATCGTTTTTCACTGTGTGATATACCGAATAAATAAATATGGAATTACATCTTACTACAGTATCCAGGTTTTACACATGTTAACGTAGTGTCATAACTTAAAATATATATAAAGGCTTCGATCATCTCCAGTGGCTAACTATTCAAGAAGTGCTGAAAAACAAACTGTTGATACCGATGACGAATTGGCACTGTAAGACATTATCATCCGCATATTGTTGGTTAGAAATTGCCCTTACTACAGATCTGCGATAGTGTATAATGTGACAGAAACTGCTTCCCCAATTTCATCGATGTTAATTTAATTATGAAAGATAATCGTACAAAGAAGAGACGGGTTAAATGGCTAACCGGAGTGAATATTTCTGATAGAGATTTCGTCATTTTGCCTCTTATTGCAATTATTTCCACTTTTTGGTATTTTAAATAATTCCATATCCTCCAGTTGTCTTCATTCTATTCTATTCTATGTGCGTCGGTGGCACAGCAGTTAGGACTCTCGCTGACCGTGCACATGGTCTGAGGTTCGATCCCCTGCCGACGCACACCAGATATCTATGGTCGGCCTGCAAAATTTGGGCTACCGATATCCATGCTGAAAATTCCATACTTGTACTAAAAATACGGTGTAGAATCAAGCTGTAATAAAAAAATTTGTTTTTACATAAATAAATATTGTCTAACAGTTCATAATTTAAAACAAATGTCAATATACCTATCCCACTGGACAGCTCAACACTTATTGTAAGTTTCAAACGTTAGAAATTATTTCTTAACCATCTAAACTTCCAATTATTCGGTTCTTTGAAAATGTCATTTCTCTCTGAGTTCATTTATATTTCATGGCTTGTTTTGTAGAGCCGTTATATATTAGATTAAAAAATTACCTTTTAATCAACAGGTCACCAACCCTATTTCGGCTCTACCTATTGAGGTCTTACCAGTCACAAACATGTAATAGACTTATTTAGTGCATGTGTGTGGTTATTTAAGTTTGTCTTTATTTATATTGAGATCTGCTCTGATTACTTACTGTTACTTCTCAGTCTGCATATTATCTTCCTATTTTTGTGGATTTTTTTTATTAGTCTTTCAGATCTCATTCAACTAAAGAATCTTTTGGGCAATCGAGGGATTCATCTCCACACCCACCACCTCTTTTACCTTTAAATCGTCATTCTCCCAGTTTATTTCATAAACCATTGTCTGTAGACGTATCGGGTGATAAATCTCAAGAAAATATTGGTGAGTTACTTGACAGTTGCAATTTTGCTAAAATTTTGTTGAGTAATAACAGTTAAATGAATACATCGGAACTTTTCTTGCATAATATATGTACAAAAATGTATATGTATCAATACAAAACACTATGGGAACACCAGAGTAAATTAGAGTGAAATAACGTTAGAAGTATGCTTAATAGGCAGGTTTATAATCATATTACTTCAGTTAAACTTTATCAAGTATGGAACATCCTTAACTTTTCAATAAAAACTAGGGTAAAAGGTATCTTTTTGACTTCTTGTAAGCATAATTGTTTGTTCACATTTCAGGTGTAACATCCGATAATGATGATGGGAAATGCTGTATAGAGGCCTACAGTCCATGCCAAGCACTTGATAAATGCATTCTATCTGTTTTTATTGTTTCTACCATTTATCATAATAATAAATCAAGATAATCTATTAGAAATTAGTCTTCTACACCTTCTGTTCAAGTTGTTCATTTCGTTCACGTTGGTTCTGTTCATTTTATCTTTAACCTTTGAGTCGCAGTTTGCTTTAACTCCAAAATAAAATCTTATCCATAATGGAGTTATACTCTACCACATTGCCCAAGTCTTATACTTCTAGCAGTTTGCTTTAATCTGTCTAAAGCTCAGTTTATTCCTGATTTCTGTCTTCCATTGTGTAGTAATATATATATATATATATATATATATATATATAACTAGTGTAGCTTTTGTTAGTTAACTGTCCATCCAAGTGCTTCTAGTTTTAAGCACATCCATACACTTATGTGAAATTGGGGAATCCCGACCCTTCCAAACAATACCGAGGTGAGAATTGACTACTTGATAGTACAGCATACATACAAATTAGAATCTGACTTGACAAAAATAATCTATGATAGATTTTAGTGCTTTTCTACGATGCATTATGCGCATATTTGTTTGTTATCATTTCGTTTTTGTTCTATTCAATTTATCTGCATGAATTCTGAAATTCTTGATATAAGTATAAAACTTGGGCACTGTGGTAGAGTGTAACTCCATTATGGATAAGATTTTATTTTGATAAATCACACAGTGTTGTACAGTTATATTAACTGATGACGTTTCGAGCACAAACTATTGCTCATAATCATATCAAGTAACTCACACAACTTTTTCCTTCATTTATATATATGTATAGAATTGACTAGATATTTGAATAAAAAATCAATATGAGATAATGTACATTCAGAGATGATAATATGAGTGTTATTGATCAAATACAATTAGATGGGAAATAAGACGAATGTTCTTATAGTTATAATAAGTAATTTGTTAGAATGTTGTGATTTGCTTGAATTGAAATTCTTTGTTGTAATTATCCGTTCCATACAGAGTTCAAAGTTGGAGATAATCACTCACCACTAACTTGTGCTGCTTATTCTTCAAGTATGAATTTAAAAACAAGCAAAACATGCATCAATTCACCTACTGGACAGTCGTTTAACAACCTTACTGTCGACGTCACCTCAAATTCAAATAACTGTTCATCCGAAGCAAGTTATAATCCAAATAGAACTCCTAATATGAGTCATACACCGATGAATTTTCACTCTTGCAGACAGGATGATATTCGTTCATCTCAAGTGACGGATTGTAGTGAACACAAGCTCTCTGATACGAGTGAATCTAGCAGTAGTAGTGTTACAAGTTCATCCCCGAGAGTGTTTTCAGGAATAGATGCAGCGTCAGGTTCTGGTCACAGGTGTCGTACACCCAGCACTATAGCTTACACCCATAGCTCTGCTATGGAAGATAATGATGAAGATTTCCCTACCGTTAACTCATGCCGCCGACATGATACTAATGCAGATTGTGATTCGAATTCTGACTCATCGGAAATCAAATCTTGTTCTGGATCAACGGAACCCGATGCATTGAAGACAGATGACTTCCGATCTTATTCATTGTCTTCGTTATCTTCTGTTACTGATGAAGTGAGCAACTTTTCTTCCGACGAACATGAAGTTGAAAATTCTCGTCTGTCAGACTTCTCTTCTTCGACTGTTCTTCATCAATTTACAAGCCGCCTGAGCAAAATACTACGACGAGTTGAAGAACTTGATTTGCTTCAGTTAGCAGCTGTTGTTCAAAACAAACTTGGAGCTACGTACAAGAAAAATTCTGATCAGGAAGATAGCGATAATTCAAGTACACGAAATAATATCTCTTCCACGTTACCTGACTCAGCGCGTCTTACCAAACAAGAAATCATATCATTGTGCTCAGATTCAGCTAAAATTCGTTCGGCTGGATCAATGTCAACTATACCGACTGGTCGTTTGGTTAGGTTTCTAACCTTACTTTTAGTCAACATGCAGGAAGCTACTTCTGTTTCTCCGAGTATTTCAGGTCTAGTAAGTTGATCTCGAATATGCTTGTTTAACCAATTTAATCCTAAGTAAATTATTTTACTTTTCGGGGAAATTAAATTTATACTGTCCTATATGATCACGGTAGTTCTTAAATCAAAATTTATTTTGTTACACTTCCATGATACAGTCAGTGCCTTAACTACTGATGATCTAATCATGTGCGGCTAGTCGGAAAAATATGCAATCAGTAGTATGTGCGCAAAGTAAAGCTTTAAAAGGTAATTTACTGAGCTATAAAGAACCTCTGTTTTCCAAGATCACTTTAAAAGGTTTCAAAGGTGGTTAGAAGGTAACAGTTTTGTCCCATGTATACTGTATAACTGATAGTACAATTCGCTGTACTTTAGTCCAGCTTAGATATGGATTCGCAGCTGTATTATTACTACACGTTTGCGACTATATTTATTCTTCGAATTAGTTTTTAACAATCAACCTTTAGTTATAATGCACTAACTGGCTATGAATTTACTGTATGGTGGATAAAGTTAGTGAGTCACTGATGACGGAAGTGGACCAATTTATTGACGCAAAACCCTGCACCAGAGCTCAGCACTTAAGTCTTCATGCTTCATAAAATCGCATGCGAAAGGTATTCAATGGATATATGGTAAAACTATAATAAACAAAAAGTAGGGGTTTAGAAGATGTAACCGTAGAACTGATAACTTTTCAAAACTCTCGCTTTCATCATAAGGTTGCTTGATGCTCATGTTTGTTTTCATAATTAACATTGAGTGTAGAAGCCAAAGAAAAATGTCGGAATGTTTGTCTGAGTTCCACAAACTTTTAAGACAGTGAAGATCAGAATGTATGGAGAAGTTAGGTGTCGTGTGTTCTTGGAGAGATTTTTAAATTGGTTGCATACAACATGCATTTAGTTCCACTGAATTTGACAAATGGAAAAATTTATTCGGTGATTATCGATTTGGTATACTGGCAATATGTTGTTTTTATATTTTTATTCTGTTCCGTTAATCCAGTATGTCGGCCTATATAAAGTGACAAACAAACTCCTCCAGGCGAGTTATTAGCAGAAAATATTGGTAAGTTAGCAGTAGGGCTTAAGCTTTTTAACCCAGCCAGTTGATGTTCAGACAACTCATCACACGGTTAAATTCCAGTTTACCGACTGGGATCAGTTCTTCAAAACAGCACGCATAAACGTCTTACAACCCATGTTCCACCGTGCAGTCTTCCACGTGGTGAATGAGTCTAGTATGCAACTTTAAAATGACTTTATGGTTTAACGCAGTGGAGATCTGAGTTGTGTGAAGCTGTCTATTGATCCTGCCTTATCCTTATCAGCATTATGATTGATAATTTATCAAAATGTAATGGAATTCTCCCAAATAAACATTGAAAAAGTGTATTGAGGCACCATCCTCGAAGAGTATAACTGCTCACTATAATTTGTTGTCCTAGATAAATGAATCAGATTGTCTTTACATAGATTACCCATTACTTCATTTTGCGAACAGTTCCAGATAGTCCGTTAATTTTTATCATGTCTGACAATTTATTGTAGCAGAAACATTATAGTTATTTTGTCTTAGAAAGCCTATTCATTTCTCTTGGGAAACTAAAGCGTATTTTTCTCTGTTTAGATATACTGAACAATAGACCAATGAATTTCACTTAATAATTACACTCTCTTTTCCTAGATTGATGCGCATCGAGATGCCAAGAAACGATATAAGCATCATCGAGAACAAAGTGCTCTCAGCAGTAAATCACTGGTTAAGAATGGGTATTTCACAGAAGCACTTTTATGGTCCGATTCAGAATGGATGTCATCCCTCATTGGTTTAGACTGCGCCCGCACAGCTTTAAATATTATTGTTGGACCAGATATGCCCCGACCTTTGCTTATGGAGGATTTAATTGAAGGTATTGTATCTGTTGTACGGCATCAGTTGGATTGCTTGATTCATAATATTATAAGTAAGTCCTAGTTTGTCATTTTCTTCATAATGAATTTAGATGTCGTCAAGTAAATAGTTTTTTGCTTTTGATTATATGAATTATTTTCTTGCTAAGTTTTATTACCGTGACCTGTTGTTGATCACTTCCGAATGATCGTGGTACTCCCAGTGATTTCTTTAGTATCCTAGTAACTACACTATATCTATCATTTTGTCACAGTGGTGTATTTTGTGTGGTAGCTAGGTATTGTTCTTGTGAACATTGAAAGCTCGCATAGTAACAATCTAATAACCGCGTACTACTAGACTTCAGTCTTGTGAAGTTACTTTTTTTAAATCCATTGTATCGAAATTGTGAAATGAAGCATGTTAAATATATAAAATTCTAGAATTGCTGGCTATCCAATCTTGTAAACTGTGTTTCAGACATTTGTCAGTTAACGTGTTTTTCTACCTTGCAAGTTGTTTACATACAACAAAAAAGTGAGTAGTTTCATTACCCTTCTATATTTTTCTGAGAACACTAAATTTAGGTTCGGAGGTTATCATTCTAATCATATTCAGTGTAGCATTCATTCTAATGATGACTGTATGAATCCAACAGATTATCATTGTCATCTTGTCTTACATAATGAATAATGTAGATTAAATATGTTCAGTGATTTTATGTTTCTTCGGAGATGTCAGCCAAGCTCATCCTGCTTCACAAGACTGGTGGAATCCACTCATGGTGAGAGAACTGTAATCTATGCAAGAAACTTTCAGTGACTGGATATTTTGTTGTTTATATTTCATTGATATGAATGGTATTATTTATAGATAGGTTCTGCGTCACTGAATTGTCTTTCAAATTTGTGTCATACTCTCCTCTGCAGGATTGAAGACGAGCTATTTTGTATTGGATTGCTCGTTATTTAGTTGAGTTTGAAATCTTGAAAGTAGTAATAACTTTGTTGTATATGTCTCATTTTGGCTTTTTATCAACAGTATCATAAGCCAACATTTGGACACATAATAGTTTCTTAAATCCCCCTTGTATTACTGAAGTAATTAATTCTAATCATTTGGGTTGAATGGATTTTTCAACAATTGTAATCAATAGTTGGCAATATTAGAAAAGGTAATTTACAATTCCTTGCAATAATGTCAGTGCATGAAATAATTTAATACCCAAAATTTAAATTAATTTTTTATTTCCTTAATGTTACATTAAGTTTCGAACTTAACATCTTTAATTTTAGGAGTTACTACTCATGCTCCACGCTCTAGCGGTTCCTCTTTGTCCTCAAGTTTCTCAGCACTGGGTTATGTTGGCTACCGTGTAACACAAATCATAATCCTATTAGTGAATCTCATGCGACTGCAGCCTAATCGCTTCACAGACAATTTGGTAATCAATCTAACTTCCCTCGCTATGGCTATTCCTTCATATTCGCTAACGTCAGGAACTAGTATAACAAACGAATGGAAACGTTTTCTTTTGTCTCCACAGACGTCATTCGATTTGGCCAGTTATACAGGAGACTCAGAATCCATGGATGCATCAGCAAAAGCTCTTAATACTCTATTTCTTGTTAGTTGGCCTGAACACTTACAACGCGGAAGCCTAGCACTTGTAAGCAGTTTGTATAGTCAATATGAAGCACATCGGAAAATGATAATAGATGAAATCTTCCGCACATTCTTATCAGGTCTTGATGTCAAACGGGCATCTACAGCAGAAGTGAGCGTTGACGGTGAAAAGGGTTCATGTTCGTCTGACAGGCGAACAGCTAAGACTTTCCGGTGAGTTTTTTAAAGTCAAAGTTATAATTACTATATTGCAAATTAACTCTATTGTATTATCGAGCTTTTCATTGATCAGAAAAGCTCTAAGTAAAAACTGCTTCACACGTTGTTTTAAGAATGATCAGTTTACATTGCTCTATCGGTGAGCTGATTCGCCCACTACTTCTCCCCGTTACTAGAAAGTATTTTTTTTCCTTTTACCATCTAGGTTGCTGTCATCCTCTTATTTTTACGAACAGTATTATGGATCCAAATCAAAAGCTGTCGAATCTGATTCAACTCGAGTTGAAACTCCTCAGTATTTGTACATTCATACATTAAGTGCTCTCTTCCTTTGTATAACGCAAAGCTTAATTCATACGCCGAATTTTTCATTTCCTGCAAGCAATGGATCCAATACATCTGGTCGTAAGTTTTCGTCATCTGCTGTATCTACTCCAACACAAAGTTCACTGGTTTCTGAGGCTATTACGGTTGATAATGCGCAATTCAGTAAGGATGAGAAGCACGTATTAAGTAGTTACAGTACAGCTGTACGACATGCACATTATCTGATTTCTGGTTTATTCAAGAGGTGAGTCACTGATTTTCAAAATAGTGTACTTTTTTGGGTTACTAGATTGTCTTTCATGAAAATGTACTCAAGGTTTTATATGCAAAATTCTTTCATGATCTTTAAAGTAATTCAAATGGATAAACGTGTGTGGCGAAGGAACCGTGTGAAACCTTTTTTTATTGAAAGTTTAATTCCAAGATTTGAAAGCAGCATAACGTCTTTATCAGCTTTTCATCTTTCCCATCACCTTAGTCATAGTTCTACATATCTGCACATCTTTTGCGGCAGTTGTGAAGAATATTTAAAAGAACTTATCACAATTGTGTACGAGTTCAAGATACTACATCTAGTAAGTAACATAAAATGAAACTAGTGAAAAGTATACACACAGTAATAATAAAATAATAAGATGAACGAAATGGTTAAGCAAATCCATATGGTATAATGAGATACGTAATACTACACTGAAGTAATTAATTAACACTTGTTTTGTCGATATAGATTATGTGCCGCTGCTGCTGAAGATTTAAAGTACAGATTTCCATCATCTTTAAAAATTAATTAATACAGATCACGCTTTGTTTAATTTTAATGTTTCATGATAAAGCATACTATCTTTGGTCTCTTGTTTTCTCACAGCTACATCTAATTTGTTTACTAAATATTGCTCATTATGATTGTAATAAATCAATATTCCAGTTTTTACACTCATCTACTTCAGTTACTATCATTCATGAACTTGTTCATGAATTGAATTTTTTGCTGTTGCTTATTTTTTGAGCAAATGTGCCACAATTTTTACATACGGAGTGTACGTAATTTAGCCAACTGGTAATTTTCTATGTTTAGTTTGAAAGATTATCGTAAAGTAAATAAAAATGAATTCTTACTTCTGTTTTTTAAAGGGTTAGCATAAAAGCTGAATATGACATGCGATCTGTGTTGGAAACTGTTACGAATGACTTGTTAAATGTCACTTTTCAAGCACCCGTTGAGTGGCCAGCATCTGTTGTTCTCCTTAGTGTACTGAGTAGTCTTTTGATTCAACAACTTAGTCAAGCTAATTCGAGTTCTACGAGTTCAAATACATCCTCTTCTCGTTCACGCAATGTTGAATTATGCAATAGGCTTCTAGCTGTGGATACTCTTGCCTCATTAGTTGTTGGTCTAAAAGAAAAAGCTAAAACGTACAACTTGGACTTGTCATCAACATCACCAGCTTTCCAACACAAAAACTTTTCTAAATTAGAAGAAGCGAAAGATGAAGGTGCTGGCGAAAGCAAGCATCAAGCCTGTTTGATTGGTTTGTTATCATCACCAATTCCAGTGGTACATCATTGGTATCTTTCATTTTATGATATCCTTCAAATAACTAATAAAAGTGACAACTCAGATTTAGCGGAATTCTGTGAGAAGTTAAATCTTGGTCAAGGTATGATGTGCTTTCCTGAACTGTGTTCAAAATATTGTGATTTTCTTGTAGTGGTAAGTCACTTTATATCATCAATAATCTTCTTGTTTTGATTCCCATTTTCCGCAATCTGTGAAAAAATATATGTAAAAACTATAATGTCTAGATCCATTCATGTTTGAGAATAATAAAGGGTACAATTTGATAGCTTCGAATAACTTTCATCGATCAACTCTTAAGTCTTGTTCCGCATTTATCCTTCTGATCGTGTAGTTTCAGCTGTCTGTTTAGCTAGTACCAGTGTCAAACTATGCACCAGGACCGTTTCTGCTTTAAGCAAGTGGATTCTCATTGAAATTTATTTTATACTCTTAAATTTTGAAGTTTAATTTAGCTGGATATGTATCTCAGTGCAGGGTTTTTTGTATGTCCAAGTCAGGTGTTTAGGTTCAGAGATGATGAACTGTCAACCTTTTGCGAATTCGTGGTCTGTGAGTCCACTTTTCAAATAATAAGTGCACTGGCTCACATAAGATTCTTAGACGTAAAATCATGCAAACCTTACGATCTACTTGCGAAGCCTGTTGGTCACAGCTTGTGTGTGTAATAACCGTAGAAAATCAAAACAAGTGATTCAGCGAAGAGACTCTCTTCCACGAATTTATTATCAAGCTGTACAATCGTATATATATATATGGTTTTAAGAAATTATATCCGGTGAGGGAATTGAATCATAGGGATGAATGCATGAAATAATAGTATGAAATGTAAATGTAATAACTATGTCTAATAACAGCCAGAAGCTGTTGTGTCACATGGGAACCACTGGAAGTTACAAACCTGGTGTCATTGGGGAATGATGTGGGGGACAAATAATATGTTGGTCAACAACTTCCAATGACTCTTGAACAGTTAGAAGAGTTTTTGAAAATCACTTTCGCTTCCAATGTTCTCTTTTTCCTCTAAACCATTATTCTTCATGTTCGATAAACACTGATCTGTCTAACGAAAGTCCCAAGTACTAAATCACCATAATGAACTTGTCAGATCATTTTAATTTGACTATTTCTAAAGATGAAAGGTAGACACTATTCAGGCTACTGAGAATTTGAGTATTCCATTTCTTTGGAATCTCAACTATCATTGTGCGTAATTTTAAAGAGTCTACTTTATGTACATTACCGTCATCGGGATATAGGTGTGTTACTTGGGCCAAAAATGTTAAGATAGCTTTTGCAAAAAACTGATTCATAAAGGATGAACTGGGTTTCATTCGAATTATGGAGGCATTGGTTGTGTATTTATCCTTAATACATCACCTTAGCACCGCCACATATTTCACCATGCTTTGCACAATGCTGTATTTCGATTTATCTCATTGGGATAAGACTTTGTTTAAGATATTTATAAAACCCTTGAAAGCTGTATGTCAATTTGGTACAACTCTTACCGTCAAAAGTCAGATTTGCAGAGTTGTGGCTTGTCTTGCCCTGCATGTTTCGTTCTGAGTTAAGGATTTTCGGTGGTTCTCTATGCTTGGTCATCACTGGCTCCACAGAATTACTGGCTTTCTGTGACGGCATCACTTGTGCAATTTTGAGGCTCAATGAGTGTTTGAATAGATTAGAAATCTCGGGGTAATACATAATTTCATTTTGGAACTCTTAGGTATGTTCACATCATATGATATGATTATGGAAAATTAATTACGTCCGAAATGTCATCCATAAAATAATACTGTTTCACTGTGTTACGTGTCCAGTGAACAGAGTAATATGGAATCATGTACTACTGTAGGGCATAAACTCTACTTTTATATTAGTGTCAGAAAAAGTTCTGGAGTTATAATGTTCCTGAAACAAATTGTTGTCGTCTACCTTTTTACAGGAGATTTAATTTTTATATTTAATCCGTTTTCTTTTCAGACTGCTCACCGGTTTCATCTCGCTGCCTGGTTGCATAATTGCAGCAGAGGCGCTTCAACTACAACCAGTTTAGATATTCACATGGGAAACATAAAAGAGAATTCAAATATTTCAGTAAAAAGTAAACCTAATGCAGAAAAAGTTCGACATCAATTATTGGCTGAGCTCGCTTTGACTCATTCGTACTCATCAGTATTCACACCTGGATTTTCCTATGCTAAACAGAACATATCTTCGATTAGTGCAACTTGTACGGCATGCCCACACTCATCACAACATTCATTTTCACGCGGCCGTGCAAATTGCATATGCTGTTCATGTATGGGATGGGGGGGTTCGTTTTTAGCTCAGTCCATGTCATCTCAACGTTTTATTGCATATGCTCATGCACCAAGGCTATGTAGTAATATTCGAATTCGTTTGGCTGCCCACGCCCACATTTCCGCAGTTTATATTCTTCGTGCTCATTCAGTTCTACCTAATTTCGATGTGCTTTATGGCTTTATTTGTAAAGTGAGTTGATGTTTCTCTAATTAACTAAGTCACCGTGTTTGTAATTTCTTAAAGTATACTGACATTACTTTTTTCTCTTACCACTAAATTCATAAATTTTTACACTTATCGAAGTCTTTTCTCGTACGTATTATTTAAGAGTGATAGGCTTCCCTTTAATTGCACTGATAAAATGTGCTTAATTTTTTCAACAGCCTCGTTCGTTAAACAACAAACTACTTTTAATTTTTATGGTGGTGGTTCCCACTGCAAGATGATATTTAGCCAGTGATAAAGTGTGTCGGGCCTCTGAAAACACTTTTCTTTCCCTGTCCTAGATTACTTCACCACAAAATACTCCAAATTACTTATGTGGTTGTAATCAGTACAGCTACAAGTTCACTCACAATAGGAATCTGTATATCCAAGTTTATGTTCTCTTGTTGATCACCATCTGGTGTGGAAAATGAGTTGGTTCCCTCCACTTTATATTTAAGTTATTTAGTGATATAATGTTTGGGATAAAGTGTGAACAGACATACGGAGTTCGGTCCATCATAACTGTCAACAACAAAAGATAAGAAATATTCAGCAGTGGAGACGAAATTCTCAGTAAATAATTACACTACTTACAGTGTGTTATTAAATTGTAGATGTTTCCAAAGTCTACACTTACCATGGATCTATTTCTGTTTGTCTCCCTAGTTGTCGTTAACTATAAGAAATATTATTTCAATTTGTTTCTATACACGTCCCGTCAACGCTTGTTTACTTTAGAAGCTACCATACACAACTAATCAACGTGTTTCGATGTTCCTTATTATCTATATTCATCTTTCACCATACCTTCAAACTTTCATATCAAGCTGGAAATTATTGTCTTCTAGTACTCCTTCGACTCTACGGTGAATCAAATAATAAATGTAACTGAACTTATGTATAAATATTCGATTGTACAACCAGGGTTTTCACCGCATATTGCGTATTTTGAAGGTTGAACTGATTTCGACTGTGTATATCTTGGCAACCAGTTTCCTAACAGTCGTATTTCCAATCAATTTCCATATTTTCACACGAGGGTTGTCAGAAATACGCTCAATAAATCTGGAAAACACTTTTCTCATTTCTGTGTGTACTTTCTTTTTGTGTTCGGAACTACTAAGTCTTCTTCAGTGAATTCTGTTCCTCTCTCAAAAGATTTAATTAAACTAGAAACCGGCATATTGCAGGTTTCCCTGCATTTGCAAAGAACATTTTCTTACATCGTCTATTAAACTGTACTGGATCATATCAAAATTTTACTCGTCTTGGTGGTATAAGTGAAAACTACATCCCTAAAAAAAATTAGACAACAAATTATGTCTACTCTCTGTGATGCATCTAATAAACATTTTAATAATGTACGTCTGTGAAGAAAAGGTCATGTGTCTCACTTATTACTGGTTGCGTGTTCATTCACTGTGTTGCTGAAGTACTGTAACCATTATGTTTACTTAAAATTAACAAATTCAGTTTTGTACTCTATCTACTTATATCAGTATTATCCAAAGTTCAAAACTAGCTTATTAAATGTTAAGTTTTTCTTCGTTTTTTTGATTCATTTTGTTTATTTTCTGAATGGTAGTTGGCGGGGGATATCTTAGTTCCTATGCGATCTAAAGCACTACGCTGTCTTGCTTCTGTCATCGATGCTGATCCTAAATTGATGTGCATAACCAAGGACTCCAAAGATAACAGAGGCAAATCTAGTATTTCATCGAATCCAATTTTCGATATCCCACATATTGTTCGCTCACGTCTACTAGACAATTCAACTGCTGTCCGTGAAGCTGCTGTTGATCTGATCAGTCGATTTTTAACTTTACGTCCACAATTTCTACCAGAATATTATTCTATAATTGTGGAACGCATTTTAGACAAAGGCGTCAGCGTACGCAAGCGAGTTATTCGATGTTTTCGGGACTTATTGCTTAACGATTGGAATAAATTTATGGATTCATCAAATTCAAATCCTAATCGACACAGTTTTACCTTAATCGGAAATCAAATCTGCACAGATATGTGTCTGAAACTAATTCGTCGTCTGCATGATGAAGTCAATATTCGAGTATGTTGAATTTTTTTTCTTATCTTATCAATCACTTCTTTATTTTTGTTCTAATCAGCCAACGGTATAAGGTATGTTGCTATGCTATTCAAACAGGAATATATACAAGTAGGACACAATTCTAACACATTTATCCTACGGTATTTAAATAGCTTAACAACATACCTTAAATCTCGAGCCTTAAAAGAAATGCATATTCTTTGGTTTCTAATTACCACCTGAATAAGTATTATACACCGACCAGTTATTTGTTGGAATGCCTATAATCAACTTAATGTAAACTTTTCCTGTAACATTTCTAACTTCCACTCGTCTTGGATTTTATTCATTTCAGAAAATGGTTTTAGAAGTTTTCCATGAATTATGGCTAACACCTATATCCAAGTCGCATGCTCGTTTCTCAAAAGTTCTCGATCGACGAATAATAAGTTTAGCTTCAGTAACTAAAACACTTAGACCAAACAATTTTGACCTGCTAGATAGTTTTGTCGTTCAGGTAAGTCAGAATTATATTTGTTATATTTGTAACTACACACTAATAATTTTGTGTAAATACTAAATGGTCAGCATTGAGGTCGTCATCTGAATTGTTCTCAATTTTTTTTAACTTTTAGACTACATCTACAGACGACTCACATACTACAGTGTGTCAGTTTGATGCAGCTTGTAAACAGATTATTGGGCGCCTCATTGTTTTAATTAAACGACGTATTGGTAAGTTCTAGTGTGTTATATGTATATATTGAAGAGCTATTTGTGTAGCTTTACTTCCGTACTTTCCGCTCAAACGCTTTCGGACCATGTCTTTACCAGCTGTTATGGATCCAGAAGTTCCATTTTCTTCAGAAAATTGTTTGAAAATGCATTCTGGTACACGTCAGTAGCAGTTTAACCTCGTCTGGAGCTCAGCGACATACAATCAGTTGTTTTAAAATCTCTTGGACCGCCTGCTGAATTGTGGGTCATTTAAAAACACGGGCGGGCTTATTTAACTGGATTTGCTCAGTGATGAATTACTGCTACTTTAACTTTCAAAATAACTAATCGTTTTTCTAATTACACTTGATGCGTAACTGCTGGTATTGTTCATTGATAATACTAAGTTGACCTGTGTAATTTCTATTTTTTATGTGTAGTTCCCACTGGACAAAAACTTACCGAATCGCATTTGATTTGGATGACGATGCAATTTGTTTATAAGTGTACGCATACGTTTCTATGTGTTGGTGTGATTAGCAGCAGTAATTTCTATGTTCCTTGGACTGTACTGACATCAAATTTAGTAGTAAAATAAAAATGCTAAATCAGATAATATTATCTTCAGCCAACAATTTATGGACCATCTGATTGTTTGAATTTTGTTTATACTTAATTGGAAGTTATACATTTTACTTGTCGTTTTTCGTGATGTTTTGTTGTAGGTCCTTTGTTGGTCCCAAGCTCTAAGCAGACTGTGAAACAGAGTGAAAATGTAGAGTCTCAAAAATTATCACAATCAAGTTCAATTTTATCTGATATTCATGGTCTAATGGCATGTTTGCATTTGGTCGGCTACAGCAAACCTAACCTTGTTCGACCTCATGTTGGATTTTTAATGGATCTTCTGCATAAAATATGTCTATCCGTCCCTCTAACACTAACCAATGGTGAACAGACAACTAATCAAACGCAACCGGCTAATACTCAGTGCCTTTACCATCTGATCAATGTAATAGAAATTGTACTTACTAAAATAGCGAGCGATTTAAATGAGTCGGATAGTCCTCCTATGGAGGAAGCTATGTTCGCTGGTGTATCGTAAGTTATTTTTTGTAATATTTCGTTTTCACTTCATCAGGTTAGTTCTAGTTTACTTTTCAGATTAATTTTAAATGGAAATGCTATAGTCGTATCTAAAAGGCAATATCATGATAACCAAAAGCGTACCTATTGAAATACTTTAATATTTATTATTATTCCATTTGGTTCTGAGTGAAACGTGGGGTTTCAGCAGCACGTCTCCATTTTATCATGTTCCTTACAGTCGTCTTTACTTGCTCCATGATTGCCCATAAACTCTCATCTTCTCTTCACACGATCTCGGACGTCTAATTTTTGAGGGTCTTGCGTGCTGTATCACTCAGCGTGTGTCCGACCCATCTCCGATTTCTTCTGCATGCTTACTGGTCTACGGATTCTTGGTTGGTTCGTCACTAGGGTTTCTTGCCACTAATTCTCTCTGACTGGCCATATGATCTTGATCTGTTTACAATAGTCTGAAGCCTGTCAGAAATGCTTTTGGTGATGTGCCAAGTCTCTCAATCTTATAAAAGTGCTGACTTGACATTAGTCTTGCAAATCTGAATCTTGCTCTTTATGCTGAGTACAAAAGATTTCCACACTGACTTCAGAGTAATGAGGGTCTGTCTTAAAATCCCGATCCCTATCTTTACATCCTCATCTGTGCCATCTGCAGTTGGAACGATGCTGCCTAGATAAGTGAAAGGAATAATTTCCTTCAAATTTCGCTTGTTGATAGTACTTGATGGTACTTGATATATATACCTTGATATGATTATAAGCAATAAATTGTTCTCGAAACGTCATCAGTAAATATTACTGTATAACACTGTCATAATATCAAAATAAATTTTACCCATAATGGAACCAATATATTTGTCTTCTCTCTCTCCTTGGTCTGTTGCATGATGTAATCCACCACAATCAGCAATATCTTCGGTGATAGTAGACAACCCTATCTTACTCTTTTACTCTAAAAAAATGACTGAGTTTCCGTTGTGGATCACTTAACATGTGACGTAACATGACATTGTAGAGAATGAAGCAGAAGAGACTGCAGATAAGAGGAACCTCAGATCAGTATACCAGATAACCATTTCGGGGAGAGATCACCACGGATGAAACCACTGGAAGATGATGAATGGGAGCTAATTGTCAAAAAGCAGAAGCGAAGAAAAAGACTTGGACTGATCACCGCCAGCAACTCGTCTAGAAATACTACTAACAGCCACAGTACTGCTGCTGAACACCAGTCCTCCGACAAAAGCCGAATTATTGAGTGCCAAAATTATACTGAAAGCCAGGAAGGCAGCCGGACCAGATAGTATTTTTCCCCGTAAGCACCATAAATTGATTCAGAGACTTCAGTGGATATGCTCGTGCCACTTTTGCAGTAAATTTAGGAGGAAGTAAAAGTATGTACAAATCGGAAGAAGGACTACCTTATCAAATTACCAAAGGGCGATTTAAGTCTTTGTAAAAATCGGTGAAGAATGATACTTCCATCCAAGGCCGAGTAAAATAATAAGTCGTGTCATTTTGAAGAAACGTAAGGATGCTATGGATGCAGAACCTGTTTGGAACAAGCTGGATTCAGGAAACGCGAATCATAAGCGGCTCAAATTGCAACTCTATGAGTCATCGAACAAAGCATAGAATGACAGTCAGCTCTCTACTTTAACTTCATCAACTCTGAAAATGTTTCCGACTATGTTGACCGTGAAATAATTTGGAAATTGCTTGTCCCAAACCTTTATCAACCTCATTCAGCAGTTATATGACAAAGCTTATTGTTTCTTTCTTCGCAAGAATTCACACCGACTTGCTGGTTTTCTGAAGGCTTTCACCAGCCGGTTTCATTTCGTCTCTCCGATCCCACTGGAGAACAATTTTGTTTTTTATATTTTTTTCTCTATTGAAGTTTCTGTAGTAATTGGGTTGGTTTTATGGGATAAGGTAGCTACCCCACGCCCAAATTTCTTTCTTATCCCGGCTAGTAAACCAGTGAACTTTCATATATATATATATATACATATATATATACATATATATATATATATATATATATATATATAATGGGGTTTAGCTCAGATATGAGTCTCATACTTCAAAGAGCACTGAAAACAGCGGTCCTAACAACTTGCAAGGTATTACAATTATTATTATTTATTATATTTATTGTATCCTTTAATTCCTACAGGAACATAGGGCTTCAGCCGTGCGTCTCCATTGCGTTCTGTTCTCTGCTAGAGTCTTCACCTGGCTCCAAGTCTGCCCACACGTTTTCATCTCCTCTTCACATGACCTCCTCCAAGTCACCCACCCTCGCACTGACGACCAACTCGCCGCTTCCCTTTCGGGTTCCACTCGAGCGATGGCTTGTCTAGTGATGTCACTTGATGGTTTGTTTCCTCAGAGTATGGCCAATCCATCTCCATTTCTTCCTGCCTATTTGTTTCACAATCGGTTCCTGGTTGGTTCGCTCATTGCCAGAGATCTCTATTGCTGATCTTTTCTGGCCGGCCATCTGATCTTGAGTATTGAGCGAAGACAACTGTTAATGAAGGTCTGTAGTTTGTTTGAGATGCTCTTTATGACGCGCAGTGCAAGTCTCTGATCCGTATAGTAGCACTGACTTCACATTGGAGTTGAAAATCGGGATCTTATTTTTGATGCTGAGTGTTGTTGACCTCCACACAGACTTGAGAGTAGTGAAAGCTTGTCTTGCTTTTCCGATCCTTGCTTTGATATCCTCGTCAGTTCCGCCTGTAGTTGAAACGATGCTTCCAAGGTAGGTAAAGGAGGTTGTTTCTTTCAGGTTCCTCCCATTTATGCTGGTTGTTGTCTGTTGTTGTTGTTGTTGCTGTTGGTGGTGTTGCCCAGGAATTTTCATCACCTCTGTTTTATCTATGTTCACCTGAAGTCCTATCTTCTCCGGATGCTTCTTCTGCCAACTTGTTGCTTTTCGCTTGCATATCTTCCAGTTTGTTGGAAATCAGACATATATCATCGGCGAAGTCGAGATCCTCCAAGTTTTTTGTGTGTATCCACTTTATGCCTGTTTCCTCATTGCCCGCTGTTTGTCGCATTATCCAGTCTACTGCAATCAAGAAAATCATTGGTGATAGTAGGCAGCCTTGTCTTACTCCTGTCCTCACTTCGAAGGGTTCCGTAAGTTTCCCATTGTGGATGACTTGGCATGCAGCATTGTCGTATAGCTGTTGGATGAGATGTATAATTGTCGGTGGCACCCTGTAGTAGCGAAGTAGTTGCCAAATCACCTCTCGATCGACGCTGTCGAAGGCCTTTTCAAAGTCGATGAAGTTGAGATAGAGAGGTGACTGCCACTCCAAGCTTTGTTCAATGATGATCCGTAATGTGGCGATCTGATCAATGCATGACTTGTTTCTCCTGAATCCAGCCTGTTCCGGTCGAAGTTTTTCATCCAGGTGCATGTTTGATTCTCTCCAGGATGATGCGGCTTAGTATTTTGCTTGGGATGGACAGGAGCATAATTCCGCGCCAGTTCTTGCATTGACTTAGGTCTCCTTTCTTTGGTAGTTTGAATAAGTATCCTTTCTTCCAATCCTCGGGTACTTTGCCTTCTTTCCACACCTTCTCCAGTAGTGGCGTCATCAAGTCCGCTGTTGTCTCTGGGTCCACTTTCAATGCTTCTGCTGGGATTCCATCTGGTCGTGCTGCTTTTCCAGCTTTTAGCATCTTGATTGCCTTCAGGACTTCTGATTTTGTCGGGGGGTTGGTGTTCACTGGTAGCTCTGTCTCCGTTGTTGGTATTGCTGGGCGCGTTGTAGGTGGTGGTCGATTTAGGAGTCTTTTGAAGTGTTCAGCCCAGTGTTTCCTTTGCTCCACTTCTTTGTTGAGTGACTTTCCATTGTCATCCTTCACCGGCTTGATTTGTGTCAAACTTTTGCCCGATAGGTACCTAGTAGTTTGGTAGAGTGTTGCGACGTCTCCTTTGCCTGCAGCTTGTTCTGCCTCACTTGCCATGGTTTCATAGTACTTTCTTTTGTCTTCCCTGGCACTCTTCTTTACTCTTTTGTTCAGTGTCTTGTAGCTTGCGTTCAAATCCTGTTTTTGTTGCTCATCGGTGCACTGGAGAATCTTTTGTTTCACCATCCCTCTCTCTTCTATTAGTTTCCAAGTGTCCGTAGTGAGCCATTGTTTGTCCTGTCTCTTCTTTCTGTCTAGAACTTCCATGCAGGTTTGACTGCACACTGTCTTCAAGTTGTTCCAGTGCTTTTCGACGCTGACCTCTTCGCCAGTGTTGATTTGTGTCTCGGCTTTGTCTTTTATACTTGCAGTGAAGATATCCTTTTTTGAGTGTTGAACTTGGCTTGTGGTCTATCTGCAGCCCCTGATTCTCTGAAAGCTTTTAATTTGATTTGGATTGTGCCTTGTACGAGATAGTGGTCTGAGCCAATGTCTGCTCCTCTTCTTACTTTTGTGTCCAGCAGGCTGCGCCTCCACTTCCTTCAGATTGATATGAAGTCGATTTGGTTTTTGGTTCGCCCATCTGGTGACACTCATGTAGCCTTGTGGATATCCTTGTGTTTGTATACGCTGCCACCAATCACTAGTTCATTGAAGGCACAGAAGTCGGCGAAGAGTTCTCCGTTTTCATTCATTTCTCCGAGAGCTTCTCTACCCATGATGAGTTCCCTTCCTATGTTGTCTGATCCCAGTTTGGCGTTCATGTCTCCCATTAGTATTTTGATGTCACCAGCTGGAGTATTGTCCATTGTTGTCTGCAGTTGTCTGTAGAATTCTCCTTCCGTTTCGGGGTCTGCGTTGCTGGTCGGTGCATAGCATTGTATAATTGACACTTTCCTTCCTTTGGAGTTGAATCTGGCGGTTATTATCCTGGGCGAGATCGCCTCCCATCGCATCAGGGCCTTCGTTGCCGTTGGTGACATCATGATAGCCACGCCCTCGGTGTGCGAGTGGTTATCTTCTGGGTGACCGGAGTAGATCACTGACTCACTCGTTGACAATTTGGTGAGTCCATTCCCGTTCCATCTGCTTTCACATATTCCCAGTACTTGAATACCATATCTTTTCATCTCGTTTGCAATCTGGGCAGCTTTGCCAATCTCGTACATAGTACGGACATTCCATGTCCCCACACAGACTTTTCCTTTTGTCTCAAGGAGATACATCGTGCTGAAGTTTCTGTAGCAGGTTTGTTTACAGGGTGGGGTTGCTAGCCTCACGCCTGAGAAGGGGGGTTGTTACAGCAATTTATAATTTAGAGAGAAGCGTCCTTGTGGGTTGCTCCCCTTAAAAACCAGGAAAACAGGGTATAAACAAGCAGAAAAACACCAGCACAGGAAAATAATTCACAACAAGAAGGGTAACAAGCGACAACAACAATAATAATATCACAGTCAATTACAGTTAACCAAAATGATACCGAAATCATAGACTCACTGACTTGAGCCAACTTGAACATGTAAATCCGTCAATATGTATACAATAATAAGCAACAGCATTTGTCACTGGAAAGTTACATATTATGTAGTATTAATACAGTTCTTTAAAACACTTCTGTCATTCTGTTATTAAGTAGGTGAACCTTAGGGTATTGCTTTTTTATTAAATAATGTAAAAACCCAGGTACATAACGCAGTGTTCATACACCAACGATGCCGTGGTTAATTTGTTCTTATAATGAATTGAATTTACAAGCATTGATTGGCTAAGCTCGTGATCTTCCAGTACGCACATCTCTTGCACATAACTGGCCGCTAGCTAGTAAGGGCACCCAAAGAAGTACGCCTGAATCATTCCTAAGCTACCACTTCGTAAATGTCTTTTCTTTGTCACCCCTATAAGATCGGCTTGTTTCGCGTTATAGCAGCCTTCCTCGATTTCTTGAATATGTGTATATGTCATTTATCTAAATAATAATTAATTAACTATTAAAAACAATAAATTTGTCCACTCTAAATTTCGCTTTAACGTTTGCTATTTTCCCTCAGGCGTACTAACTTCTTTCAGTTACAAAGTGATTTACTTCAGTTCGCTCAACGTCATGGTCGTGTGGTAGTGGACTCAGCCTTATCATGCTTAGCAGTTCTCGTCAATCAGGTTTTAAAAGATCAAACTCAGGTCATGTGTTGCTTTTCACAGTTCTATAGTAAGTAACTGTTTATAATCTATTAGGTTTTTGATTCTAGTCCCACTTCATTTTTGTGAGAACCATCATTTGTTGTGTGTGGTGCGGTCGAGCACACAGAAATCCGAACAAGACGATTGATCTGTGTTATTAGTTAGCCTACCTATAATTGTCATGTTTGCATCCTTTGTTGAGTCGTTGTACGTCCTAGATAACTTCCTTCTGTTTTACCGTCCTCGTAGGTTGATCTTAAATATTATCTCTGAGCCAAATGTATTGGCCTTTTTCTTCCACAAGTAAATTAAAATTTGGTTTCTTAATGATTTTATACTGTCGGGGTGTCAGTAACCTTATTTGCCGAAAGAATTGAAACCTTATGCTTGTTCAAATGGTATGTATTGCTCTTTGTAAAGGCTTAAAAACTCACGGGTTGAAGTAATAAAATGTATTTTAATTGTTTTTATTCTCTATTTTAATCTCCTACAAACAACATTTTTATTCCCTTTAATTTCTGTCTCCATCTACTGGTTGCTTATATTGATTTTCAGGCCTTCTTACTGATCTTTCATTGGAATTACGAGAGGCTCTTTCGACAAAAATAGGCACTTCTACGCGAATATCATCCAAATCTCGACCGACAGTCTTACGAGCACTGTATACTGTTGGTTTGATATGTAAATATTTTACGTTGGATTATTCATTCAACGGTAATAGAAAATTGGTGAGTTATAGTTGTATTTATACTTTTGCATTAAAACTAAACAACTTTGGCTTCCACTGAAGTTTATTACTTTTGGCTTTCAATTTTCTGTCTTATTAATTTTTAGACTGTATCCAATTCAAATTTGCTGGATGAAGTTGTAGATACATTGATGCTGTTCGCGGAGTATGCATCTGTTCGCATTCCTGTACAAGAAAATCTACCGGCTCGTGGGAATAGTAGTTCTATGAATGATAATAACAATAACATTAATTCTTTGCATACGAAATCAGATATGAACGATCCAGACTTATGCCGTAAAGCAATTACTGGATTGGGTTTTCTCTTGTATCGTCATGACCAACTTTTTTGTACTGGTTCTGTGCAATTGTTTTTAACTAGGTTTCTATCTACTGTTCACAGCTCCTTGACCAATAACCATTTAACCCATGGGTCTTCATTCTTCGATATTCAGTGCATTATACTGGACAATCTAACTCATTATTTTTTATCCAAAGAGCGCAAAGAAAATGCAGATGATCGAAGATGTAAGTCATTCCTGTGTTAGTGCAAAAAAGATATTTCGTTGGTGTATATGCTTCTTCAGCTCAGACTGGTAAAGATAGTATGAAGGGTATTCGTTGTCTTTTAAGGCGCATAGGGAAAAAATCTGTTCACTGATCCTTTGATTAGACACTACTTAGTATCCATTACCCGTCAATCGCCCACGGGTATCTTTCCATGATTTGGTTCTAGTTTTTGTCCGTTATATTTGTCTCTACTTGTTTTCATCAATTAGAAATCTGTGTCTTTTTCACGAGTTAGTAACACAGAGACATTCGATTTCTGGCGTTGATAACGATATATCGTGTACAGCGAAAGTTGCATATTTTTCAAAAAAAATCTAAACTGTAAATGTAGTCCATTTCCAGGACTATCCAAGTTAATATAAGTATCTATTCATACAATGTGATCGTGCAAAGACAGTGTATATTTGCATGTCTTAAAAATGTTAAATATAAAGATTAAATATTTCACGCCAGAAATAAAATAATTCTAGCTATTGCATTTGTTTGTAGAGCGTTTTGCGTGTCACCTTCCTGAACTCGAAGTGATAATAAAATAGTGTCACAGCGAATAAATATTGTTCAAAGTCGACATTACCCTCGGTTTTACATTCCCTGATTTTTGCATGTTTTAATTGCATGCAGTATCGTAGTACTCGTGTTAAAATAGTAGAGATGTTTGACTTCACTTTAATGAAAATGTTCTTGATATATCTAGAAGTGCAATGAAGGCGTCTCAATATAAATCTACAGCTTCGACTACACAGCAATAAAAACATTATTTTGAAATTTGAATATTTTTTCTCACTTTTACTAGTTTATAGTTGGTCACAAGGTGAAACATAGACGGTACACTGAACATAACGTACCATTCTTTTGAATTTCCTGATGAATAAATTTCCGGAAATTTCGCATCTTCATATGTTATTAACTATTACCTAAAATAATGCATTATGTTTATCTTATTGTTTAGGGGCTAGGCGTTCTAAATTCGAATCTTTAAAAGAATTAAATGATCGAGAAACTGGCCTCAGCAGCGCAATAGCTCAAACTTATCTACCAATTGTCCTTAAATATTGTGTCGTCACTCCATCTCTTAATGTTCGTTCTTCAGCCCTAAGTCTAATGTCAACCATACTGCGTCAAGGATTAATTCACCCATCACATATTTTATCCTCGCTGATGTGTTTACAAACTGATTCAGATCCAAATATCCGTTTACGTGCCACAGCATGTTTGACAGAAGCAGAACAAAAAATCCCCGGATTCGCTGCAGTACGTTTCATCTAACGTTGGTTTTATTTTTCTTGTTATAATCGATTCAATTTTCGTGTATAATTATTTGTAACGGGAAGTGATTGCTTCTTTGTCTACATGCATATAGGCTATAGAACATGGGTACTAGATATAATCACTCAGAACAAATATGCCTATATATATAACCCTAACAGTCTATCAAATACTGATGAATTCCTTAAAGTTCGTGTTACATTTAGGATCAATAGAAGTTGTCAGCTATCCATGATATCTTCAGTAAACATATCATTGCCTTTTATAGTGTATAAGCAATAACTTCTCGGCATTTAGCAGGAAGCACTTAACTAACCTGCGGATATTTCACACAGTTATCTTCCATACATAATTGACAATAGTATGCGGCTTTTTCCTAGGAAAAATATCCTTCCAATTCTAACATGACTCAACGAAACCGTACGTTTCACGTTATTACAAAACCTTGTGAGGCACTGTACATAGTCTTACAAACCGAATCGGATTTCTAACTCCGAACGTTGCAGGTAAGTGTTTCAGTTTTAGCTCCTGCACATCCTGAAAGCGCCTATAAATATGGAGAGAAAAAAATACTCTACGCCTAATCTCAATCTAATTGACAATATTCAACCACTAAACACGGAAGATAGGATACAGACTCCTGTGGGTGAAGGGTGCCTAACCTCTTCATACCACTTTCAGTCGCCGTGTCTAACATCCATGAAGATGGACGGAGTGAACCATTGCACGGTACACATGGCCTTCGATCGACAACCGAATACCACGTCTAAGTCAGAGATAACGTGAGTTGACAAATTACCGGACGGGCCTTTCGTATTCGTACTGGGATTCCGTCTGCAATCAGTCCACTATGGCTGATGTAACTTCCCGAATAAATGAAATCCGTTCACTTCACTCCCTTTTTTCAAACTAGGAATCGGTGCAGACCAATCTTGCAGCATCATCACACATTTGACAGGGATTAATAGCATCAAAAACATGCCAATATTTCTGTTCAGTGAGTTCAAGGGATTTTGACTTTTGCCGATGTCTTCACTTCTAGAAGGAATATAACATCTACTTTCTGTGAATAGTTAAGCTTTTATCGCTTCCGATTGTTGACGGTCGTTGGGGCCTTCAGTCAGTTGGCACCTGATCACCAGTTCCTTTTTATCATATTTGTAGCATCACCGAATCAGTCTGCTTGTGCCTATCAGTTCGGATAAAGCGACAGATATCCACTAGAATTCTCTAGCCTTTGGCTTTGGGTTATTATCAAACTTTGCCTCATTTTGACAATACACTGGATATAAAGCAAAGCTTCTTCGAAAATGAGTATTTCTGTCAGTCTCAGATATGCGTTTAATTATTCCTACCCTAAATAAAGACTTCATCCTCATCAAATTGTGGGGTGACTAGCATTTTTTTAGCTGCCTGTTTTCTGTGTTGTTTCAGTCATAGCCGTATACTAGCCCGTAATTGCGCTTGATCGTAGTCTTCACAGGTATTTCAGAAGGAGTCGTCTTTATACGTTTTTGACTGGTATATATTTTGTATTTGAGCGCTTAGATCACTTGCAATTTACTTTCAGTGGACAAATAAAAGGCTTTTGATCGGACAGCAGTCGGTTGAGCCTTAAGGAGAATTTACGAAAATGCCCCGAGAGGTATCAAAATACTCTTCTTTGTTCTTGCAGATTTGTTCATGCGGATGACGCACCACCGTTTTGTAGAATCCATCCAAATAGCAATTGTTTTTATATAGTGCTGAAAGTTATTGATCCAAAGCCGTATGTGGCTGCTATTCAATCTATTTGTCGAAAATTGGATCAAAACGGTTAACAAGTCTGAGTAACTGAAATTCTGGCATCCCCTGTCACATGCATGTACATCTTGTATGAGATGTGAATTCAATATTCAAGCTTTATCATATTGTGGACTAGAGTAGCAAATCACTTAACAATGCAAACGAAAATATTGCAGCACTGAAATATAACATGCTATGACTCCAGTAGTTTTACGAGTGATTGATGAAGGCTATCGGTAAAATAAATGGTACTTGCGGAGAGAAGCATTATGTTGATAAATCTAAGTCCAGCAAAATGAGCTAATTCCACTTCTTATGCCAGTTAAAAATATTCACCCTGGTTCTCCAGTGTTATGAAACTCTTGTAAGATGAGTCAAAAGTCAAGAATTAATATGTTCTAGAATTTTGCAAGGATTAGAGCTATAACTACCTAGTTGGTGATCCCGCGTTAATGTGAAATGTATCTATAAATCCAAGAAAAAAAAGTTTTTTTTAGTAGATAGCTTACGTACTCATGACTTTCCTTATGGTTCATTCAATTCTTTTTCTGTATCATATTTCAGTCAACGTAATAAATTTAAGTCTCCACATACATTTCCCATCCTTATTTTTTTATAGATGCGTGCTGTTTCTGGTATTCGTCTGTCATACCAATTACAAATGGTTTTGTATCCGTGTGAAACGTCTTCACCTGTGATTGTACGTGGAGCGAAGGATTCAAAGAATAATTCTGAGGCTAAATCTCTTTCACCAAGCAACAATTCTACAAATACCGTCCTCTGCATTAATCACGCTTTATACGCCATGTTGAGAACCAATAGACAGCAGCGTCGGTCACTAATTGTTAATCTACTATCTATGTTTGATGATCAACAGGTAAATTTGTGATATATATATATATATATATATATATATATATATATATATGAACAGAGATAAGTAGATAGATAGGCGGGCAGAGAGGGAGTATTCAGGTTCTTTTAAGCACTATCAGTTAACTTTTGGCTTTTCAGTGAAACAAAGTAGCACTAAAGTCCTAATTGCTACCTTTTAAATTATCAGTGTTACGGTGGAAAATTTGTTTTTGTAATATGCCATGACAAATTAGGCGAGAGAATTTGAAATATCAACAGACTCTCCTATAATCTTAAACTTGACACAAGGCAAATGGTTTTCTGATGATCCTCAACTACTATTATTGCCTTCTTTTGATTGAGTTGTTTCCTATAAATTATCAGGCATGGAACAGTCTGATGATTATATCTTCTATGTGTTAACTTTATAGGATTCAACGGTGCTTGCTGGTGAAAATGCAACATCTCAAAATCGTATAAGCCAGTTGATTTTTATAGCAGACCATTTGGCACATTTCCCATATGTGGTTTTGGATGAAGTGTACTATGTTGCGGATCTAACGGAGCAAAGAATTAGTCTTATAGGATCTAACATTTTACGATCATTATATCGGAGTTTGCTACCTGCTTACCAAAGTAAATACTCAAATCCTGAAGCTTCCGAGTTATCTAAGCATTCTGGCGATCGAAAACTGGCAACTGAAACTGATCTTATGGATTTTCTTGATAAATGTGAGGCCAACTTACCAAGGGACTATGATCTAAACACGTCGTTCGTAAACATAGATTCAATGAAAAATATAGACAGTCAAAATTCCCACAGTTCACTTGAGAAGGAATTGCAGTATCTGTTTAAACACTGTCAATCAGATAATCTGAGGAGCAAAGCGCGATCATCCATGATATACTCAGGACCATCTTGCTTATTGCTGATGACCATCCGCAGATTCATTCGTCAGCATTATGGTGTTTCCTACAAGTAAGTGTTTTAGAAAAAATTGTGCACTGTGTAATTGCAATTCATTTTATCATGGTATTTAAATTGGATCGGTTTATATATATCATCGTTTGTGTAGTTTCATTTGCCACAGGCTACATAAGTAACATACCTGATATGTTTTCTGCGGGTCTGGCCTACTGCTGCTGCCTTGACGTGGTGGTTGGGCTTGCATATCTCAATGACCCAACAAGCTGTACTGACTGGAACTAATGTTCCTGCAGTTCTCTGCCAGGAAGATTGTTAGGACAGCGATTATACTAAAAGCTTATACCGACATCGTGTAAGTCTGTGGGGAAACTCGTACAACTGGGGAACAGGGATGTGACAGCAGTAAGGTGTTTCCCTCAGGTGCCCAGCATACTGCTCAACAGTCCGCTCCGTCCTTCTTTATGGCTGTGAAACCTGGCCATTGAGAGAAGAAGACATGAAAAGATCAGCTGTGTTCGATCATAGATGTCTGCGTTCTATCTCCCGCATGAAGTGGTATAATAAGGTGAGCAATATTGAGGTTAGGCGTTGAGTGCTAGGTAAGAAGGGGAAATCAATAGACGAGACTGTGAAATTACATCGACTGAGATGGTTAGGACATGTGCTACGTATGCCTAGTCATCGCCCTCCTCGACGGGCAATGTTAGCTGACATAGGACCAGGCTGGAAAAGAGCTAGCGGCGGTCAAACGAAAACATGGCACCAGTCAATGAAATCTACGACAGTTAGTCTAAGCCATGTAGGAAGGTGTAGACTTCCTGGTTGGGGTCCTCGGGACGGTAAAAAGCAATGGTTGGAGACAATCAGCGATAGAGTTCAAAATTGTTCTCAATGGGCTAGTGCAGATGCATCCACTCCTTGTGACTTATGATTTCCAGTGAGACCGTTTTGTTCTCCGTTATTACTATTCCTTTGTCTCACACCTCTGTTCACTGACTATATTATGCATTTCTCCTACTTTCTTCTCTTGCTTTGTGTGCTACATGGAGTGTGCCGACTTGAACTGCCACACATATGTGCAAAGTTCTATGTCGAAAACCGACCGACCGACTGCCCAGCATGCTAGTTATTTTGTCTCTCCACTCTAGAGAGAGCGGGTTAGAACAGATCGACCCCAAAAGGTGTACATCCCAACTTACCTTACAGTGGTGTGCAGCTGGTGGTAAGGTACTAATACGGAACCAACCCAAAAAGTTAGTTCATACAGACTGTGTGTGACTGGCCTCAAGCAGTTGTCCCTTTGGCTATGCAGTCACGCAACACTAATTCTGTTTGTGTTTCAGGTACCCCAAGAATAAATCAACTTCCACGGTGTGGTCAGCCTGGAAGTAACAACTGCCCACACACTTCCGAAAGCACCCGGAGCCCTCTTGATCATCATTCTCCTTTATCCCTGTCACCATCATCTTGCTTCCGTTTTACTGTCAGTACTGTTCTGCACGCCAGTCAGTCATTTTCATTTCATTCTATGACCACAAATAACTATGCAACCCAGAAAAAATACCCGGTAATTTCTTAAACCCACACTGCCAACGTCATACTGTAGCCTTTCACGTCAGGACACTGTCAAATTGGACAACAGGCATCACTAGCTAAAACTCTGGCATCTTGAGCAATGAATACATGTTGTGTTTCAGAGGCATACATACAAGATCTGAGTATGTTCATTCACTTAAAAAAAAATTATTATTAGCCTCACTCAGCTGACAAGGTGATTCTACAAAATTCACCTTGAGGATGTCAGGAGATTCCTCAGGTAGTTTGCGAGGACTCGCATGTGTAGGGATAGCATTGAGTGCTAGGGCAGAAAAATCACTTCGTGACTGAATCCCGATACAAAGTCTTATGTGTGTGGTCCGTCTGAACAGGTCAGTTAGAAGAAGAAGGACGGCCTTACCCATTGTTATCTTTCCATAGTCTATAATTACTCCTCAACCGACTGTAGTTCTGATGAACTGAAGGAGGACTTCTACCAGCAACTGTGTAATTTGCTGCAAAAAGCAAAACGTTCAGATATATTTGTTTTAGCAGGCTACTTCAATGCCTAAGTAGGGAAGTTATGCCAGACTGAGAAGTATATAGGTGGTGGAACGTGCGGAGTTCCCTGCCGACGAACCGATAACGGTGGTCGTCTTCTACAGTTCTGTTCAGATAATCATCTGTTCCTAATTAGCACTAACTTTAGGCACAAAGAGAGACATTGCGTAACCTGGTGACCTCCGTCACCTAACCAACGCTGGACTCAAATAGACCACATAGCGATAGGGTATCGTTGGCGAGGGTCAGTAGAGGACTGCTGCTCCTTCTGGAACACGTGTGAAGACTCGGATCACACCCTGGTTTGCGCACGTTTATGATTACGATTGAATGTGAATGAAAAACTGTTGTCAGGGAAGCAGTTATGTCGCCAACTGGATCAGCACACTGAGTACCTATATAAGGAAGAAATAGCGGAACGAGTATCTGAGGTCTCCATGAAGACTCCTCCTGAAGAAGCCTGGCACAACATGTAGTTAGCTGTTGACGCAGCTGCAAAGACTGTTAATAACCTGGAAGCAAAAGTTAGTAAAAGCCAGTGGATTTCTACCATCTCATCCGAACTAATAGACTCAAGAGGACTAATTCCGACGAGCTCCGAATGTGATGATGAGCGAAATCTGATCAAAGGCAAACTGACAAGAAGTTTTTGTGACAACAGTGAAAAGTGGTGGGCACCAAAAGCGAAAGAGATGGAAAAGGTATCAGCCATAGATAACACGAGACAACTATTTAGACATACCATGGAAACACGTGGCAAAAGGTAAATGATAAGTGAAACAATTTTGGAGGAAAATGACACCCTGAATAGCTCTCTGGGTCGAGCACTGGAACGTTGGTAACAACAGTTTGAGGAGCAATTTAGCTGGCCTACAGCCACAGTCAACCTACTGAGCATCCAACACCTCCCTGAGGGGATGTAAACACCGGCCCTCCCTATCTAACTGAGGTCACATCCACTGTCACTAATCCGAAACGAGGCAAGCCAGCGGGACCTGATAGGACGACCCCAGAGGTGTTTATAGACGGAGGGCGCAATTTACTGTCTACGTTAACTCAGATATTAAGCAGCGTCTGGGAATCAGAGGTATTTCTGTCGGGTTGATGTACGTCATTGATTATCCCGATGTACAAGAAGGGAGATAGGTCTTCCTTTGATAATCATAGGGGGATTAACTCGACCAATAGGTATTTAAAGTCTTAGTCTCAGTAATCATGCCTAGAGTAAGTGGCGCTCGGGAGAAACGGACATGAGAGAATCAGGCAGGCTTTAGTCTAGGAAGAGGGTGTATTGATCATATCTTCACCCTTCGACAAATTCTGGAACGTAAGCATACTTACCGGCGTCCAACAGTTGTCATATTTCTAGACCTGAAAGCGGCACTCGATTCCGTTGACTGATTGGTACTCTATCGATGTTTAGCTGTGAAGGGAGTTCCGAGAAAATACATTGCACCAGTAAAGGCACTCACTCTACTCGAACTCATGTAGCCAGCCAGGTTACAGTCTACTGTGAGTTGTCATCTAAAGTGGTGACAGCTAGTGGTGTCCGTCAGGGGTCTCCACTGTACCCATTTCAGTTTAACTTCATCATAGATGTACTAATGGACTTAACGCTAACTGAATTCAGTAACTCAGGGATTGACTTTTTGTCAGGGAATAATAGTCTCGGTGACTTATAATATGCAGGTGATATAGTCCTCCCTGTTAGGTGAAGACACTAACAAAATGTAGAATCTTCTGAACATCTTGTGCAGCAGCAGTCTTCTAATACTTGGCATGTGATTCGTTCATGTCAAATGTAAGATGATGCTACAGTACTGGACTACATTGACTCCTAGCTTAAAGATAGGGAATGAATTCGTCTCTGAATATGTTGGCAACTGCACTTATTTGGGAAGTTGCGTCAACCCTAATAAACTGATTTCTGGTGACAAAACGCAGTCTTCTGGACACCTTGAGCAGCAATCTTCGAATGTTTAGCATGTCATTTGCTCCCGTCAAATGTGAGTTAATTCTGCAGGAGTGGAGTCCACCGTCTCTTAAATATAGAGAGTGAAGTGGTTAAGCGTGTTGGCCACTTCTTCACGATTGGAAGTTGCATCAACCCTCATCGACTTAATTCTGATGAGAACTCAGCATACATACAAAAGGCTGGTGTGGCATTTGCCAACGTATGTCATCTCTGACGCATACATGATATCCGGATCTCCATGAAATGACGTGTGTAGCACGCAGCAGTTCGTTCTGTTCTGTGGTATAATATAGGGTGAAATACTTAGATTACTTATGTATTGCTGGATAAGGAGGATAAGTCAATGGACGAGGTTGTGAAGGTGAATTGATTAAGATGACTGGGAAACATGCTGCACCATCCGAGCTATCGCCTTCCTCGACGGGCAATGTTAACTGACATAGGATGGATCAGGTTGGAAAAAAAATAGTTGTGGTCAAACCAAGATATGGCATGAGTCAATGAAATCCACAACAGTTAGTTCAAGCCACGTCGGGAGTTATAGATTTCCTGGTTCGGGTCATCGGATTGGTAAGAACCAATGGTTGGAGACAATCAGCGATAGAGTTCAAAATTGTTCTCAATGGGCTAGTGCAGATGCATCCGCTCTTTGTGACTTATGATATGTAATAATACCCTATTGTTCTTCCGAATAACTATGCTTTTGTCGCACACTTCTGTTTAATATCTGTCGTTTGAATCGCTCTTTACCCTCTTCTCTTGCTTTGTGTGTTATATGGAGTGTGGCAACTCGAACTGCTGCACATCTGTGCAGTCAGTCAGTTTTCTGCAGGTGTTTAATAATCGCCATGAAGATGCGTTAAAATAGAGCGTCACTGTTAATTTGATTTCACAGCTAATTATGAAAGAATGTATAAACAATATGTTGCAGTACATTTGAGAAAAGTTCGGTCAAACTATCGCTTCCGCCATATAGTTATAATATCGCGTATGAGCTCGATAAATCCACTCAAGTTTCAAGCAGGGAGGACAATGCATTGTTCATGTTGTCATCCTTCGAATGAATCTGAAACGTGTCGAACAACTACCATATTTCTTGACTCAAAGGTTTCATCCGACACCATCAACCGGAAGTTGCTGCGGCAATGTGTGACAGTGAAGGAAGGGCTGAAAAAGTATACCCCACTAATAAAGCCTCTCTACTCGAACTCAGGCAGCCCCGTATGGTCTGATGGAGAGCTATAATCAGAAGTGATGACAACCAGTGGCGTCCGATAGAGATATCCAATATCTCCATTTTTGTAACCCTATGGTAGATGCACTAACGCATATGATGCTAGTCAGGTTTAATGGTGCAAGGATTCACAGAAAGCAGATGTTATATTCCTTCTAGAGGTGAAGACATCGGCAAAAGTCAAAATCCCTTGAACTCACTGAACAGAAATATTGGCATGTTTTTGATGCTATTAATCCCTGTCAAATGTGTGATGATGCTGCAAGATTGGTCTGCACCGATTCCTAGTTTGAAAAAAGGGAGTGAAGTGAACGGATTTCATTTATTCGGGAAGTTACATCAGCCATAGTGGACTGATTGCAGACGGAATCCCAGTACGAATACGAAAGGCCCGTCCGGTAATTTGTCAACTCACGTTATCTCTGACTTAGACGTGGTATTCGGTTGTCGATCAAAGGCCGTTTGCACCGTTCATCAGTTTATTTTAGTTTTACATCATGATAAGTTGTCTTCTAATTCCACCGTGAAGTTTTATAGTATTCAACCCAACTGACTTCAGGGACTCTGAATTACTTACATAGTCACCTGTTTTTATTTTTATGCTCAGTGTTCATTGTGTTTCTTTTAGTAAATCGAAGGATTATTCAGCATCTGATTCCCCTAAAGTATGGGAGAAACCTATCATATTACCAAAGCAATCGAATCCATCCGGTCAACTGATGACCTTACCTTGCATAATTTATCAGTATGCGTGTAACCCTGGGTGGAACGACTTGTCGAAAGGGCCCCCGGATCACATTCTTTTACGTCATTTTCTTATGCTGCGTCGAGAACTAATGCTTAGTGAAGATAATACTCTAAAAGAAGAAGTTATCGACAGTTCATCTAAGGCTGTGGCTCAAACTTCTGATATTGAAGAAGACATAGAAGGTTAGTTTGTAGTAGTTAATGCATTTATTTGTGACTTGTTTACTTTCTAAGTTTTGAAAAATAAGTTTATCACTACTTTTCATACGGTTATTATCTTCAATTAGGTTAAAAATTTACGCATTCGTTAAGCTACTCCGATTTATTCAGATATTTATTGGTTTTTGGTCATAGACGTCACCTTATCTCAGTGGATCATGAAGTTCTGTTTGGCATTTATTATTTTAGCCACAGACTACTTTATTTTAAAATTAAGGAATGTAGCTAACTAGTATGACTTTGGTATGATTAAAATCTCTGTACTGGGAGTGAGAGTGAAAATCGCTAAGTAATCAGATTGTTGTACTTCGTAGCTATTCGTCTTAAATCTAACAGTCGACCACCTGGTAGAAGTTTGTCAAAATAATTCTTTCACTACATGGTATATATAATGTAAATTATTTTTGATTTGCAGATGAATACCAAACAAAAGTAAAGGGCGAAGAACGTTCATCGGCTTTATGTGATTCGTTGACTACCTCCAAACATCCCACGTCTACATCTGAACACTGCATTTCTCCACCAAAGCGTTATCCCAGTAGCTCGAATGACCAAAAACATCGAATTTCAAACAGAACTCAGATTGCTAATGTACCAAGGAAACGAAAAATTGTGAAACGACAATCTTCACCATCGTCTTTGTCATCGCTTTCAGCATCTTCTAACGAGGTGATGGGAGAAGTTGAAATGAAGAAAAGTAGTATTAAATCTAAGGCAAAACACTCTCTTGACTCACGACTCCAGAATTTACCTTCGAAGGCTGTCGCAAAGCATACAGACATATCACGTCGTTCTAACTACTCTACAGATTCTGAATCGGTTGATATGGAAAGCAGAAAAAGCTCTCAAAGAACTGACTGTGTTCGGAGTCATCAGTCTCGATTGCAATCAAGTCCGGATTCATCGGTTAGTATTCACTGTTTTAGATATCCGAGAAGTGTATATTTTCATTGGTTACTTACTGTGCTCGAAAAATTAAAGCCTAATTTCTGTCCTACGTGGTATTCATTTTTAAATTTACTTATTCCATTAAGGTTTACTGTAACCAATTGCAATGCTACACTATTGCGCAACATCTTTTTCCTGACCAACTTATTGGAATCCCCATCATTGCAATCGAAGTCTTGTAATGATTCAGATGCGTATGAACAGAATTTGCCTAACCTGTCTATCCCACTGGTTGTTAGTGTGTCTGTGCTATGCTTTCTCACAGAGGACTGCAAGTACTGACACGCAAGTTCACACAGATATTGGAAAATTGACTAATTTATTAACAAATATGCATACTATGTATCTTTTTTTATTGCGTTATTTATATACAAAAATATAGATAGAGAAATGTAAACACAATTTGTGTAAAGATGTATAGTCAGTAAAGAGTAGTACAGAGATCTGATAGTGCATCTCTGGTCATTAGAAAATGTTAGAATTTAGTATAGAGATATTTATTTTAACACCATATTTATTAACTCATCAATATGTCCCCCTTTGTTTGCATCAGTGATAAGTAGTCAGTTTAGAGTGTATTATCTAGTGAAGTGATTGTAATTTACTGCGCATTATGAGCAATCAAATGAACTCTGTGTTTAACGTTAAAATGTTGTATTAATATGGAGGTGGTTTGAACTACTGTAATCAAAACGGTAAATCAATCCATAGAGTATAGCGGTAAATGGTTAATTTACGTCTGAATTAATTTATATTGCCACTTCAATATTTATGGTACGATTTTGAGCTTGAGTACAGTGGCTCGTTCAGGGCTTATTGTTCCTTTCCGAAATCATGAATCTACTGTTGTTCAACATCCATTTTCACAAACTTTTTTATCTTGTCCTTATTTGTTCTCTTTCCGTTAATTTTATTACGTATGTTGTTCGCAAACTGTAATTATAAAATGTCTTGTTGTGATTCCGACAGTACTCACAATTTTTCCTGGACGTATAATTGTTGAATCTTTGTTCATTCTCCGACATTCTTTGGCTTTTAATTATAGCTTTCTCGTGACACCATCGATAGATGCTTCTGTCTTTCATCACTGACATGATATGAAATATGAATAAGTTGACTGACGGCAAGCTTCGTCTCTGTTAGTGTTTGTTTATTATTATTATTTTATTTAAAATTGGTAAATCGGGTGTACTTTTTACGTCTTCTAGAATAAAACCAGTTTCCCAGGTCAACGTGTTCACTCACGTTTTGAATCATTGGATTCTGATGCAAATTCAGATAATACTTCCTTGGACAGCTCTCTAATAAAGAACAAGAAAAATAAAGATTTAAATGCTAAAGTTAGGCAAACTAGCTCTCAAAATCTCATCACTTCATCGAAAAAGCAATCTATATCTCAGGGGCATTCTCAAAATCCTGTAAAAACGAAGAATCTTGAATGCCGGGAAATGGAAGTCACTAGCCAATCTAAATCAGTTTCTCATCAAAGTTATCGTCATGCAGCAAGTTCAAAACAGTCCACTTGTCCAACTCGTACTCTTGCTCCACTACCATCTGCTATGATGAACAGCACAAGTGTATCACGACCAGGGAAACATTCCTTTATAAACAAACCAGCCAAACATAATCCTAAACAATCTGAATTCGTCAGTAAACATGACTCCAATAACACCTCTCAACATCATCCAGTCGATAGTGCTAATCACTGTGCTCTGCAAGAGAAAAGCTCGAAAAATAAATTCCCATCTCACAAAATTACCCATTCGACGGGAAATCGAACTCACAAACAACCATCAGATGAGCAACGAATAGTGAATAAAAAAATGGCTGAATGTTTGAGTTATAAAACGCGCCAAGCTGATGCATCTGTTAAACTTACTTCTAATAAAAAAATTCGAAAGGTGGGCATTTTTGACATTTTTTTGGTTTTATTTATGTATATATGCATTAATTATGTATATGTATTAATTTCGACTCATTGATACAGTCTTGCATTTTATTTGATTAGGTTATTCAAAACTGCGGCGGTTCTTAATGTAAATTATTTGTTTCTATTCTACACTGATTCATGTTAGTACGTACCCAATTTGCTGCGAAAATTCTTTCCAGCAGTTGAATACTACCACTGTATCATTTCTTGTATATAGTTATATTCGTCATACCTATTTTCGATGCTCAGTTAATGTAGGTTCTCTTGTCAGCAATTTTACCGAATTCAGTGATACTAACCCTGTCAGCATGTTTTTGGAAATTTCATTCTGAGTTGTGTGTTTTCTTTGACGAACCAAACTCTGCCCATCCTGTGTTTTGGGTATTGTTATACACATTTCATACGCCATGCTGTTTATTGTCTTCAGCTGTCCAATACCCTTTGGGACGTCTGGTTACTCAATAATTCTGTATATTTTCTTTTCTGAGATATTTCTCTTCTACTGAAATCTCTTTTGTTGTACCTGGACATCTAGGTTTGTTTTGATTCGGTTATACACCGAAAGTATGATGGCTTAAAGAGTGCGTTTCTGTCTGTGAAAATTCTGTTTGTTGAATAGTCTCGGAACAACAACAAGAGTGGGTACTGATGTAACACGTAAATCCGTATTAAGTTTCAGAATTTATCCACTGTAGTACACAATTATACACCAATAATTGCTAATGTCTTTTTGAGTTTAATTTGTTTTATCTAAAATAGCATTCAGTGCATATTAAAATATTCTATTATTCCTTACTCGTTCACCTAAGGAGGCATGTTTCGTCTTGATTATGTAAAGTATTCCTTTCACTAAAGGGGAATTTAACGAATGTTAGTTTTATTTTAGCATAATAAACACTATTCCAGCAATTATTTCGAAAGGATTCGAGATTTTCTAGTGGACTGTCGAACTTGACTAGATCTTAACTGAAGATGGTAAAATATTTCGAAAGGATTGGTTACTAAAATATCTTTTCAGTTATTATCGAACGTGGTGTGTAGCTAGATTAGTTTTAATAATAAAAATCTTTGTAATTGTCGCTGATTTTAAGCACGAAGCTGTATTTTACTTTAAATAATCATGTGTACTTCCTATAGTCCCAGTCAAATTATTCACACATTGATAGAAACTACGCTATCAAAATAAGTACTTGTTGTCACATTTCCCATTACTGTCGCGACTAGAAAAGTTCTCAACATGGATTTGAACTATTTGATTTAACTGGTCAACAAAAGAATAACAATATTTGGCATAGTTGAGCTGTGGTTTACAGGTAACAACTGGATAATTTCTTCAACTTCCTTACTGCATAACTTGGATTAGCTGTCCAGTTCACATTATTAACGTTCGTCGACTATGTGGTAGTAATTTATATTTCCTAGTTTAAAATTACCGTCTGACTTTAGAATAAATATTCATAGTGTTTTTTAAGCCTCTAATATTATATTGTTACCTAATCTTATCGTTTTGTATATATTATTATTTCCTGGTAGTAAAATGTGTTAATTTTTGATTTTTTGCATTTTGCTTTGTGTTATAATGTAAAGGCTAAAACATTATCCGATTCTGATAAAAGTGATGAACAACTGTCTGAAACTAGCGTATCCTCTGTTTCATCGACATCTACATCTCTATCATCATCGTCATCGTCATCATCAACAACAACATCCGAGGATAGTCTTTCCACTTCATCCTCGTCTTCCCCTTCATCATCATCATCGTCATCCTCAATTCCTCAACCTCAGTTGAAACAGAAGAAAAAGAAACTCAGTTGACAGCTATATTTCATTTTAATGTTTACGTTGTTATTTATTACACCCGCTAAGGCTAGTTTCATTGTTATGCTTTTTTTTTAATGAAAAACAACACTATGCTTCTGTACTTCTTGAAGTAGTTACTTCCTTTCTAATCTATTATTCTTCACTACTTGTTCATACTTATACTGCCAGGTCGTTTAACAAACCTAATATTTTTTTCCTTTAAAAAGTCACTCAACACGCCACCATGCTCAAATGCATTCCGTTTTAAAGCGTTCAAGCGCCTTAGCTTAACTGGATCCCTTGAACAAAATGGATTTATATCCTCTTGGCGAGTAATCATTGATTCAGATTGAAATTTACATACAGCTAATATCATGTGAGAATCTCTACTTTTCTTTGTATAAATTTTGTGATTGTTCTTATTGTATAGTGTTGCTAATATGCAGCTTTTATTTATAGCTTACTGCTTTTTATAACCATTTGTATCTATCCACAATCTGTTTCTGAGTAACTTGAGTTTTTTTTTAAATTTCCAACTGTATGTAATTTTATATAATATGTTATGATGTTATATGCAACCGCTTTTATTATTTCTATCAGTAATTTTTATCGTGAATACTCTCTCTGCTACACTTACGGACTGTTAATCATTGTCTGTAATCTCACTGACTCTATCAATCACTTTTATGCCTATATTTCCTGTAGATCTGTTTGTCCGTTCTTCCGTTTATCTCTTCAATAAGTGGTTTATATCTCTTTTTATCATTCATTTATTTCATGGTACAAATTGGATTTTTCACCTTGTTTTATTTCCACTTTTAATACCACTACTACTGCTTATCCTCCTACTCCTACTCCTACTACATTTTTACACTTGATTTATTTGAACCTGAATTGTTTGTTTCGAAGATTTTAAATCTATGAACGAATAGTTTTAGTAATGCGATTAATGACAACAATGACTCATCAAGTCAATCATTTTTTTAATATTTTTTTTGTTTTTTGTTTTCATTTGTTTTATTTTGTTCATTTTTTTCTGGTTTATTTATTTATTTATTTTTCAGCTGATCATCATTTATGTAGACATTTGTTGTCATCGTTGTCCGCTGTTGTGTTTTATTAGTACATTTTAAGCCTTCCACCTAGCTAATAATATTGACGATAATCACAAAATAGTTAGTTGTAGTAGTTATATATATGGTAAAAAGATTGTCTACTTCAGATTACTATTATTGTTATTATCATTATCACTATTATTGTTAATATGTTGATAATTTCAGTTTAATTCTTTATGAAGCTGGTTCTTACTTACTTATTCTCAATTTGTACAACAATACATGCAATAGCATACCAGAAACGCAAATCATAAAATAAATTGTGGTTTTATGAGTTATTGTTAATAACTGTTCACTTTTTCCTTTTTACAACAACAAAATGGGTGGTCTGTGCCGTAGGAAGTATAAGAATATATACTGTATTTCTGTTAGAAGTTAAAGTGTTAGTTTGTTGTTTTCATTGCGATGGCTACTGTTCAGATTGTAATAACTTACTAATCCACTTTCTTACTGCCTCCTATTCTCCCCGACATTAAACTAGCTGGCACAACATTATGATTCTGAGTGAGAGCGTGTTACCCGGCTTAAGATGTCGTTTTTTTCTGACAAAAAACTTTCAAAAAGTATGAATTTATTGGCGAGGATAATTCAGAAGCCAAGACAAGTCTGTAGAATTTCAAAACAACACACTGCTGAATTTCAACTGTGACTGAATTAGTGACCATAGAGTGGAACAGGTGTCTATCGACTGCCTCGTAGTTTTACAGGTATTCGTTACTGTAGTTTTAATCTGTAACGAAACAGTTCTTAATATATTATCGTTCTCCAGTTGATATCTAACAGCAAATATCCTATAAGAAATATGACTCATCCATCATTAAAACAGAATACAGTTAAAATCTTTCTGCAAGAAGTAATCAAGCTGTTTTGTTTTTCACTTCTTAATATCATAAACAGAAGTTCATATTTTTCAAATAAAAGTTATCATTGCAGTTTCAAAACAATTTAAAACACATAATGCTTCTCTAAGACAGCAAATAATAAAAGAATGCAATATCATTGGGCTGTTAGCCACGAAATTAGGCGTTTCCTTCTAGCATATCACATGACTGAAGTCAGCGATTCTCAATATCTAAGATGAATTTTAATACACATATTGAGAGCAAGACCATACAGGAAATCGATTTCTACTTAAGCCAGTGCTTTAATGTATCTATATCGATGGTCATTTTGTCATTCGAAAGTTCTTGAGATTAAAAACCTTAATTTCAAGCAACATTTTGACCAATTTTGTCGTCGTCTAGCATATATATTTATATATATCGCTAGTGTTATTAGAAGACGGAGAATATCTGAAAAGTATGCTTTCTTGCAAAAAACATTCTGAACAATCTCATTACCCGTTTACTCCCCACATCATATAATACGTAAAAAATAGTCGAATTAAGAAAGACAATACCATCAGCGATTCAACAATAGGAAAGATAAGAATCAGAACTACTTTCCTTATACTTATTCTCAAAAAATCACTTCAATATATATTTATTTTAACTGAGGTTGTACCCTTCATATAAATTTACTTCACAAGTAAATGTGTAATCAAGTTGCACCGAATCTGACAAGCGAATGAACCAAATTAGCCCTATAATATCCAATTTCTAAAAACCATACGCAAATTTGGTAGAAAGACTAATTCTTAAATATAGATTAATAGCAGAACGTCGAATTATATAACGGAAATTTTAATCAAAGAAGCTACCAACATTTGTGGTTCATTTGGAAAAGTATAGCTTAGCATAAATATTGCAGAGTGGAACTTAAGTCGCTCTCCTTTGCCAGCTTGTTGAGGTAGCCTTCTGCCAATTGGTGGGGAGCTTTCCTTCTTTCCGAACCATTTGCAGTAATGGTGTGAGCAAGTCAACGTCAGTCTCTGGGTCCGTTTTCAGTGCTCCGGGAAGGGGGAATTCCGTCTGGTCGTGCTGCCTTCCTGACCGGCTTTCAGTGCCTTGATCGCACTCAGGATTTCTGCTTTCGTTGGAGGAGTGGTGTCCACTGGCAAGCAGTTCCGTGTGTGCTGTTGGTGGTGGTGTTTTTGGGCGAGCTGTCGGTGGTGGCCGATTCAAGAGTCCTTTAAAGTGATCAGCCTATTGTTTGAATTGTTTCTCCTCCTTGGTGATCAGGTTCGCTTGAGCATCTTTTATTGGTTTCATCATCTGGGTTGATCTGTTCCCGGATCGGATAGAGACTTTGTTATCTGATATAGTGTCCTGATGTCTCCTTTGCTTTAGGACTGCCTGTTCTGCTTCAGTTGCCAGGCAGTGTGTTGTAGAATTGTCGTTTGTCTTTTCTAGCACTCTCCTTTTCTTCTTTACTCAGTGCAGTTCAATGTATTGAACTCAGCTTCTCCTTCTTCTGTTGTCCATCTTTGCATTGAGTCATCTTCCCTCTCACCGTCCTCCTCTCCTCTCCTTTCCTCGACTAGCTTGCAGGTAGGTGTCCGTAGAGAGCCATTCCTTGTCTTGTCTCCTCTTTCTTCCTAGTACAGTTGTACACGCTTCCTTGAATATCGCCTTCAGAGAGTTAGTTAGTTCCAATGTTCTTCCACTCAGGCTCTCTCAGTGATGCCACGTAGTGTCTCCGACGTTTCTCTGATCTGATGTGTAGTGAAGGTGTCCCTTGTGATTTTGTCCTTCAGTTTCTGAATGTTGAACTTGAATTGTGGTGGTCTGTCTCCAGTTGTTTTCGGAGTTTTCAGCTTCACCTTGTAGGTCGCTTGAACTGGATGATGGTGTGAGTGAGTGTACATCTGCTCCCATTCTCGACTTAGTATCCAACAAGGTAGCTGCGTCTGTACTTCCTTGAGGAATGTTGAGGTGAAGTCTATCTGGTTTGTGGTGTGTCGATCAGGTGAAATCGGTGTTGCTTTGTGTTTATCCTTGTGTTTGTACACGCTGCCTGTGGTTACCAGGTCATTGGAAGCGCAGAAGTCTGCGAATAGTGCTCCGTTCTCCGAGAGCCTCTCGACCGATGTTGAGTTCTCTTCCTGTATTATGTGCTCCCAGCCCTGCTGTCATTCATATCGCCCATGAGGATTTTGATGTCACCATTTGGGATGTTGTCGATTACTGTTTGTAGTTGTTTGTCTGTAAATATCCTGCTTCTTTTCTTGTTCCGCGTTGTTTGTAGCACTGTGTGTAGCATTGCGTGATAATTGTGACCTTCGTTCCTGCCTTTTGAGTTGAATCTTGCTTTCATGATCCTGCATGAGGAGATTGGTTCCCACTTGATTAAGACTTTGGCCGTCACTAGGGACATGGTTGTAGCCACTCACTGCCTCGATGTGTTCGTGGTTGTCTTTTGGGTGTGCATACAGGAGTAGATTCCTGACTCTGCAGTTGACAATCCACATGCACTCGCAGATACCCAGTGCTTATACGCCATATGTTCGCATCTCTTTGGCTACCTGGCCAGCCTTCCCAGGCAGACTCGTCCATTGTTCGTATATTTCACGTTCCGATTACCATTTTTGTTGTTATTGTCCGTCTCCAAAATCAAGAGCCAAATTTCTTCAAATATAGATTTATAGGAGAACGACGAATTGTAACGGAGATTTTACTCAAAGTGGCTACCAACTTTTGTGGTTTATTTGGAAAAGTATAGTTTAGCATATTTGTGTAAATAGCTGATTCGTAATGGATGATAAACACTCCAAGAATTGCTGTGAAAATAGAAATATATTCAGGGGATCATAGGAGGAAGGCCTATTTCAAGAGTTGAGTTCCAGGAAAAAAGCACATGGCCTAACCCTATTCAAATGATTTGTATTATATGCAATGCTCAGAAACAGACTAAGGCTGCAGCTCGTCCAAGCTAGAAAATATACGCTGCTTGAAAAATAGATAAAGAGCCCACCATTGGCACAACACGTTACTGCGATTGCCCTGAAGTATTTGTCTGTCTACGTTATTTGGTTCTCTGTGCCAACGATTTCATGTATTACGACCAATAAAATATATACACTGATCACCTCATTCCGCAAGTTTTCGAAACCTGATTATTCAGCTAACTAATTTATTCCCGATGAATAATTAAAAGCAAAACTACTTTTGATTTCCATGTTGAGGAGTTACTGCTTTCTAAGGCATTGGTGAATATCATTAGACTTCAAAAGATGACTTCAAAGGAGATTGGATGTGACTAGAAGGGCTTAGTGCAACATCGCATAACATTGTATTCTTTATTTTAATGTTGCAAGGATAACACATCTTGACAGATGAATGAAATTCCACCTTTTAATCGAAGAGTATGAACAGTATTATTTGACATTGCGAGTCATAGTAAATATTTGTTCAACCTATCTGCAGTCAGACCTGTGACAAAACCGCCTTTGTGCTTTCAGGGTGTGTTTATGCGTATTGGAGTTGTCACACAAATACTTTTACTTCGTCTGACTTATTTTAATATACTGTAAAGATGGCAGTTTTCAAGGGATTCACTCTCTTGTTTAATAAATCACTCAGTTAAACTAATAGGCTCAAGACAACTATAGGTATTTCTTGATATCTCTAAGACGTTAAAGTCTAGTGTCAATGAGAATGTGACAGAAAAGCAAAAGCTGGAAAATCAGTTTGCATTTATTTGCTTCAAGTCGTTATGCATTTACCGTTAGTTGATTATATTGGACCAAAATACTGGGTCTCTGTTGACATTTCGGCTCCTAATCTGGATTTTTCAACTAAGTCTAAAGACTAACAGTGACTTGCAATGGAATCCAGAATGCTAATTTCGTCCTATCATGAACTAGTCCGTCGGGTGTATCAGTATTGTCAGTGAGTGACGGCGTTTACCACCGAGACTTGAACCCAGCACTCATCAGTTCAAATGCCAAAGCGTCATTCCCTTTGCCACGACATCAGTTGTTATTTGTTTTAAGTTATTCTTGAAGCTTTTCTTTATGATCCAAATAGTTGTCAGATGGTAAGTAATGTATCAGTTTGGTGTACTGATCAAAGTCTGCCCGTAAGATGTGGAATCACAAAACCCGGCTTTAAAAGTAAACTATCCCATAACTATCCTTGACTGAGATTTTCGGAAACAAACTTAGAAAAAGTCGAAATTCTCATCATGTTGTGAAAATAAGCCAAATTTTATGTATCTTAGATGGGTTTCTGTAATGAAAGCATAATTCAGCGCACACTGGTGAAATACACAGTACCCTACCTTTTTAAGAGAATAAATACATTTATTTAAACATTTTCATAATACAAATTTCCGTGCTTCTCTAGTATAATATTCTGACACTTACCTTAATTTTACGTTACCATTTATCAAAAAGAAGCCAGTAATCACCGAAAATGGTATACAGCCAGGAAAACTGAAAATTCTCAGAGAAGTTATAGTTCAGTATTTTGTGAAGAATTTAGGAAGTTGTTCTTCTAATAAGTAAGTAAGAATGGTGACATTGCTCACCCTCCATCACTGCTTTTTAGACTCATGTAAACTCAGCCAAAGTTAGAGGATTGATTTATATATCCGACTTAGTCTGAGGTTAGTTAGTGGCCAACTTCAGTGAAACTGAGTACTATTTGGAATTCTCCTAAAAGTATTCCGTCCAATGTTTCAGTCGCCTCTCCTGGGAAGTTATTCAGGTTCCGTCATTATCTGAGATCACTTCAATTACCATAGCCTACATAGTTGTCAGGTTTTACCTGGTACTTATACCTTCACATTTCTTTCTTTTTCGTCTCTCAATTGCTTGTTGTTTTTGAGAACACCTCGCTTACCTTTTAGTGGCTTTCTCTCCTCGTCGTATTCGACGCCCACTTAGATCAGCATCGTTGTTTCGGTAATTTATGACGAATTAACTTTCGATTGCAGGTCATTAATGGTTTTCACTACTGCTTCTATAGAAACAAGACTGTATATGGTGCCAGACTTCGTCAGGTCGGGTATTGCTTTTGTGCCCATATGTCTTAAGTTATTCCCTTCCTTAATATGGACCTTATGTTCTAATCGAGAAAATGAAAGCACGAAGGCTTCACAGTTGTTCGTTTCCTTCATCAGTTTAGTCGCAGGTATACAAATGAACGGACTAGTGCACGACTATGGTGCACATCGGTTTTGGAGCAAGAAATGGCTATCTTCTACAGATTCTGTTCCTCGATAACCCATAGTGAAGTAGTCGACTTTCGCTGAATACTGGCTTCATGTTCGAAGTAACTGTGCAAGAAAATGTCTCTCCTGAATTCGAACGTTAGTGCTGACTAGGAACAGGCTGTTAGTCTAAACTAAGTTGTGGAAAACGACAGCAATTATACATTTACCTGGATGAACTCCTCCAATTTACTTTGCTTTTAACTAAGGTTCTCTACTTGAGTGTTAAAATCGTGTGCTGATACGACTACGAAATGGAGACTGATTTCATCTCTTGTAAATAAAGAGTACTATTTTAGACCATTACGTGAAGTAACTGATATATTTTGTGGAGAAATACTTCTTTCTCTGTTATGTGAATATAACTTTTCCCACCATCTTGGAATATGTTCTCAATTAAGTAGAAGCGAAGCCACACATGTTTTCGCTATTTTTTTATCAAGAAATAATTTGATTAAATATACAAGATATTTAAGTGCTTCACTTTTTTAATCCAACCAGAAGGATTCTGATAAGCTTCATCAATTACTTAGACTTTCAGTCAGTAGACAGGTTAGCGACAATTTCGAAAAAGAACACACGATAAACGTCATTTTCTCTTAATTTTACGGTCTAATCCAACTGGCTGTGAGCCTAGTCGAGTTACGAGCTCTCAAGATTATAACTAAGCTTGAACTAGAAAGTCCGTGTGAAATAACCAAATTATCCCCTGATATCTCTAGGGTGAATTTCCCTTGGTATGAAAAATTCCCATGTGATGTGAATTAAGAATCAACAGGTCAGCAAAGAAATAAGCCGTCGTAAGTACTCCTCAAAGCTGTAGAGTTATTTAGGTATTTAAATGTACAATTTCAATTGCCGAACATATTCAGAGGTTATTGTTAGTTAGTAACAAAGGAAAGTCAAAGTGTATGAGGAATGGCAACGTGTGAAAAGTAGTGAATCATATTTTGTGATCGAGAAAGACTAAACTATCTAGTTGAGCGATGAACAGCGTTTTAGAATTGACTGTTGGAAAATAAGTGCACAAAGAATTCAAAGAGAGTCAGGAAAAAGTTAAATCAAATTTATGTAGACCTTATAATGGTTTAATTGAAAAAAATGAAAATGACACAAATGCCATAGAAATAAGAGTCTTTGTAAGACGTTTCTGAATACAAATTTCAGGTCTCTCCTTATGGGTGACAAGAACTTCAGCTGGATGGAAAAGATGCAAGCGAAATCCTTTTGACCGTCTTAATCTTACGTCATATACGGATATGTGAATGAAGTCTATGGTAATGACGCATGACCAGAATTAATAATATGTTGTAATATTGAGCTGTTGACTATTGTGCATTTTCCTTTTGACTGTCATGGTGATAGTTGTTAGTGAGTGATGTTACGGACTATGCACTTAAGTCCACGGGAGGAATTGAACTGGTAAATGTACATTTAAGTTTTCAACAGTGACAGTAAAAGCAACCCGATTACCAAAGATGTGGAACAGAGGGAACAACTGGTTGATCATTTTAAAGGTCTCTTGAATCGACCACTATCTGCAAATAGTGGCGGACAAGAAACCAGACAGATAGCAACATCAAAATTGATATTAATGCCAGATAGGGAGCAGAGGCGACAGGAAAAGAACTCATCCTTATCTAACAGCTGTTTGGTAGAATGAGAATGGAGAACTCTTTGCAGATTTCAACACGTTCCATGGTTTGGTAATCGGAAGCAGTGTGTACAAGCAAAAAGATATACACCAGGCTACGTCAGTTTCACCGAACAGACATACCGAAAATCAGTTAGACTTTATCTCAATCTAAAAAAGCGGTAATGCAGCCTACTGGACAGAAGATCGAGGAAAAGGTAAATGTAAACATATACCACCTTGAAGATCAAGTTGAAGACCATCAAAAAAGGCGAAGATACACCACAATTCATGTTCACTACTCATAAACTGAAAGAGGAAGTTGCAAAGGACGCCTTATCTGAAGTGGCCAGGGAAAAATCGAAAGCAATAATCAATATCATCGAGGAAATCTGTGTGAAAGAACACTGGAACTCTCTGAGAGAGTCGCGGAATGAAACCTGTATAGACGACATCTTAAATATGAAGAAGAAACAAGATAGAGAATAACTATATGTGGACAATCGGAAGTTAGCAGAAGAGATAGAGATGGTGAATTGGAAAGAGAGATGAAGAAAGAGAGAGGAAACTAAGTACGGACTGCAGCACATTAGACATAGCAGTGAAAAGTAGTGCTAGGAAAGACAAAGGACGCTTTTACAACACACCTGCAACCGAAGCAGAATACACATCAAACAAAAGAGACCTGAAAACACTGTACCTCGTAACTACTCGGGGAGAGATAAACACCGATGAAGCTAGTAAATGATAGTAAATGCAACCCAATTACCAAAGAGATGGAACAGAACAAACGTTTTACTGATCAGCCCACAGGTCTCGTAAATCGACCATTACCTACAATTCACGCAGGAATACCACCAACATCCACAGAACTGTCAGTGAACATCAAACCTCTAAATAAATCAGATATTTGCAACACTATAAAGATAGTGAAAGCAAAATAACAGAGGAAAGAGATGGAATCATTCCAGAAGCACTGAAAACAGAACGAAACGCCTCAGCAGATATGCCCATACCACTACTGCAGAAAGTTTGGAAGGAAGGAAAGGTGCCTGTAGACTGGAAGAAAGGCTAACTTGTAAAAATGCGAAAAAGGGTGAAGCTGTGCGCAATCATGCCTCTGTCCACCTCAAGCAAAATATTAAGCCACATCATCTTGAAGAGACTGCTCCCGATTACCAAACCATGGAACGTGTTGAAATCTGCAAAGAGTTCTCCATTCTCATTCTACCAAACAGCTGTTAGATAAGGATGAGTTCTTTTCCTGTCGCCTCTGCTCCCTATCTGGCATTAATATCAATTTTGATGTTGCTATCTGTCTGGTTTCTTGTCCGCCACTATTTGCAGATAGTGGTCGATTCAAGAGACCTTTAAAATGATCAACCAGTTGTTCCCTCTGTTCCACATCTTTGGTAATCGGGTTGCTTTTACTGTCACTGTTGAAAACTTAAATGTACATTTACCAGTTCAATTCCTCCCGTGGACTTAAGTGCATAGTACGTAACATCACTCACTAACAACTATCACCATGACAGTCAAAAGGAAAATGCACAATAGTCAACAGCTCAATATTACAACATATTATTAATTCTGGTCATGCGTCATTACCATAGACTTCATTCACATATCCGTATATGACGTAAGATTAAGACGGTCAAAAGGATTTCGCTTGCATCTTTTCCATCCAGCTGAAGTTCTTGTCACCCATAAGGAGAGACCTGAAATTTGTATTCAGAAACGTCTTACAAAGACTCTTATTTCTATGGCATTTGTGTCATTTTCATTTTTTTCAATTAAACCATTATAAGGTCTACATAAATTTGATTTAACTTTTTCCTGACTCTCTTTGAATTCTTTGTGCACTTATTTTCCAACAGTCAATTCTAAAACGCTGTTCATCGCTCAACTAGATAGTTTAGTCTTTCTCGATCACAAAATATGATTCACTACTTTTCACACGTTGCCATTCCTCATACACTTTGACTTTCCTTTGTTACTAACTAACAATAACCTCTGAATATGTTCGGCAATTGAAATTGTACATTTAAATACCTAAATAACTCTACAGCTTTGAGGAGTACTTACGACGGCTTATTTCTTTGCTGACCTGTTGATTCTTAATTCACATCACATGGGAATTTTTCATACCAAGGGAAATTCACCCTAGAGATATCAGGGGATAATTTGGTTATTTCACACGGACTTTCTAGTTCAAGCTTAGTTATAATCTTGAGAGCTCGTAACTCGACTAGGCTCACAGCCAGTTGGATTAGACCGTAAAATTAAGAGAAAATGACGTTTATCGTGTGTTCTTTTTCGAAATTGTCGCTAACCTGTCTACTGACTGAAAGTCTAAGTAATTGATGAAGCTTATCAAAATCCTTCTGGTTGGATTAAAAAAGTGAAGCACTTAAATATCTTGTATATTTAATCAAATTATTTCTTGATAAAAAAATAGCGAAAACATGTGTGGCTTCGCTTCTACTTAATTGAGAACATATTCCAAGATGGTGGGAAAAGTTATATTCACATAACAGAGAAAGAAGTATTTCTCCACAAAATATATCAGTTACTTCACGTAATGGTCTAAAATAGTACTCTTTATTTACAAGAGATGAAATCAGTCTCCATTTCGTAGTCGTATCAGCACACGATTTTAACACTCAAGTAGAGAACCTTAGTTAAAAGCAAAGTAAATTGGAGGAGTTCATCCAGGTAAATGTATAATTGCTGTCGTTTTCCACAACTTAGTTTAGACTAACAGCCTGTTCCTAGTCAGCACTAACGTTCGAATTCAGGAGAGACATTTTCTTGCACAGTTACTTCGAACATGAAGCCAGTATTCAGCGAAAGTCGACTACTTCACTATGGGTTATCGAGGAACAGAATCTGTAGAAGATAGCCATTTCTTGCTCCAAAACCGATGTGCACCATAGTCGTGCACTAGTCCGTTCATTTGTATACCTGCGACTAAACTGATGAAGGAAACGAACAACTGTGAAGCCTTCGTGCTTTCATTTTCTCGATTAGAACATAAGGTCCATATTAAGGAAGGGAATAACTTAAGACATATGGGCACAAAAGCAATACCCGACCTGACGAAGTCTGGCACCATATACAGTCTTGTTTCTATAGAAGCAGTAGTGAAAACCATTAATGACCTGCAATCGAAAGTTAATTCGTCATAAATTACCGAAACAACGATGCTGATCTAAGTGGGCGTCGAATACGACGAGGAGAGAAAGCCACTAAAAGGTAAGCGAGGTGTTCTCAAAAACAACAAGCAATTGAGAGACGAAAAAGAAAGAAATGTGAAGGTATAAGTACCAGGTAAAACCTGACAACTATGTAGGCTATGGTAATTGAAGTGATCTCAGATAATGACGGAACCTGAATAACTTCCCAGGAGAGGCGACTGAAACATTGGACGGAATACTTTTAGGAGAATTCCAAATAGTACTCAGTTTCACTGAAGTTGGCCACTGACTAACCTCAGACTAAGTCGGATATATAAATCAATCCTCTAACTTTGGCTGAGTTCACATGAGTCTAAAAAGCAGTGATGGAGGGTGAGCAATGTCACCATTCTTACTTACTTATTAGAAGAACAACTTCCTAAATTCTTCACAAAATACTGAACTATAACTTCTCTGAGAATTTTCAGTTTTCCTGGCTGTATACCATTTTCGGTGATTACTGGCTTCTTTTTGATAAATGGTAACGTAAAATTAAGGTAAGTGTCAGAATATTATACTAGAGAAGCACGGAAATTTGTATTATGAAAATGTTTAAATAAATGTATTTATTCTCTTAAAAAGGTAGGGTACTGTGTATTTCACCAGTGTGCGCTGAATTATGCTTTCATTACAGAAACCCATCTAAGATACATAAAATTTGGCTTATTTTCACAACATGATGAGAATTTCGACTTTTTCTAAGTTTGTTTCCGAAAATCTCAGTCAAGGATAGTTATGGGATAGTTTACTTTTAAAGCCGGGTTTTGTGATTCCACATCTTACGGGCAGACTTTGATCAGTACACCAAACTGATACATTACTTACCATCTGACAACTATTTGGATCATAAAGAAAAGCTTCAAGAATAACTTAAAACAAATAACAACTGATGTCGTGGCAAAGGGAATGACGCTTTGGCATTTGAACTGATGAGTGCTGGGTTCAAGTCTCGGTGGTAAACGCCGTCACTCACTGACAATACTGATACACCCGACGGACTAGTTCATGATAGGACGAAATTAGCATTCTGGATTCCATTGCAAGTCACTGTTAGTCTTTAGACTTAGTTGAAAAATCCAGATTAGGAGCCGAAATGTCAACAGAGACCCAGTATTTTGGTCCAATATAATCAACTAACGGTAAATGCATAACGACTTGAAGCAAATAAATGCAAACTGATTTTCCAGCTTTTGCTTTTCTGTCACATTCTCATTGACACTAGACTTTAACGTCTTAGAGATATCAAGAAATACCTATAGTTGTCTTGAGCCTATTAGTTTAACTGAGTGATTTATTAAACAAGAGAGTGAATCCCTTGAAAACTGCCATCTTTACAGTATATTAAAATAAGTCAGACGAAGTAAAAGTATTTGTGTGACAACTCCAATACGCATAAACACACCCTGAAAGCACAAAGGCGGTTTTGTCACAGGTCTGACTGCAGATAGGTTGAACAAATATTTACTATGACTCGCAATGTCAAATAATACTGTTCATACTCTTCGATTAAAAGGTGGAATTTCATTCATCTGTCAAGATGTGTTATCCTTGCAACATTAAAATAAAGAATACAATGTTATGCGATGTTGCACTAAGCCCTTCTAGTCACATCCAATCTCCTTTGAAGTCATCTTTTGAAGTCTAATGATATTCACCAATGCCTTAGAAAGCAGTAACTCCTCAACATGGAAATCAAAAGTAGTTTTGCTTTTAATTATTCATCGGGAATAAATTAGTTAGCTGAATAATCAGGTTTCGAAAACTTGCGGAATGAGGTGATCAGTGTATATATTTTATTGGTCGTAATACATGAAATCGTTGGCACAGAGAACCAAATAACGTAGACAGACAAATACTTCAGGGCAATCGCAGTAACGTGTTGTGCCAATGGTGGGCTCTTTATCTATTTTTCAAGCAGCGTATATTTTCTAGCTTGGACGAGCTGCAGCCTTAGTCTGTTTCTGAGCATTGCATATAATACAAATCATTTGAATAGGGTTAGGCCATGTGCTTTTTTCCTGGAACTCAACTCTTGAAATAGGCCTTCCTCCTATGATCCCCTGAATATATTTCTATTTTCACAGCAATTCTTGGAGTGTTTATCATCCATTACGAATCAGCTATTTACACAAATATGCTAAACTATACTTTTCCAAATAAACCACAAAAGTTGGTAGCCACTTTGAGTAAAATCTCCGTTACAATTCGTCGTTCTCCTATAAATCTATATTTGAAGAAATTTGGCTCTTGATTTTGGAGACGGACAATAACAACAAAAATGGTAATCGGAACGTGAAATATACGAACAATGGACGAGTCTGCCTGGGAAGGCTGGCCAGGTAGCCAAAGAGATGCGAACATATGGCGTATAAGCACTGGGTATCTGCGAGTGCATGTGGATTGTCAACTGCAGAGTCAGGAATCTACTCCTGTATGCACACCCAAAAGACAACCACGAACACATCGAGGCAGTGAGTGGCTACAACCATGTCACTAGTGACGGCCAAAGTCCTAATCAAGTGGGAACCAATCTCCTCATGCAGGATCATGAAAGCAAGATTCAACTCAAAAGGCAGGAACGAAGGTCACAATTATCACGCAATGCTACACACAGTGCTACAAACAACGCGGAACAAGAAAAGAAGCAGGATATTTACAGACAAACAACTACAAACAGTAATCGACAACATCCCAAATGGTGACATCAAAATCCTCATGGGCGATATGAATGACAGCAGGGCTGGGAGCACATAATACAGGAAGAGAACTCAACATCGGTCGAGAGGCTCTCGGAGAACGGAGCACTATTCGCAGACTTCTGCGCTTCCAATGACCTGGTAACCACAGGCAGCGTGTACAAACACAAGGATAAACACAAAGCAACACCGATTTCACCTGATCGACACACCACAAACCAGATAGACTTCACCTCAACATTCCTCAAGGAAGTACAGACGCAGCTACCTTGTTGGATACTAAGTCGAGAATGGGAGCAGATGTACACTCACTCACACCATCATCCAGTTCAAGCGACCTACAAGGTGAAGCTGAAAACTCCGAAAACAACTGGAGACAGACCACCACAATTCAAGTTCAACATTCAGAAACTGAAGGACAAAATCACAAGGGACACCTTCACTACACATCAGATCAGAGAAACGTCGGAGACACTACGTGGCATCACTGAGAGAGCCTGAGTGGAAGAACATTGGAACTAACTAACTCTCTGAAGGCGATATTCAAGGAAGCGTGTACAACTGTACTAGGAAGAAAGAGGAGACAAGACAAGGAATGGCTCTCTACGGACACCTACCTGCAAGCTAGTCGAGGAAAGGAGAGGAGAGGAGGATGGTGAGAGGGAAGATGACTCAATGCAAAGATGGACAACAGAAGAAGGAGAAGCTGAGTTCAATACATTGAACTGCACTGAGTAAAGAAGAAAAGGAGAGTGCTAGAAAAGACAAACGACAATTCTACAACACACTGCCTGGCAACTGAAGCAGAACAGGCAGTCCTAAAGCAAAGGAGACATCAGGACACTATATCAGATAACAAAGTCTCTATCCGATCCGGGAACAGATCAACCCAGATGATGAAACCAATAAAAGATGCTCAAGCGAACCTGATCACCAAGGAGGAGAAACAATTCAAACAATAGGCTGATCACTTTAAAGGACTCTTGAATCGGCCACCACCGGCAGCTCGCCCAAAAACACCACCACCAACAGCACACACAGAACTGCTTGCCAGTGGACACCACTCCTCCAACGAAAGCAGAAATCCTGAATGCGATCAAGGCACTGAAAGCCGGTCAGGAAGGCAGCACGACCAGACGGAACTCTCCCTTCCCGGAGCACTGAAAACGGACCCAGAGACTAACGTTGACTTGCTCACGCCATTACTGCAAACAGTTTGGAATGGTGCCCACCAATTGGCAGAGAGGATATCTCATCAAACTGCCAAAGAAGAGCGACTTACACCTCACTCTGCGAGAACTCAAGTGGAATCATGCCCTTGTCCACGCCAAGTAAAATACTAAGTCGCATCATCCTGGAGAGAATAAACGATGCACTGGATACAAAACTCCGCCCCGCCGACCAGAACAAGCTGTTATCACGAAAGGCAAATCCTGTGCTCTTCAAATTACAACTCTCTACATCGTTGTCATACAACAAAGAATCGAATGGCAGTCAAATCTCTACCTCAAATTCCTTCATCCACTTCGAAAAGCCATTCCACAGACGGCGTTGATCGACACGTAATTTGGAAACTACTTCGACACCACAGCGTGCAGTGTCTAAATCTTTATCAACCTCATTCAAGAACTAACTATATCAGAGTGACATGTGCCACAAAATCCACAACGGGAAACTCAGTGAGGCGTTCGAAGTGCATACAGGAGTAAGACAAGTCCGACTGCCTATTATCACCGATGATTTTCTTAGTTGTGGTCGACTAGATTATGCGTCAGACTGTGAGTTGGGAGTGAGAAGACAGGAATACGCTGAACGACTGAAGAACACTGAAGACTCTAGAAGATCAGGATTTCGCAAATGATATATGTCTAATATCACACAAACTCGAAGAATTACAGGCGAAAACCAACAAACTGGTTGAAGGAGCAGCTGGCGAAGACAGGACTGCAGGTGAGCACACAGAAGACGGAGGTGATGAAGATAACCAACGAACCGCAACAACGACAACCAGCACCAATCACCATCAACGGGAGAGGTTACTTCCTTCACTTATCTGCCTAGGAAGGAAGCATCGTTTCAACTACAGGCGGATGGCACGGATGAAGATGTCAAAGCCAGTCAGAATCGGAAAGGCAAGATACACCTTCATCAACCTGAGACCAGTTTGGAAATCTTCTGCACTAACTCAGCATAAAAAACAAGGTTCGCATTTTCAACACAAGCCATACGGGTCAGAATCCTGGCGAGCGAGTCACGAAAAGGATTTCCAACAGGCCACTGCAGACTTTCATCAACAGCTGCCCACTTCCCTGGCTCCATACTGAAGATCAAATGGCCAGTCGGCTGACCAGAAACAATTAGTAACAAGAAACTCTGGCTGGGAACAAACCAACCAAGAACCGATCACTCAACAAATATGTAGGAGTAAATGGAGATGAATCGGGCATGCGTGGAGACTGAGGAGACTGTCGAATGACATTGTGCGCAATGCAGGCCATTGGTCGAGTGGAATCCAAATGGGGTTGACATGGAGGAAATTGAGTAAGGAAGAGATGAGGGAGTTTGCTCAATCTTATGCTCAGATGAAGAGGACGGAATAAAATAGAACAGAGTGGAGATGTGTTGTTGAAGCCCTATGTTCCACTCGGAACCCGAGGGAACAACGATAACAATAATATTAGGATATTAACATTATATGTGTAATATGCTGTATTGGCGCTATAGATTCAGAACAATCTGATCGCACATATACTTGTCAAGTGAATTTATAAACATAGTAAAAGCTCAATTAAAATAAATAGAATGATAAGGGATTTTTTGAAAATAAGTACGATAACAACAGCATCGGTGATGATTATCCCGATGTCTCCAGTGGTTATGTCTCACCAGAGGGTTTGGTGTACCTGAATTGTATATTCCTCATTGGGGAGGACGACAACATGTAGTATTTGCAAAATCTTGATTATTTTTTTATGGGATTCGCCCTATGCAGGTTTTATAGGATGCTACAGGACTAGCGTGTATAGTTAGGGGATGAATCTTAGCTCAAATCCATTGTATCAGCTGCAGTGAACTAGTCGCTGATGAAAGCTCGGTAGTTATACAAAAGACTCATTCGTAGTTTGCCAACCTGCATCATCGTTAGTGTAAGTGTGGTATTCCTCTACCGGTCGAAAGGTGCGTATTCTGCACAGTAGTTCATTTAGTCTTACTCTAAAGTTTTGAGGCAAGACCCCTGGAAACTGATGTGAAAAAATTAGACCGTTTTGACAATGAGTTACTTCTTTGAGTCTTTCTCGTTAAGCGGAATAATATGATCAATTATGATGAAGTTAGGTGTAAAGCTATAAGAAAAGAAAGCATTTAAGTTAACCTGCATTGACGGAACTGGCTAGGGCATATCATTAGAATGAGGAGTCACCGCCTAGTCTAACGGGAGATGTTAGCCGAAGTTGACTCATTTTCGAAAACACCCAGTAGTGGTTAGATGAGGTCATGATGGTAATTCATGAAGTGACTAGCTGTTAGACAAAGCTACACAGAGATGTGTGAACTAGTTAGTTGTGGTTCTTTGAATGTTAGGTAGCAATATTTGGAGTATCTAGGTTATATGGCTCAGAATCGTTCGCAGAGTTGAGTAAGTTTTACTGCTTGTAATGTTCCTCTTATATCTCAGATTTTTGTAGCTTCATTGCATTTCTTTCCTATACTTTGATGTATGCTTTCTCAGTTTGTCAACTTCAACTGATGCGTTCTCATGCAAAGTTCTCCGTCGATAAGGAAGTCAAGTACATCACCCGAAACAGCCTCCATCCACTTAACTGTTACATTCAGACCACTGGGCCCATGAAAATAGAATGTGGAAAGTCAGAATAACCTAAGGTGGGAATGAACAAAATTTTTACACTCTTAAAGTGAATAATTGACTTGAGTCCTATTTGTGTATTTAAGAAATACACGATACATCTATGACAGTAATCTTTTATTTTTACGTAGTGAGACATTTCCATATCTCTGCACAGGATATTATACACATTAACAAGAGACCGGAAGCAATATTTTATCAACAAGAATAGGAAACAGCTTACTGAATAAATTCAAAAATAGCTCTTTGAAATCAGCCGAAGAAAGAGATACATAAAGGCACATTGCTAACCATTTGAGGGGTTAATGATGAGCCAGAGAGATTCGAGTTGTGTGATCAACCCTCATTGACTCTGTATTTAACTTTTGCAGTAAATCGCAAGTTATCAAGTGAATGTCCCCAACAAGAACAAAATTTCAGCCTTCCAAAATGCAAAACACTGAAAATATTACATCAGCAATCTTCTCGTGACTTAGTGTACATATTTCCACGCGTCAATATTATTCTCAAACACTCACAATAAACTGCTCAGCTGTTCAACGGGTAGATGAATAATTACTCCGACTCTAATCGCACACGTCAATAGTGAATTAGGCGATAATAATTTCGAGGTAGATTTTGTAACGAACAGACATGACTGAGAGAACGATGGAGCACTTGTTTAACTCAATAGTTTTCTTCACACATTTAATGGCTTAACTCTAAAAACTATTGGAATGTCTTTTGAGCAATAAAGCGATGCTTTAAAATTACACAATTAACACTTTGAAATTTTAGGTATCAACAAAAGCTTTTATTCACTTAAGCCACATGAAGGATCTGCACTGCAAATAACCGAGGCAACTTACAAAAATTGTCTTTCCCTTTAGTAATTTTTGTAACTCTTTCTAACTATTCTTGTGCATTTTTAATTCTTACTTCTATTATCATTAATTCATTTTTTGCCTCTAACATTTGACCTCACCATGGACTTAATTTATTTGTTTTGTACACAATGACCTTCTTTCTCTATGATATTGTTTTTAATCAACAAAATAATGAAGGTTAAACATTTTCTTTTTTTAAGACTCTGCAGTTATTATCCAAGCTACAGTGTACCACATCACAATTTCCAAATCAAGTTTATGGGAATATATTTTCATAGAATATAAAGTTGAGAGAAATGTGCCGGATTCCGCAGCTCATCATTGAATCCAGAGTTTTCCAGATCTTCAGTTCATTGTTTCCAAAGATCCAATAAAAACGTTAGGCTACTCACATTTCTATAGAGAGGATATCTTTTTCAGCAATGTTAACGAATAAGTATGCAACAGGCGCAAACGTACCAATATCCTTGGAATGCTCAGCCCTAGCAAGGCAGTGAAACTGAGTAAATAACACTATATTCATGGAAAAAGTGTAGGGATATTAAACGGGAAATCTGATTAGTGTTAGCAAAAGACTAGGATCAGGGTTTAGGCTAGGGACACGTTGGGTTACGCTAGCTTAATTAGGGAGATATTGGAGTTGGTTAGGGATATATTAAGTTCCCAAATTTTCTCTTTATCTCAGTCGTTCACTCTAAGGTCATTGGTATATCCATGCTTCTTGGATGTTTACGATTTAACATTGTCTCGTTATCCCCATAATCTCCTTAGCTTCACAGCTCTTTGACTTTGTACTATCAAACTAGAGACCTTCATATTACCATCTAGTTCTTCTGTCAGTTGGACTACGAAACATAGCTTCTAACTACGTCTCGATTTTACTTTAACTGCTTTTATTTACACTGCCTATTAATAGTGCATGAACTTTAGTTGATCTCATATCTTCAAGTAACGTGTAATTGATTATCACCAACTCAAGGGTGGAGTACACCCTGCAACATGCCACTGATAAGCTCTGAAAAACAATGAAACGTATCTACAACTGGTCAGTACTAAAAAGACAATCTGAAAATGACTTGGTTTATTAAAAATTATACACAGAAATATATATATGTATATTTATGGTACGATGATATGAACGATAATAATAAAGGAATAATATAAAATGCCTTTTCTTTTAAAAATAATCTGACAAAATATCATTTTTCCTGTTTATTTTATATTTCCTTTCACTTTTCCAAACTCAAGAAAATCATGCGTTCACTCTTTATTTAGAATTCAATCGAATTTTATCACCACATAGACATTCCAGCAGTTTATTGTTGTCAAGCTGAAGTGATTGCCAACATGTTGCCAGTTGCAGTTCAGTAGCATCATTAGTACTATCATTATTATTGCGGGTATTCTGAATATTTGATGTTTTCGTATCCATCATTGATAAGAAAAAAAGTTTCACCTGGGTAAAAATTGAGGAAAAGGAAGATTCAACAAACAAACAAAAATAAACACTATGGTCCACAACCTATATATATATATATCCACATATATATGTATATATATATATATATATACATATATGCAAGAACATACTACATGAAGAGCTAACTTCGATTCTGTGAATCTAACAATAAGATGGGGATGTAGGATTTTATGAATAGCCAATAACTTTACTTATGGATGGTGACTAGAAAAAAGTACGGAAACTGACTGAATAATAATTGGTGTTGTAGTGTCGCAATCCCACTTGATTAGTTCACATAGTTCGTGCAGTTTTATTCATTGAACTTCTAGACTTTGTAAAATTTTGAAAGCTTTCATCACTTGATAGTGGACTATGGAATACACGTTTAAATAAAAATCTACGAATCACCTTTCCGTTCTATAACATACTTTGGAATACATATCTTCCATACTTGCCATATTTTCAGATAAAGCATTTTTCTCCATAAATGAAAGGAACACTGTCATCTATTTGAATGTTCGCAGAAGTGAGACAGTTTAGAGAAATTCGCCATCTCGAAGCATCATTACCATGGATATGCGATCATTTGAATACATTCCAGCTAGTTAAACCATACTGAATTAGACTATTCAGTCTTCTATATCTGAAGGCCTTTATTTGAAGACATTTACAAATAAACTACTACAAGGTGGTGAGGCCAAAACGACCACTAACACAGCAATCAAGAGAAAATGGATGCTTTATCTATAGAAATTTTGAAGCACATTTCATAAGTATCTGTTGAAAAAAATGAACAGTATTCAAGTTAGCTGTAGAATTACACACTAGGGAGGTACATAGTACCACTGACCTTATGAACGTGTTTAAGTTCATTATGAAGGTCAAATTACTTATTCATAATCGAATAATTTCGTTAAGAAAATTTATTAATCCTACCTTTTTAATCACAAATAAAAAACACAAATAGTCTACAGCTTAGTCAACTTCAGAAATGGAAAAAGTCAATTTTAAAAAAAAATCAAATCAAAACAACACATATATTTACAAACCCTAACATTAGACCCCCCACATACTTTAGATTCAGCAGAAGTGGATATATTATTACAGTTTCTTTGGTCTCTACAACAAAACCAAAAAGAGTAAGAAGAAAAAGTTAAATATGAATAAATGTAATTCCATGATAAATGCAACACAAGTTTTTCTAACGAAACGATAAAATATCAGGAATCTTTGTTACACATGACGAAGGTTGCATCCATATATATAAAAACTTTCAAGTCCTACTTTCTATATACGTCAGGGAGCAGTCTGCAAGTAGAGAACCCAATCCCAGTCTCGTTGGCACTTCCTTTTGAATTCGAAATGGATATTATTATTATTACTACTGCTTAAAAATTTATAAATGCCATTCACTGACGCTATTTAGTTACAGTGATTTGAATCGACTTACATGGATTCAAGTCGGGTGAGTAATTCTTACATATTGAATGCACCAGTTTCTAAATTTAACCACTCTCAAATTATGCCCTAAATCCATTTCGTTTAAAAATCATCTTTGTTTTATAAACTATTCATCAAAATACGCTAAACCAATATCTCAATAGGCGTAAATTAGATTAAAAAGTATGTAACTATAGTATAAACTATTGGGTAATCTCGCCTAGCTAACTAATTTTCTAGCCGGTTCAAAGCAGGGGTAAAGAGAGGGGTTGAGTGTGTGACTAACAACCTCACACCACTTAATCTTTGAAACTGCTAGAGAAAACTCAACGCATAGAAAATATATTGATGATACCAATACTTAAAAAAGCAATCTCATTCCACGCTCGAATCGAAGAGGCGAGAAGCCAGTCACTCAGCCGATACACCTCAGCTCAATGGAATAAAAAATAAGAATGAGAACGTGGAATGTACGTATTATATACAAGGCTGCCTGGGAAGGCTGGCCAGGTAGCCAAAGAGATGCGAACATATGGCGTATAAGCACTGGGTATCTGCAAGTGCAGATGGAATGCATGTGGATTGACAACACGTGGATTGTCAACTGCACAGTCAGGAATCTACTCCTGTATGCACACCCAAAAGACAACCACGAACACATCGAGGCAGTGAGTGGCTACATCCATGTCACTAGTGACGGCCAAAGTCCTAATCAAGTGGGAACCAATCTCCTCATGCAGGATCATGAAAGCAAGATTCAACTCAAAAGGCAGGAACGAAGGTCACAATTATCACGCAATGCTACACACAGTGCTACAAACAACGCGGAACAAGAAAAGAAGCAGGATATTTACAGACAAACAACTACAAACAGTAATCGACAACATCCCAAATGGTGACATCAAAATCCTCATGGGCGATATGAATGACAGCAGGGCTGGGAGCACATAATACAGGAAGAGAACTCAACATCGGTCGAGAGGCTCTCGGAGAACGGAGCACTATTCGCAGACTTCTGCGCTTCCAATGACCTGGTAACCACAGGCAGCGTGTACAAACACAAGGATAAACACAAAGCAACACCGATTTCACCTGATCGACACACCACAAACCAGATAGACTTCACCTCAACATTCCTCAAGGAAGTACAGACGCAGCTACCTTGTTGGATACTAAGTCGAGAATGGGAGCAGATGTACACTCACTCACACCATCATCCAGTTCAAGCGACCTACAAGGTGAAGCTGAAAACTCCGAAAACAACTGGAGACAGACCACCACAATTCAAGTTCAACATTCAGAAACTGAAGGACAAAATCACAAGGGACACCTTCACTACACATCAGATCAGAGAAACGTCAGAGACACTACGTGGCATCACTGAGAGAGCCTGAGTGGAAGAACATTGGAACTAACTAACTCTCTGAAGGCGATATTCAAGGAAGCGTGTACAACTGTACTAGGAAGAAAGAGGAGACAAGACAAGGAATGGCTCTCTACGGACACCTACCTGCAAGCTAGTCGAGGAAAGGAGAGGAGAGGAGGATGGTGAAAGGGAAGATGACTCAATGCAAAGATGGACAACAGAAGAAGGAGAAGCTGAGTTCAATACATTGAACTGCACTGAGTAAAGAAGAAAAGGAGAGTGCTAGAAAAGACAAACGACAATTCTACAACACACTGCCTGGCAACTGAAGCAGAACAGGCAGTCCTAAAGCAAAGGAGACATCAGGACACTATATCAGATAACAAAGTCTCTATCCGATCCGGGAACAGATCAACCCAGATGATGAAACCAATAAAAGATGCTCAAGCGAACCTGATCACCAAGGAGGAGAAACAATTCAAACAATAGGCTGATCACTTTAAAGGACTCTTGAATCGGCCACCACCGGCAGCTCGCCCAAAAACACCACCACCAACAGCACACACAGAACTGCTTGCCAGTGGACACCACTCCTCCAACGAAAGCAGAAATCCTGAATGCGATCAAGGCACTGAAAGCCGGTCAGGAAGGCAGCACGACCAGACGGAATTCCCCCTTCCCGGAGCACTGAAAACGGACCCAGAGACTAACGTTGACTTGCTCACGCCATTACTGCAAACAGTTTGGAATGGTGCCCACCAATTGGCAGAGAGGATATCTCATCAAACTGCCAAAGAAGAGCGACTTACACCTCACTCTGCGAGAACTCAAGTGGAATCATGCCCTTGTCCACGCCAAGTAAAATACTAAGTCGCATCATCCTGGAGAGAATAAACGATGCACTGGATACAAAACTCCGCCCCGCCGACCAGAACAAGCTGTTATCACGAAAGGCAAATCCTGTGCTCTTCAAATTACAACTCTCTACATCGTTGTCATACAACAAAGAATCGAATGGCAGTCAAATCTCTACCTCAAATTCCTTCATCCACTTCGAAACGCCATTCCACAGACGGCGTTGATCGACACGTAATTTGGAAACTACTTCGACACCACAGCGTGCAGTGTCTAAATCTTTATCAACCTCATTCAAGAACTAACTATATCAGAGTGACATGTGCCACAAAATCCACAACGGGAAACTCAGTGAGGCGTTCGAAGTGCATACAGGAGTAAGGCAAGTCCGACTGCCTATTATCACCGATGATTTTCTTAGTTGTGGTCGACTGGATTATGCGTCAGACTGTGAGTTGGGAGTGAGAAGACAGGAATATGCTGGACGACTGAAGAACACTGAAGACTCTAGAAGATCAGGATTTCGCAAATGATATGTGTCTAATATCACACAAACTCGAAGAATTACAGGCGAAAACCAACAAACTGGTTGAAGGAGCAGCTGGCGAAGACAGGACTGCAGGTGAGCACACAGAAGACGGAGGTGATGAAGATAACCAACGAACCGCAACAACAACAACCAGCACCAATCACCATCAACGGGAGAGGTTACTTCCTTCACTTATCTGCCTAGGAAGGAAGCATCGTTTCAACTACAGGCGGATGGCACGGATGAAGATGTCAAAGCCAGTCAGAATCGGAAAGGCAAGATACACCTTCATCAACCTGAGACCAGTTTGGAAATCTTCTGCACTAACTCAGCATAAAAAACAAGGTTCGCATTTTCAACACAAGCCATACGGGTCAGAATCCTGGCGAGCGAGTCACGAAAAGGATTTCCAACAGGCCACTGCAGACTTTCATCAACAGCTGCCCACTTCCCTGGCTCCATACTGAAGATCAAATGGCCAGTCGGCTGACCAGAAACAATTAGTAACAAGAAACTCTGGCTGGGAACAAACCAACCAAGAACCGATCACTCAACAAATATGTAGGAGTAAATGGAGATGAATCGGGCATGCGTGGAGACTGAGGAGACTGTCGAATGACATTGTGCGCAATGCAGGCCATTGGTCGAGTGGAATCTAAATTGGAAGCGACGAATGGGTCGTCCTACGGTGACGTGGAGGAAATTGAATGAGGAAGAGATGAGAGCGTTTGGCCAATCGTGTACTCAGATGAAGAGGACGGCAGAAAGCAGAACAGAGTGGAGATGTGTTGTTGAAGCCCTATGTTCCACTTGGAACCCGAGGACACAAGAATAATAATTCGCTATTCGGTCTTGATCTTGACAGGATATTTTGTTTAAGTACAACGTATCAATATATTGAATGCTAGTCTGGTTGAATGTTATCATTCTTGCTTTTCTACAGAATTCATCGAGCATAAACGGGCTTATGAACTGAATTATAGATCACCATTGTAGTAGAGTCAAGGATACTCAAACATTTCTGTCACAGGAAGAGGTGAAATTCTTTTAAACATCTTATTCACGAGAAGTTAATTGGTGGATGGTGGGTAGCAGTTGAATGCAGGATGCGTATTTCGTCCTATTAGAGAATCGTTGGCCGGATGTACCTGCATTGCGCAGTGCACACACATCGTCGAAGTATTTGCACAAGAATTCGAAATGTCAACTTGAGAGCGAGCACTTCGTCACACTGAATCGACGGGAAAATCTAAAATTGAATTTAACAATCTCATGGAATAGTTAAGCTTCCACATTTACTTACAATTAAGTAACATTCGATGGTACTTTTATGTTTCTAAGTGAAGTCTTTTAAGCATTTATAAATCCTAATATACTGTTTTAAACTATATACTTGATTGGCTTATTTTAGTTGTGAATCATTAGCCACTCACACTTAAATGGTTAATTCTACCATGTACAGTAGTTCAGCCAGACTTACATAACGAATATGGAATTTTATTTTGATAAATCGAAACCTATTGTCTTAATTTTGGCGTGGATGAACAGGTTGCATGAAGCACAACAAGCGTACATTACGATCTGGTACATACAGCTGGACTATGTTTGTTCGAATAAATTGGCATTTTGTTGTGATTATTCTGAGTCAAAACGTTTACTACTAATTCAAACAATTATTAATTTTTTGAGTTTGACCATGGATTGATATCAGCTAGGGAACCACTGAAAACCAGGGAGTATTGGACAGCTGTTTCAACCTAGTTTGGGAATCATCGGCAGTACGCACCCACTGGGGTTCGAACCCAGGACCTTCCAGTACACCATTCAGCGACTGGGACCCCATTCAATGACCCATGAACCATTGATGACTAGGTGACTTTAATGCAAAATATCCAGACAAAAAGACAACTATTAAGTGTTCAATCACTATCATCTTCCTTTATCTGACTTGTTACAGGATGCTGTGACTTATGAAGTCGATGGGTGAAGATGAACCCTTTAGCTAATTTGAAAATACCAACCATGAAATCGCAGAAAATTCAGTGATTACACAATAACTAGGGCTCATCTGAGTGGTAAAAAAATTTTAGTTGTCGCATAATTTTATAATTATTTTACTGGTAGCTTCACTTTGCTTGTTCTCCGACCAAAATTCGTTCGTTTCACTTAACTGATATCAATCCATGGGCAAACTAGACAAATAAATCTAATCCTTACAAATCAACTCTTGAAAATTATTTATTTCTCAGACTAATGATATAACGTAACATTTTAATTTTATGCAACACTACCTAGATTTTTCACCGTCTTCAGATAAACAGTTATAACAGCTTATTAATGAAGTTGACTTCTTTTTTTTTCTTTTTTTTCTAAATGCAGCACTTGTGGCATTCACCTTTAAATTTAGCGAATTGCCTATTGAATGCTGAGGGTAAGTGGGGCACTCATTCACAGAAATACCACAAAGACGTTGTGATTCTGTTAATGCATCTGCGGAAGATTTTCCAAGCAATCGTTGATCTATGTATAATTTTAGTTGCCTAAATTTAAAACATACAACAAAAATTTGTAAACAAAAAAATTTTTAGCGCATAAAAGTATCAACTGGAACAAAATATGGTTTACTCAAATAAATAACGTCACTAACCTTTATCTAATCATTCTCCCTACTGTTTATTTCCGCTAACTGTAATTTTTATTATTTTTCTATTTTTGTGTTCTAAATATGAAAAGTTATGTGCAAAGACTTACGTTGATAGGTCAGGCAACCACTTTTCCTGCAAACTGCACTTGTAAGAATTGTGATTTGTTATAGAAAGTAATTCTAGTTTAGGAGTTAGATATTTTGTTTAAAGGAAAAATGGTGTCAATTGATTAATGTTAAAGCTAATTTGTTTAAAATCGTTTTAGGCTCGCGTTCGAATTTCGCCTGCCGCAGTTGCTTGACTGCTGTTTTGATTTTGAGCCTTCTGTGTTTGGCTACCTAAAATCGTTTGTGTTATTTGTCACAAACAGGTTTAGACTATCAATATATATATTTTTTAGCTGTTTATTACGTAATATAATGTAGAACAAGTTCTTTTAGTTTGATTGTGTTAGAGTATGGAATAAAATATTCATCCCCGAGTTATCGCTTTATAAAAATGAATTGTTATCCTCTTGTGGGTTTTGTATGGTTTATTCATTTTTCCATTTTTTTAAATGAGTTCACAATGCATATAACCACTACTTTGCATAAATACTAACTAATTTCAACGTAACTGGTTGACAGATACTTTTTTTTAATCTTATTTCGTATCAGTTTGCTTTCGATAGACATCCCAAATACCTGCATCATTTTGTATTTCAGCAAATTTACTACCTAGTATCCAGTATGTTCGTAACGGCTCAGTGGTAACATCTTTGACCGCAGCACTGGGTGACACAGACTCGGATCTCAGAAGAGATATCAGTTCATTCAAGATTGCAGATAGGCGTAGTTGACGAGTGCCAGCAGGCACAAAACCTAGCTCCAAGGCCTCTTGCCAATTGCATCCAACCATCTAATAACAACAGATTAAGAAAGCCTTTAACAAAAGCTAAGTTGTGTCGTCGTTATTTATATATTGTCACATTATCCTTTTTCTAGAAAACTCACAAAAAATATATGATTTTAGATTTTGAATACATATATATATATATATTTGTCCGCTAGCTTTATCTCTGTGTTAGCTTCATGAAGGAAAACGTTTTCCTTACACTTACCTGAAGAATTGTTGGTACATCAGTTATCGTGTGAACAATACATATTCATCAAAAACTTTTATTGATTTCTTCATTAGGTAGCATTTTATCTGTTATGCATTTTACTGCAAAATTGTCTCAGTAACATGAATGCTAGTTATCACAGACTGTACTTAAATATCTCACCACTGGGGTTATTTCTCCTGTAACTAACTTTCAGTACGGTTGAATTAGTCTACGGATAGGCAATTAATTTTCTCAACATTTTAGTCAATCCTTTCTGATTACTGTTGATAAAAAGTACAACCTATGTCTATAATTATACATCTACCATTAGTCACAACAAAATTAAGTCATTCAGGTTAATAGCTCAATAAAAAATTAACCAGTGTAATTACGTTAGTTGATATTGTATGTTGGTCAATCATTTCGCTAAGTCAGTCTGACATTATTATCTGCATAAACCAAGAGGTAGGCATTATTATCACGTTATCATTAGTCGTTCGTCATCAATCAAAATATTCAAACTTCGCTTATTAACAGTTGAGTGCTTGCCCGACCTAACAATACAAGTCTTTGCACAGAAGTTCTCACATTTAGAACACAAAAATAGAGAAATCAAGTTACAATCATCAGGGTGACATTTTTCTCGGAGATTACTTCACCTGTCATTCTCCTTTTATCACCTGTTTCCCTCGTAAGTCTAAACAGCTGTCTGGCTTTACCTGTCATTGATGCCTTTTCCATCTCTTGCTTTTTTCGCCCACCACTGCCCACGGTCATTGTGAAGACATTTTGTCAGTTCACATTTCAGCAGCTTTCGCTGCTCAGTTCATCACCATCAGTTCGGATGAAGTAGCGGAAACTCACTGGCATCTTCTATATATAAACCAAATCTATAAATAACTGTACAGCTTTGAAAAGGAGTTACTAAAAGAGATCTCTTCGTTGACTTAAATCACATCACATCCCATGAGAATTCCCAACACCCTGAATATAGTGATAATTAGATAGAACAATATGAAAGTAATAAGAAAATCTTATTGCACTTAAATAATCAATTAGATAGGTGGTCCGGCTAGCAAACTAAATGCAGCTGTACAAATAATGGTTATAACCCTTTAACTCGAAGGGAGATAAAGAAACATATGGCGGCTATGTGATAAACCTGTACTAATGGACGACATTATTAGCAAAATAAATGAAAACAGAGTGCTACAACGCACCGACCTAAGCTTTGGGTGTTAAGCACAGTAACTCAAGTTAATATTTGTCTAGGTTAATCATATAGCAGTCTTACGAAATAAGTAGCACATATTCATTACATACATTGAGTAGAGAAGTTATAAAATTAAACTTCTAAATCCACTAGATATATTGCATAAGATTAGCACACTTAATTATGAGTGGAAAGTAATATGAACATGAATGATACATATACACAGCAATTCAATTCATTGACCACGGTCTTCGTAATAACATCACTTATGAAGTTTATTACGCTCCTTAGCCGTAGAAATATACTGATACAACTGAGTAACCAATTAGACACCAGTGCACTACACTACAGAATATAAGAGTTCATCGGTTTAAGCACCAACTGTCAGCCGATAGATCCAGAATCTTGCTGCTGCCTACTTCTCTCTGGTTATCTGGTTAGCCATCACGAAAAATTCAGCTCACAACCTGGTTACATAACAAATCTACTTCGGGTAACTGAATTCAAACGTAACTAAATGAAATCCATGTGCCCGTAACTTGGTAAGTGCAGAATAAATTATATGCATGACCATTCTATTCAGAATGCAAACACTCAGCAATATTATCTGTTAAATGATTTTAATTAACAATCCAGTGAACAGACAATTAGATCTGACTACTACTTAATGTAACTGGAAATATTAAATGAATTAGGGGTTGTACAGGTAATACACTAAAATAATGTAGAGTTGGTATTCAAAATTATTATTATTATCTCCTTTAGTTCCTAGAGGAACATAGGGCTTCAGATGCACGTCTCCATCGCGTTCGGTTCTCTGCCAACGTTTTCACCCGGCTCCACATCTGCCCACATGCTTTCATCTCTTCTTAGCGTAACTTCCTCCTTATCACCATCCGACAACCAACTCACTGCTTGCCTGGTGTGTGATGTCACTTGATGGTTTTGTCAGTGTATGGCCAATCCACGTCCACTTCTTCCTGCTCATTTGTCGAACAATCGGTTCCTGCAGGGTTGGTTCGCTCCCAGAGATCCCTGTTGCTGATCTTTTCTGGCCGGCAATCTGATCTTGAGTGGTAGTGAGCGAAGACAGCTGTTGATGAAAGTCTGTAGTTTGTCCGAAGTGCCCTTCGTGACGCCGCGCCAAGTCTCTGGTCTGTATAGAAGCACTGACTTCCCATTGGAGTTGAAAATTTGCATCTTGTTTTTCATGCTGAATGCCGTTGATCTCCACATACACTTGAGAGAAATGAAAGCTTGCCTTTCTTTCCCGATCCTTGCTTTGATATCCTCGTCAGTTCCGCCCATAGTTGAAACGATGCTTCCCAGGCAGCTTTCTCCCATTTATGCTGATTGTTGTCAGTTGTTGTTGATGTTGCTGTTGGCCAGGAATCTTCATCACCTCTGTTTTCTCAATGTCCGCCTGAAATCCTACCTTCTCTCGTTCCTTCTTCTGCCAACTTGTTGCTTTTCACTCGCATATCTTCCAGTTTGTGGGGAATCAGACAAATATCATCGGCGAAATCCAGATCCTCCAAGTTTTTCGTGTGGGTCCATTTTATGCCTGTTTCCTCGCTGCCCACCGTCTGTCACATTATCCAGTATACTGCAATCAGGAATATCACTAGAGATAATAGACAGCCTTGTCTTATTTCCATCTTCACTTCGAAGGATTCCGTGAGTTTTCCCGTTGTCAATTACTTGGCATGCACCACTGTCATACAACTGTTGGATGAGGTGTATAATTGTTGGCAGCACCACTTGGTATAGCGAAGTAGTTGCCAAATCACCTATCGATCGACGCTGAGCTATCGAAGGCCTTTCCAAAGTTAATAAAGTTGAAGTAGAGAGCTAACTGCTGTTCCAAGCTCTGTTCAGTGATGATCCATAGTGTTGCGATGTGATCGGTGCATGACTTGTTTCTCATGAATCCAGCCTGTTCCAGTCGAAGTTACTCATCCAGGGCGTTTTCGATCCTTTCTAGGATGATGCGGCTTAGTATTTTGCGTGGAATGGACAGGAGCATCATGCCGCGCCAGTTCCTGCATTGACTTAAGTCTCTTTTCTTTGGTAGTCTGAATAGGTAGCCTCTCTTCTAATGCACAGGTACCTTGCCCTCGTTCCACACCTTCTCCAGTAGAGGTGTCGTCAAGTCCGTTGATGTCTCTGGGTCCATTTTCAATGCATCCACTGAGTTTCCGTCTGGTCCTGCTGCTTTTCCAGCTTTTAGCATCTTTAGTGCCTTCAGGATTTCTGTTTTCGTCGGAGAGTTGATGTCCACTGGTAGTTCTGCTTCCGCTGTTGGAATTATTGGGCGCGTTGTAGGTGGCGGTCGATTTAGAAGTTTTTCGAAGTGTTCGGTCCAGTGTTTCCTTTGCTTCACCTCTTTGCTGATTGACTTTACATTGTCATCCCTCAGTGGTTTAATTTGTGTTGATCTCTTCCCAGATAGGAACCTAGTTGTTAAGTGGAGTGTTTCGAAGTCCCCTTGGCCTGCAGCTTGTTCTGCTTTACTTGCCATAGCTTCACAATATTTTCTTGTGTCTCTCCTGACACTTATTTGTTCTCTTCTGTTCAGTGTACTATAGTTTGCATTCAACTCCTATTTTTGTTGCTCCTCGATGCATTGGATAAATTTTTGTTTGATCATAATTCTCTCTTCAACTAGTCTCCACGTGTCCGTACTGAGCCACTGTTTGTCCTGTCTCTATGCTCAAACTTCCTTGCTGGTTTGACGATACACCGCTTTCAGGCTGCTCCAATGCTTTTCAACGCTGGTTTCTTCATTATTGTTGATTTGCCTCCGCAAGAATAAGAATGAGAACGTGGAATGTACGTATTATATACAAGGCTGCCTGGGAAGGCTGGCCAGGTAGCCAAAGAGATGCGAACATATGGCGTATAAGCACTGGGTATCTGCAAGTGCAGATGGAATGCATGTGGATTGACAACACGTGGATTGTCAACTGCACAGTCAGGAATCTACTCATGTATGCACACCCAAAAGACAACCACGAACACATCGAGGCAGTGAGTGGCTACAACCATGTCACTAGTGACGGCCAAAGTCTTAATCAAGTGGGAACCAATCTCCTCATGCAGGATCATGAAAGCAAGATTCAACTCAAAAGGCAGGAACGAAGGTCACAATTATCACGCAATGCTACACACAGTGCTACAAACAACGCGGAACAAGAAAAGAAGCAGGATATTTACAGACAAACAACTACAAACAGTAATCGACAACATCCCAAATGGTGACATCAAAATCCTCATGGGCGATATGAATGACAGCAGGGCTGGGAGCACATAATACAGGAAGAGAACTCAACATCGGTCGAGAGGCTCTCGGAGAACGGAGCACTATTCGCAGACTTCTGCGCTTCCAATGACCTGGTAACCACAGGCAGCGTGTACAAACACAAGGATAAACACAAAGCAACACCGATTTCACCTGATCGACACACCACAAACCAGATAGACTTCACCTCAACATTCCTCAAGGAAGTACAGACGCAGCTACCTTGTTGGATACTAAGTCGAGAATGGGAGCAGATGTACACTCACTCACACCATCATCCAGTTCAAGCGACCTACAAGGTGAAGCTGAAAACTCCGAAAACAACTGGAGACAGACCACCACAATTCAAGTTCAACATTCAGAAACTGAAGGACAAAATCACAAGGGACACCTTCACTACACATCAGATCAGAGAAACGTCGGAGACACTACGTGGCATCACTGAGAGAGCCTGAGTGGAAGAACATTGGAACTAACTAACTCTCTGAAGGCGATATTCAAGGAAGCGTGTACAACTGTACTAGGAAGAAAGAGGAGACAAGACAAGGAATGGCTCTCTACGGACACCTACCTGCAAGCTAGTCGAGGAAAGGAGAGGAGAGGAGGATGGTGAAAGGGAAGATGACTCAATGCAAAGATGGACAACAGAAGAAGGAGAAGCTGAGTTCAATACATTGAACTGCACTGAGTAAAGAAGAAAAGGAGAGTGCTAGAAAAGACAAACGACAATTCTACAACACACTGCCTGCCAACTGAAGCAGAACAGGCAGTCCTAAAGCAAAGGAGACATCAGGACACTATATCAGATAACAAAGTCTCTATCCGATCCGGGAACAGATCAACCCAGATGATGAAACCAATAAAAGATGCTCAAGCGAACCTGATCACCAAGGAGGAGAAACAATTCAAACAATAGGCTGATCACTTTAAAGGACTCTTGAATCGGCCACCACCGGCAGCTCGCCCAAAAACACCACCACCAACAGCACACACGGAACTGCTTGCCAGTGGACACCACTCCTCCAACGAAAGCAGAAATCCTGAATGCGATCAAGGCACTGAAAGCCGGTCAGGAAGGCAGCACGACCAGACGGAATTCCCCCTTCCCGGAGCACTGAAAACGGACCCAGAGACTAACGTTGACTTGCTCACGCCATTACTGCAAACAGTTTGGAATGGTGCCCACCAATTGGCAGAGAGGATATCTCATCAAACTGCCAAAGAAGAGCGACTTACACCTCACTCTGCGAGAACTCAAGTGGAATCATGCCCTTGTCCACGCCAAGTAAAATACTAAGTCGCATCATCCTGGAGAGAATAAACGATGCACTGGATACAAAACTCCGCCCCGCCGACCAGAACAAGCTGTTATCACGAAAGGCAAATCCTGTGCTCTTCAAATTACAACTCTCTACATCGTTGTCATACAACAAAGAATCGAATGGCAGTCAAATCTCTACCTCAAATTCCTTCATCCACTTCGAAACGCCATTCCACAGACGGCGTTGATCGACACGTAATTTGGAAACTACTTCGACACCACAGCGTGCAGTGTCTAAATCTTTATCAACCTCATTCAAGAACTAACTATATCAGAGTGACATGTGCCACAAAATCCACAACGGGAAACTCAGTGAGGCGTTCGAAGTGCATACAGGAGTAAGACAAGTCCGACTGCCTATTATCACCGATGATTTTCTTAGTTGTGGTCGACTAGATTATGCGTCAGACTGTGAGTTGGGAGTGAGAAGACAGGAATACGCTGAACGACTGAAGAACACTGAAGACTCTAGAAGATCAGGATTTCGCAAATGATATATGTCTAATATCACACAAACTCGAAGAATTACAGGCGAAAACCAACAAACTGGTTGAAGGAGCAGCTGGCGAAGACAGGACTGCAGGTGAGCACACAGAAGACGGAGGTGATGAAGATAACCAACGAACCGCAACAACAACAATCAGCACCAATCACCATCATCGGGAGAGGTCACTTCCTTCACTAGGAATCATCGTTTCAACTACAGGCGGAATGCAAGGGAATTATAAATAATAAATATAAGTTGTGTCTCGATTTCCTTCAGCAGCATTGAGATGAAGTCAATCAGCGTTCCAGTTCGCCCATCTGACGACAACCCCGTAGACTTGTAGATATTCTTGTGCTTGTATAGGCTGCCATCAATCACTAGTTCATTGAAGGCCCAGAAGTCTGCGTAGAATTCTCCGTTTTGTTTCATCTCTCCAAGTGCTTCTTGACTCACAATGGGTTCTCTTCCTGTGTTGTCTGGTCCCAGTTTGGCGTTCATGTCTCCTATTAGGATTTTAATGTCACCAACTGGAGGATTGTCCATTCTTGCCTGTAGATCTCTTCTTTCTTTTCTAGGTCTGCGTTGTTTGTAGGTGTATAGCATTGTATAATTGTCACTATCCTTCCTTTTGAGTTGAATTTGGCGGTCATCATCCGGGGTGAGATCGCCTCCCATTGTATCAGGGCCTTCGTTACCGTTGGTGACATCATAATAGACACACTCTCGGTGAGCTAGTGGTTGTCTTCTGGGTGACCGGAGTAGATTACTGACTCTCCCGTTGAAAATTTGGTAAGTCCACTCCCATTCCATCTGATTTCATATATTCCCAGTACTTCAATAACATATCTGTTCATCTCACTTGCAATCCTTACGCCGGAGGAGTGAGTTGTTACATAGAGACGTAAGTTACAGAGGAGCGACTTTTTGGGTTGCTCCCTTTAGAACCAGGAAAATAATAAATGAAGCAATCAGAACGATGAATCACAACAGGAAAAGCAGCGACAACAACAACAAAAGCCGTAGCAAAAATACAACTGTTAAACGCAATTACCGAAAATAACACGTAAACTAGAGACTCCATTGACTTGGGCATGTGAATCCAATAAAATATAGAATTATAGATATAAGTTATAGGTGTCTGCTCAATGTGTTTAAGTTACAAATTGGCAATTTATACCCGCAGAATCAGTGTTCGGAAACATAACAGGTTAAGATAGATTTTACCAGTTCCGAGTTGAGAATGTAATCCAATGATTATATGCAACAGATACATCCACTGGATGTTTAACAGTCACAAATTGGCAAACAGTTAGTTATAAATAGTAGCAGTCAACATAATATCAACAGGATCAGTGTTCGAAATTAAACCAATTACAATGAGTTCTACCACTTCCTGGCAAGAAACACCAGAGAAATGACAGTTTCATGTAACTCAGTATACGAATGAGTTATAATACACTTCAGTTTTAAAGTTTCTTCAATGGCAAACGGACAGTTTCACTTAGCAGATAATTCAGAATTCCATGGATAGAAATGAAGAATAAAATATTTCTCACTTTGTTTAAGTAGTCGCACCTCCCAATATATATAAATATATACTCACATAGGTTTCCTGATTTATCTCTTTTATTAACCACTTAAGTCAGACTACATTCAAAGATTGCTGACGTGACACAGGAATAATCAGAAAATCTAGTTGAATGATCTCATAACAGGAAATCGACATAAAAGTAGTAGTACACCGAAACAGGTACCTACAGGACGAACGGCATAACCAAGAAGAAGTTGTTCGGTTTAGAATTCAATTTCTCTATAGTTGCAGTATCTTCGATATGTATTGGCAAATCCGCAACTTCAAACCAGGTTATAGCTTCGATCTCATTTTTTGTTCCAGGTTTCAGTCGAGATGTTCTTGGTAGTCCTTCAACAATGAATGCTCGTCTTAAGGAACCCCCAATATGACGATCGATATACAAAGATGGTGATATACGATTACCCAGATCCAATCCTGTTTCTTCCATAACCTACTTAATAAATAATTATTATATGAAACCTACTTCGCGAGCAGCACAATCGACAAGCGATTCATTCTGATTTACTTTACCACCCGGAAGGCTCCAACGGTTGCCATAAAATCCCTGGACTAAAAGGATCTGCAAAACATATCAGCAATATGCATTTTTACCATTTTGTAGTGTTCATCAATAATTATTACACTCCCGGTACATGTGGATCCACGATATTTTCTCCACTCAACAAACTTTTCTTGCCAATTTATTCCCTTAGGTACAATACATGGAAACTTCTTAAATACTAATGAATAATTTATTCATTATTGAAGAATACTTACACTGTTGTGTAAGGCCAAACATATCAACACCGCCCACAGATGGATCTTCAATACAGTAGTCGACATAGAACCAATGTGCTCGTTCGACTTCAAAAAATATCCTAACGAAATTTTTCGTGCATTCTCGTTTTATCTCTTCGGATAAATTAAGAATAAAGCGTCTGAAAAACTGTTTTACCAGTAATAGAAAGATGCTTACGTGTACAAGTGTAGCAAAACGTTATCTGGGATAACGTGTAGATGCTGCTGTTCCATTACCTGGTAACACTTAATTAAAAGATTCAAAGAAAATTTCGTTAACTGAAAGCAGAAGACAACAAAAATAACAGTAGGTCGCTTCTTATCCAGTATGGAAAAAAGTTTTTTAAGAGCGGCAATGTGTGTGAAAAAGCCATTAAAACGATAATAACAATGTATTTTATTCTAAAATCTTTAAGCTAAGCTGAAAGTTTACAGATTTTACGATCAAAAGATAACGTCAACACACTTTTATTTTTTATTGAGTTTATTTCATTACGTTCTGAGTGGACCATAGGACTTCAAGCTTCAGCTTTTAAGGTTTCAGTAGCAGTGGTTTTATTTTTACGTGGTGGGGTTGCTAGGTTCATGCACAACCTTTCCTGTTTACTGGCCTTACTACCGGCCTAAAGAGGTTTTAGCATCAACACAAGCATACGAAAAATGCCTATAAATCATGCTGATTCCTAAATTATTGTACGAATTGACAAGACTGTCTGCATTTACGACCGTTATGTCCAGACTATAACATTTTAAAAATGACCGACTGACTGACTGATTTCAACATAGAACTTTGCACAAAAATGCACAAATCTTCATTTAGCATTCAAAGCACGAGAATAGAGTAAATCATATAAAAAATATGAATCGAGTTATATTGCACACTAGACTTTTGTTACTAGTCATATAACAACCTCCAAAGTTCATTGGAAATTGCAATGGCTTTTGATAAACACCTGATCCCATATGCACAGATTTACATTGACAGGCAGTATTTTAATTCCTATTCAGCTTCCATATAGAAAAAGATTCTTTGTCAAAACTTAATATGATTTTAAGACTTCTCAAGTAATCGACTGCACAAGACGGAAAAAATTTGTTGCGAAGTAGGTCTGATACTAAATACAACACTCGTAGAGAGTACTTTAAAAGTAAAAACAGTGCCACAACCCAAGAGGGTGACCTAATAAATGAAATAGTACAACTAGTCATATAGTTACCCTTTCTGAAACCATTTCATTTCGTGTATTCACGGGCTAATTTGGAATTTAATCTTGATTTTTTGACATACTTTTAGGTTTAGAATTCGTTTGAACAGTAACCTCAAGTTTAAGTTGGTTAGGATTGGGATTAGTGTTAAGATTAGATTTAGATTCAACATTAGTATGAGTGCTAACGTTAAAAATTTATTTTCGCCCATTTAATCGCGTTATATAACTCCCATGTATTATTTTCATGCGGTTATTTCGATTGGCTGAACGTGATCTGCTTTTATCAGAAAAAGAGTGGAAGATAACACGTCCTGAAAGACTGTGATTTAAATAGATACCATAGGGGTAAGATTGCGGTGCAATGCTTGAGTTAAGGTTAAATTATAGCGAACAAAACAAACGACAGTGAGGATGACTTAAGGAAAACAACCAGCACTGAGCACCATTAAAAAAATATTATTGAGTTACTTTTTCATACCCCAAAAAGAGACTTGATTATCAGATTAGAGATACAGGCAAGAATTTATATAAAGTCAAAGGCCCAATTGGCTAGGTAGGTAACATAAAAGTAAGGACAAGTTAAGCACGTTTGCATCAGGCTTAGATATAAGATTGAGGTTTTGATTCATCGATACTACTCCTTCCAAATTGGAGAAGAGGTAGACAGAGTACTACACCCGTTTCGGAACAACACCGATCCTAAAACCAGCTCAACCATATACACAACGCAAACTGATAGCAAACATTATGCAGGAACTATCAGCGGAACTCAAAAACATTTCAGTGGAGGAAGTCTAAGTGAATACTCAGGGTCATGCTGCAAGTCATCAGTAATAATCCAATTAATTTCCATGGCGAAGCTAAACTACAGTAGTCACCTTTAATAACCCGACCGAAGAACCTATACAAGAAGATTGAAGCGGAATTCACAGCATAAATTCCGAATGAAATGCATGCATTGAATCCATAGTTTACAGTTCCTTTGGTTTCCCAATTTTGTTTTGACATCACATTATAAATTGTGCTCAACTCAGATGCATTATTAGAACAACACGAGAAAGAAAACTGTCTTTATTATTGTGAGTGCGGTTCACTAACAAATTTCAATGAAGAAAGATCAAACTTGGTGAATTTAGTGTTATGCTAAATCTAATTGAGACTGCCAAATAATGAAGATGCGCGATTCGTACTGCCACAAATATCAAACGTATTATGAACACATCGGCGATAGTAGGTTGTTGGATAGATATCAGAGTTCAGCCATAAACATATAAAACAGAATAGATCCCAGAAGTGAACACATCGCGATCATATCAAATTGTCTGTAAACCCGGTTGTTAAATTTGAAAAGAATGTTTTTTGTACAAATCAACAGACGCTTTATCTCTGTTTCGGGTAATGGCGAATTCCTTCGTTGCCAAATTATGTCAACTGTCTCCACCACTGGTATATTTAGAAATAAGGTCACATTATACGATACTGTGAGTTTATTTGATATATCGAAATGATCTACTTCTTTGGAAAATTGGACATTTTTCACGCTATAGATGACAAATTTGTTTTGAATGGAGTCCATGAAATAGGCTAACCATAGAACTAGCTTGTAGTATTATGAAATGATCACGAACAGTATGGGTCTTAAAGGTATATTAAATTCAGAGGTTTCGGGTATACCGTACATAAACGGTAGGCGTCCAGCTATTGACTTGAGTTCATTACAGGTTCCGTTGTCGATCAATTTCTTAACAAGGAGTTCTTTGATTCATTTATTTACTCTATTTCTAAATGCCATCGTTATATCCTTTGTTTTATCCACCTGGAATATTTTTGGATAGCTTAGAACTGTGTACACAACCAGTTTTTTTTATTATAAGAAAGTCAGAGCCTTTGAGGATTAAACATGATGATGTCATAATCTTCATTAAAGATTTTTCGGTGCTATTTCATGCTCCTCGGTCAACACCTTTCTATTTCTCGTATGGTGATATGTGGGTGTCGGTTGGCTGCCTTCACACATCCCATTGTCTTCGTTTACAAGCTTTTAGACAGAAAATTGATGGTATGTGTTTAAATAGTGTTTATGTCTATCCGGCTGATGTGCTTCTTGAGGAAATGCAAATTGTGTCCAAGAGATAAGGTTTCCGATTGAATTCGGCCTAATTTAAATTTCGAATTACGGTACTTCCACGAATTCTTCAATTAACTTTTCTTCAACCAATGTATTTGTCAGTTGATTTTTATAATCCATGAAGGTTTTGGGTTATAATCCTTCGAAAAGATTCATGAATGTGAGTCAGAAAATAACATTTGGCTCATTGAGTAAGACATAGTAAGCAGCTAAATGAGACATACGACATTCTGTTATCCAGCACACGCTCCTATGAGAACGGAGGAGGATACATTCCTGAGGCTAAGCTAGTACTAGCTAGCTAGCACTATATGTTCTATAAGCCAATCCAATCCAGATATATAACCTACCCAGTCAGAGAATACACCTTGACAACGTTGGCGAAATTCACCGACTGGGTATACACTCCAGCTGTGTTTATAAAAAAATATATACTTCAAGTATCAAGTACATTGTAAAGACAGAAAAAAGCTACTCTTTAGTTTTCTGAGCAAGGAAAAAAAGTCATTACGTTAAAAAAATTTACGAGTTTTGGCATTGCCTACAGGTTATTTATAAATTAACCGATATTGAATAACATTATTTAAACTCAACGTCATGAAACTCAATTACCTGAAATTATCGAAACCGGATATTAATCAAGATCACACAAAGAGAAATCGGATCTCGACATTTGTCAACAAAGACAACCATTCAAATGACAGAAGTAACGTTCCGCTCAAATTGTGCGCTAACAGTTAGCAATATCCAATGTCGTTTCTACGATATAGAGAGGTGACAAGGCGGAATAAGTGTAGATTATGCAGACCTGAAAACACGAAGAAGCATCTTCAAACAGACAGATAGTGAAACTTGAAATTACTTTTTTTGGAAAAATGAAAATAGCTTAGTCAGAAGAATTTGACAAGGGAGAATAGGCAGTAGTTAGGATGAATCTATGTGTATGCAGATTATCAGTTTGATTGAGTAAAAAAAGATAGGCCGTTTTTCGCAGAGTCCATATATCGCTGCATGATTCTAAAGTGTCCGCTTAAAGCTTTTTATGGTTAACTCAGTATCCTGATCTACGGGTAAAAAATTCCAAGGACAGCAAAATTGAAGGGAAATATATGTGTAAAAATTGGGCACTGTGGCAGTAAGTAATTCCATATTAGTTACATCTAATAAACAAACCAATGTGGAACCAATTGGTGTAGGCCGTGTGGGCTTGACAAAAGCAAAATATGCAACGGAAAGTAAAGAAATTTATTAAATTAAAATAAAGCTATTAGAAACTAGAAAAAATAATTAATATAAGCTCTTACGAAAGAGATGGAAATAGGAAGTCACTCTGACGTCCTACACATCATACTCCTCAGCACACAAAGGACTACCAGATATTAAGGGACAATGGAACTAAGGAATTACTGTAAGCCATGAATTAAAAACAACGACAAATTGTAATGTAACCTCAGCTATGCTATGGGCACTTCCAGGAGCTTTCAAACGATTAGACGAATCTATGTTTAAGTAATTCATGCAACATTGTCAGGCCTCGTTAAGAATACTGCATACAAATGGTGGGTACACGCTTCAAGAAGTAGTCAAATGATATGGGACCAAAGCAGTCAGCGGCAACCCACACCTTCCTGGTAACATAAGGATGGAGCGTTTGAATACCTTCCCATTGTCATACCACAGGAGGAAAGGTGACGTACAGTATACCAAAGGGCGATTTAAGAATCGGCCTTTCTAATCCTTTTCCTCCCCTATATGATACAGTTAAGAGGTCACCAAAGAAATATGCTCAAACTGAAGTCGAGTAAAATACGTGTGATATTTAGATTCTCCCACAAAGTCGTCATTGACTGAAACTTAACACCTGATTCATCACTAATAGGAATATCGCTGAACACTTTCAGAGAGAAATTAGACCTCTGCAGATATGCATATTGCAAGGATTAACGCAGGAAACAAGAACGCTAAATCCTTATTATTTGAATTTGAATAGTCAAAGCAGTCAAATTCAGACTTCTGGCCAGGGATGATAGGTTGAGACTCCAGGTCAATAAGTGTCCATAGAACATGTATCCGCCCAAAACTTGAATATTGTGCTCTCCTGTATAGTAACCTGAGGTCTGCAGACCGAAAAAAAATCGAAAGTGTCCAGCGATTCCTAACGAAACGCATAATAGGGTTTGACCAACCAGTGGAATATGTTGACAGGCGTATGCGTCTGAAATTAGAACCTCTGTGGTTAGGGAGAGTGAAGTGCAACTTATTTCTACTCTTCAAAGTCATTAGGAAACATTGTTATAATAACTCATCCATAACGTGGGAAAATATCAAATCATATCAGCTGCGAAACCTTGACTACCTTGTCAAGGTGGCTACCCACAGAAAATCCATTAGGGCAAACATTTTCACCATTAAATATTGCACTCTTTGGAACCAACTATCTTCTGAAATTAGGTGTTGTGAAAACCCCGATGGGTTTTAACGTAGCCTAGAAAGACACATTAACATGTCCACTCTAGCTTGTCTAAAAGACCACAACTGTTGGTAAAATGGTAAATGAAAGCCCGTCCAGTCTTCGGCTTAGTCAGTTACATATAACTCGGCTCTACTACTTACGCAGCACACATTTAACTAATTTACTGATTTCTATTCTCTGTAATCTTCACTAAGTCGTGTTGGTATAAGTAATTCTGGAAATAATTATATTAGCAGCCACGCCTTTAAATATTTTACATATATATATATATTCAGTTAATAATACAATGTTTTTTGTCGAGATAACTTTACTCAGTCAATAACTACCTTTTCTCATACACTTTTCTAAAATGGAAATTTTGTATAGCTAGTTCTGTTAACCAGGTGTTTTCTTCAGGATCCTTCTACATAATTCTATCACAAATTGTTCCACTACACATTTAGCTCTGCTAAATAGAGTACAACTTAGTTGCTGTAATACAAGCTACTTCTATACTTTATACTTTTTAAATTACACGCAATTTCCTAGTCGTTTATAAAAAATACTTGCATGCATGTATACATGTATAAAGAGGATACTGCTAAGAATGTCCTCAGGTGTGTATGTATCTGGTGACTTAATGGGAAGCGTCTGTCATGATAGCTATTAATTTACAGCATATTTTATGAACGGGACGGGCTCAAAGCAATGCAATACTGCAACTACGGTTATTGCAAAAAGTTGCACAGCTTAACATCAAAAAGGAGGGAGGGTGGCGCATGCTGATCAGCAGATATGGTAGTGGTCACAAATGTGAATCGCTCCAATCTGTAGGACAGCAACATGCATTTTTTGACAGCTCGAGAAGTGAACATTAGTCTGGACCCCCAATAAAAGAAATAAAAGGGCTGCACAGATCTAAATTAGTAATAAAAAGTGCTTTTGCTCCTACCGTCTACAAGCCTGTTCAGCTTCTTGTCAAGATGCTACCCATTGGGCCCTACATAAATTCGTGAGGCATCTTACAGGTCAGCTTGTTCTACCGATTCTAGTTTTCTAGATCTTTGAATTCACTCCTCACTTATTATCACTTACCTACATCATGATGATCTGTTTATTTACTCACTATTATACTCTGATCTTAAATACCTAGGCCTTTATTGAAGCTAAAACTTGCTCTTTGTTCATATTTGTTGCTTGCCCAAAGTCTGGTTGCTTTGATTAAAAACACAACAACACCGATGTTTGAACAAAGCTATATCTTCATCGAAAACATCATATATTCCATTCTTAGACCAATATGGTTGGCATAAAACATTGCAAAGGTATACTTTCATTCCATGTGCTATATAACTTCTTCTTGTATATATCTTGTAAATATACTTCCAATAATGTATTATTCATTTTTGTACCTAGTTCCATTTTGCAGCTGCGCACTCACCCAGATGTACGCTATTCACTGGTTGACCATAACTATCAGCAGGAAACGGAACGAAGTCTGGGTTGTCGCTCAACTTTGATGGTGAACTTAGTAAACGGTCTACAATTTAGCATTTATGAGAACCTGTTCTGATTGCTTGTACAATAATTGAACGATTTAAACTTTTGAAAAAGTATTCATCTATGATACTTCAGGATTGTAATTTATAACATTACTGGTCGTGCCTTTAAAAATGGCATGCATTTCTTGCAAACTTACGCGTTTATAGGAAATATAAATTATTATTATAAATGATGGTAAATGTTGTGAATTGAATGTTTCACAGTTCACCAAAATAAAGTCGATGGCGGCAGTTTTGACAAAATACGCAGAGGTTTTTAAACATGTTACAAAATGACTAGTGTAACAACAGAAGACAAGGGTCAGGCAGCAGAACGTTTATTATGGAAAATCAACACGTACTTATAGATTTTGATGTACATTATTGTAGGTTAATGTTAGTAGAAAATACAGTCTGTTGATGGTTGTTTCTCATACAAAGTTAACCTTGCATCTCTTGTGGCTGTGTCAGTTCATCTATATGTTAACTGTATCCGACTGTCCATCTTGACCTTGACCTAAGTTACTGTCAACCAATTTGGCTAGCAACAATCTCTCACCACAAAATGACTAATATTTGATACACAAACATTGACCTCAATTACTGTCAACCAATTGGCTAGTAGACGGCTCTCACCACACTCGTCCCCCTGTCAAATAGTACGGACCGAAGTCGACTTGATCTTCTTGGTGCTGGCGTCATCGTTGGCTTGTCTCGCTCTATCCATTTCTGGAGCTCGCTGATGTTCACCCGCTTCTCTCTGTTTGCATTTTTGATGGTATATGCGTGCCCCGTCTCGCGGTGACCGTGTATAGTCCTTCCCACTTTGGTAGCAGTTTCCGCGACCCTGGCACGTATCCACCGGTGTTTCGCCTGTCTCTACATTTGACTTGATGTCCGATCTCGAATGTGAGGTACTTCTCCTTTACCCTCAGTTCGGCTTTCACAGCGTCCACTTTCTGCTTTCGTTTTACGTTGTTGATAGCTTCTATCCGCTCCGTCCACCATCTCGTCATACTCCAATGCTGATGGAGGGGCCAGGTCTTGTTATGTATCGGTATTCGTGGTTTCCTCCCATACATCAACTGAAACGGTGCTTTCTTCGTCGTTTCTTGTGCGGACGCACGATGTGCTAGCAGAATCAGTGGAAGCTCTGTCTCCCAGTTACCGCCCTTTGTGGCCGGCCACTCTTTCAGGGTGCGGTTATTTCTCTCCGTCAGTCCGTTTGTTTGTGTATGATATGGCGTTGTTCTAATTTTCTTGATACCTAACTCTTGCGGCCGGACTTTAAACTCTTCGCTTTCAAAACACGGACCTTGGTCTGTCAATATCGCTTCTAGCACACCGTGATTTGCAACGATGTGTTGCACCACTGCTTTTGTGATCGTTTTTGCGCGTTGACGAGGGATCGCGACTGCGTCTAGCCATCGTGTGGCATGTTCTGTCATGACCAGAAGATACTGATTGCCATTGGAAGTTTGTGGAAAAGGTCCCATTACATCTACTGACCACAGGTCGCCTAGTAGACAGCTCCCACCACACTAGGAGTGTAGGTGATAATAATCTCCTTTATTCCAAAAACAGTACTTGTAATACAGAATGGAATTCTCAGCATTTGTCACAATGTTGCATCTGATTTACTTAAAATATAGGTAAAATTAAAAATTAATCAGAGGAATTTGTCGACGTTTACGACATGAAGTCGAAAATATTCGAAGCACGAACTGAGAATAATAAATTTGGTAATAATAACAGTGAGTTTGTTTCAAACAGTATTGTCGATTCAGTTTGGAAATTTTAGCATGTTGTAGATTATTGAATCTAATGTTCTGTTGATATAGTATAGTGAGGGGAAATACAAAAAAATGAAAAGTTGTTAAACAGCTTAAATGATGTTCACAACTATGAAAATATAAGCAAAAACAAAAATTGAGGGGATTATAAATATAAGAAATTCAATAACAATAAAGTTTCATGTCGTAAGGGTTGAGGAAATGGTTTATCTAGTAGTGCAAAGAAGGTTAGTTAGTTCATGCCTAACACTATTTTCATCACATAACTTTCGTTTACATCGGAAACTGAAATTAACAGTCTGACGTTTGGAAAGATTTAGTTTAAGACCGTTAGGCGAGGACCACTTGCTAATTCCTGATAGAAAGCTGTTCATCTTAGTACAGTGTAGATGGGAGTTAACAGACACTGAATAGTTAGATCATTGGCATACTTAACAAAGTTTAATTCATCAGAGTGAGGCAAGTCATGCAAGAAGAAAGAAAACAGAAAAGGAGAAAGGACAGCGCCTTGAGGGACACCAGCCTCAGTAAGCAACGAAGTGGACGACTTCCCCTTATATACCGTGTACTACTTTCTTCCTGGGAAATAAGAGTGCAGCCATTTGACAACTCAACAGTTAGTTTGAGTTCCAGCAAGCTTGTTTAACAAAATATCCCTAGGTACTGAGTCGAAAGCAGATATGTAATCTAGGAAGGTGCAGCGAAAAAATTTAGCCCCCTTGTCTAAGCTGGAGACAATGTTATGGTGTAAGACTGCAGTTGCATCTAAAGTACTTCTACTGTGTTTATAGGCGAATTGTTTAGAATCGTTAAAGACCTTAAGTGAAGGTTGAGGATTAATTAGGAGTAACTTTTCCATAGCTTTTAGAAAAGGAGAGGTTATAGCCATAGGTCAAATTTTAAACATGTTCCAGTAGATGACTTAGGTATAGGTACAATTTTAATGTCCTTCCAAACGCCAGGCACAACATTTCTGGAAAAAGATTCATTAAATATGTCCATGAGAGGATAACGCAGAATATCTGCACACATTTAAGGAATAACAATTGGCGACAGGGTTTCAGATTCATTGCAGTTCAATACAGTCAAATAAAACCCAGATCATCCAGTGTACAAATGCAACTTCTCCTTCATCAACAACAACAGTTTGAAGCTTGCCAGCTCAACTTGATTGAAAAACTTACAAAGCAGTTTTCAATTCAAAAATATCGGCAGTTCCAACTCAGAGAAAACCGAATCTATTGGGAGTTCAATTGTAGAGTTCAATTTCGAACCTTCAACAGGCGTGACGTTTGAAGCTTGGTTTCGACGTTATGAAGATCTGTTCCGGGTTGAATGCGCTCACCTAGATGATTCGGCCAAAGTGAGACTACTCCTTCGGAAACTTGTTCCAGCCGAACATAGCAAATATGTCAATCATATTCTACCAAAGAACTCCGGAGAACTCAACTTTGAAGAAACCTATCAAACGTTAACCAATATTTTCCGTGAACATTTATCTCTCTTCAGGATCCGTTACAACTGTTTCAAGATATCCAAAGATCCAGGAGATGATATTCTCACCTATGCTGGTAAGGTGAATCGTGAATGCAAGCGATCGAAAATTCGATCACTTACGGATGACCAGTTTAAATGCCTGGTCTTTGTCTGCGGTCTCAAATCTTCAGTTGACAGTGATGTTCGTACCCGAATCCTTGCAGAGATTGAACGCAAACCGGACATGACTTTACAGGAGGTAACTGCTGAGTGCCAGCGAATCATCAATCTAAAGCATGACACGAAGTTGATTGAGGACGGCCAAGTTCATGGATTTACTTCTTTTCAGGCTGTCAAGTTAAACAATTCTCTGCAAGTCAAACACAAGCCTCCCACAAATTGTTGGTTTTGTGGATCGTGGCATTTTGGTAAATTTTGCCCGTATAAAAGACATAAATGCAGTATCTGTAACAAGTATGGTCACAAGGAAGGACTTTGTCCCCCAGTGAAACCTAGATCAATCCGATCTCACAATACGATGGCACAGTCACGAAAGTTTCGATCTCGGTCGACGAAACCTCAAATCAGCAGTATGTCCGCTACCTCCAAAGTTGACTTCGAGTCAAAAAGAAAGTTTGTCACACTTTCTATCAACCAGAAGCCAGTTTGACTACAGTTAGATACTACTTCTGATATCACAATCATATCTCCCCAGACGTGGCCGGCACTCGGGTGTCCATCTTATCAGAGAAGGGAGCATACTGCAAGAAACGCGGCGAGTGACGTAATGAAATTATCTGGCCAGATTGAATGCGACGTAACTTTCCGGTTGACCTCGTTCCGAGGAACATGCTACATCACCAATCATCATGATTTGAACTTGCTTGGTATTGACTGGATCGAAAAGGTGAAACTCTGGGATGTCCCACTGAACTCAGTTTGTTCCAATGTACAGTGCTCAGATAGTCCTACCAACATGTTGATGCATCCGAATTCGACCGCAAAGTTCATCAGTCATCTTCGCACCGAACACGCTGCCGTTTATCAAGAGTCTTTGGGTTGCTGTAACGTACAAAAAGCCAGACTATACCTCAAACCTGATATCAAATCAGTTTTCAGACCAAAACGCCCAGTACCGTATGCCGCATTGTCGTCCCTTGATGCAGAGCTTGATCGTTTAGAAAAGTTGAATGTAATCAGGCCAGTCGATTACTCAACCTGGTCAGCCCCCATTCTGGTTGACAAGATAGCAAACGGTACCATCAGACTTTCTGCTGATTTCTCAACAGGACTCAATAATGCCCTTGAAGATCAACCGTATCCACTACCAGTACCGCAAGATCTATTTGTCAAACTGAATGGCGGTAAATACTTCAGTAAACTTGATCTAGCTGAGGCATACCAACAGATCGAGGTCAAAGATGATTCTAAAGAGCTTCTGACAATCAACACTCACAAAGAACTGTATCAGTTCCAGCGACTCCCATATGGTGTTAAACCTGCTCCTGCTATATTCCAGCAGATAATGGATCCAATATTAGCTGGTGTATCGAGAGTGGCCGTTTACCTCGATTGTATCATAGTCACAGGAGAAACTCAATTCGAACTCTTCAATCGGTTGGATAAAGTCCTGACAATACTCAGTGATTCCGGTTTCCATTTACGTCCGGATAAGTGCAATTTTCGCATGACTTCAGCGAAGTACCTGGGATTCATTTTTGACAAAGATGGTCGCAAACCCGACCCCTCCAGTGTGTCAGCAATTCAACAGATGCCTGCCCCTAATAATCTAAGTACATTGCAGTCCTTTATGGGGATGATCAGTCACTATATTGCGTTCCTGCCAGATTTACATCGTCTCAGGGCCCCAATGAATCAGTTGCTCATTAAGAATGCTAAATGGAACTGGTCAGAGGAATGCCAACAAGCTTTCATCAAGGTCAAGAAATTACTCCAGTCTGACCTGCTGTTAACACACCACAATCCAAAGCTGGATATAACATTAGCTGCAGATGCGTCCAAATACGGTATTGCCGCTGTCATTTCACATGTGTTTCAAGACGGTGTTGAAAAGCCAATAGCATATGCATTGCGAACATTGACAAAGGTAGAGCAGAATTACAGTCAGGTAGAAAAGGAAGGATTAGCGCTCGTGTTTGGGATTCAAAAGTTCCAGAAAATGCTACTTGGCCGAAAGTTCACACTTTTTACTGATCACAAACCACTATTATCGATTTTTGTCTCCAAGGAAGTTATTCCAGTCTATACAGACAATCGACTCCAACGATGGTCGACTATGCTACTCGGATACGACTTTCAGATCAAGTACAAATCTACAAAGGATTTCGGGAATGCAGATGTCCCCCCGCGTTTACTCAGCTATAACAAGCCGGCAAAGAAGAACGCTGTGATCGCCGGCGTTTCTGTCGATGAAGACGTGTGCCACGTATTGATGACGGCAATAAACACTTTACCTGTCCCAGCCAACATGGTTCAACGAGAGACGCAGCGTGACCCGACATTACAGTCAGTTCAACGGTATCTGCGTCGTGGCTGGCCCTCGTGTATTGATTGTCCAGATTTAAAACAGTTCTATCAACGACGACATTCGCTATCGCTGGTCAATGCCTGCATTATGTTTGGCGGACGTGTGGTCGTGCCTCGAAGTCTCCAACAAAAAGTGATAAGTCAACTACATTTTACGCATCCTGGTATTGGCCGTATGAAATCGTTGACACGCTGTTACTTCTACTGGCCAAATATCGATCGTGAATTAGAAGTGATGGTTTGCTCGTGTTCTTGCTGTGCTCAGGCTCTGAAAATGCCTATCAAGACAGACCTACAGCCGTGGCCCAACCCAGGAAAACCGTGGTCAAGAATCCACATAGATTTTGCCAGCCCAATCAATGGCAAAACGTTTCTCGTGGTAATCGACGCATATTCCAAGTGGCCGGAGGTTTTCATTATGCAAAATACCACAGTGACGATAACATTAAATAAGTTGGTTCAGCTTTTCAGCAGATTTAGTGTTCCAGAGATCATCGTTTTCGATAATGGACCTCAGTTTACAGCTGAACAATTCAAACAGTTATGTGAGCGGCTAGGTGTTCAGCATATCCGCAGCCCGCCTTACCACCCTCAGTCAAATGGACAAGCAGAGCGTTTTGTTGATACACTCAAGCGCGCACTTCAGAAGTCAAACGGGAATGGATCGACAGAGGATGTATTGCACAATTTCCTCTTCATTTATCGAACCACAACCAACCCATCATGCCCAAATCAAACATCTCCCGCAGAAATTATGTTTGGAAGAAGATTACATACTACTTTGGATACAATTATCCCGATCCCATCAAGACGGAGCAAATGTGGTGGAAATGGTGAATTTCGGTTCAATAGACGTCATGGCACCAAGCAAAGAAGTTTCATGGTTGGTCAGTCGATACAGGTTCGTGATTACATATGGAGGGATCGCCCATGGGTTTCTGGAGTGATCGTTGGAAGAAAAGGCCAAGTCACTTATAAGGTCAAGGTTGGAGACCTTATTTGGGTCAGGCATGCCAGTCAAATAAGAAATAGACTAGTTGGTAAACAGTTGAACGATTCCAAGTCCGCCGACGTACAATATGAGCTATTGATAGATACGACGGATCCGAAAACGTCACATGGCAAAAATAGTCGAAACAAAGGCATAGTGTCCCAGCAGCCAAGGAGATCACAACGACAACCAAGACCGCCAAAGTACCTACAAGTGACTCCGCGATACAAAAGCTACCGGTAGCCCTATCTAAAAAGGAAAGGTGTTAGGAAGAGGCAAAACACATGCAATTATCAGGTCATTATCATGTCTCAGTCAGGTTATTATCGCGTCATTAACAAGTCGTTGACATGCAATTGTTCCTGCTTCTGATGGGACGCTTGCACAATTCCAACTCTCAACCGGATTGGCTGATTTTCAGTCTATCTTATTTTCTGTATAAATACAGTTACTTTTGTCATAATAAAAAACCCGGTTTTATCGCTGATTCCTGCGTGTTCTGCTTCACCAGCTAACTGGTCAGTGGTTAAGCAGTGACCTCGTGACAAAAGATCTAGCATCATAACAAGTGGCGACGGGGATGGGATAGGTCTAAATTTTAAACGTGTTCCAGTAGATGATTTAGGTATAGGTACAATTTTAATGTCCTTCCGGACGGCTAGAACCACATTTCTGGAAAAAGATTCATTAAATATGTCCATGAGAGGATAACGCAGAATATCTGCACGCTTTTTAAGAATAGCACAAGGCAAACCATCTGGACCCAGGCTACAAGAAGGGTTCATAGACTGGAGACACTTCATCTGCTTACTACTAGTAGTTTCTATAAAAAGCTTTCATATATTAGACGCAGTTTTACAGGATATAAACTTTTGGTTGTGAATTGAATTTAATCTGTGCATTTCAGACTTGATTAGGATGTTAATTCTTTTCAAACCAATATTATCCTCCATTTTATATAACTTTTCTTTTGCCTGCCGAGCTTTTTGAGTTGGGGGGAGAAAAAACGGTCAAATCTGATGAAGAGCGATCCTCTGGGACAACAGGTGTCAAGACAAAATTTGAGATAACATGTAACGTTAGAGATAGTGTCATCAAGTGTTCCTTAAACAAGTCCCACCTTGTGTCTTTAAGCATGCCCCTAAGATTCTGAACATCCTCCATAGAGTAACATCCATGTACAGTTTTTTTATTATTTTTGTTATTTTTGATTACAGCTTGATACCACACCGTATTTTCAGTACAAGTGTGGAATTTTCAGCATGGATATCAGTAGCCCAAATTTTGCAGGCCGACCATAGATATCTGGTGTGTGTCGGCAGGGGATGGAACCCTGGACCATGTGCATGATCGGTGAGAGTCCTAACCACAGTGCCACCGACGCACTTGGAAATTTCTGAAAAAGCTCTCTTGAGGACCTTTCCATAATTTTTAGGTAAAACCTGTACAGGAACAGTCTTCTGATGCACGGAGTACACTATAAGGATCGTTACAACTCACAATGATGCTTTTTCTTAAGGTTATTATAAATATGTGAATCAGGTTGAAAACATTTCAAATAATCGCGAGAGTAAGTTTTACGATTTTGACACATAATTGAATAATTAAAACAAAACAAATACAAGTAATTGGATGCATTATTAGTGACGGAAAATCTTGGTAGCCCAAGGTTTAAGCAAGATGATTCAAGAGGATCTGCGGGGTACAAGAAATTCTGCATATGAAGGCAAGGCTTCAGTTGGTACACGCTACCCTTCGGATTATGACTTATAATCAGCGGTTTTTCCGAGGTAGCAACAGTTAAGGAAGCTGATTATTATTTCGGATGAATATACTGGCAGACTACAAATTGCTTAATCCATCCCAATTGAGCAAACTGAAATATATCACATATTCTCGTATATCGCGAAGGTTTCATCCAAGGAACTCTCCATTATTTACTCACTCAATTTTCTTATGTTTTTAGTTTCTTGGTGCATTCCCCAGTTTCCCTAAAATGGGAAACTTTAAGTAAATTTTCTAATAACCAGAGGTTTTTCTTCCCTAATCGTACTTGACGAGACATATACTGAAAACGGTAAGGCAAGTAGATAATGGCGTGGTATGTTCTGTAACTGAGTATTGCAGTTTCTTGTTTTTGAACTAATATAATGCGTTTTAACTGTATAGCCCTGTGGATATAAGTTTTTTACTCGTGATACATTACGAAGTCAGCAATTCAGATATTTTCCCTTCTACACAGGGATAAGTTTTGAGTCTTTTGAGCATATGAACTTACCAACCTCGTGCAAAACATTTGTTTAGGTATAAAGATATGTATATTCATAGAAATAACTAACAGTAAAGACATGAAAGTGTTGCACAGAGTGCCTTCTCTTGAAGTAATTCAAAAACACTTGCTTGTCATCTTTAGGAGTAGATAAACCAAGAAAGATTCTACTCATAAAATGAACAAGATCTCTGTAGGTGATATCATTTTTAGATTCATCCATATCTGCAGTCCTACTCTACAGTATTTCCGAGGTACCTTAATCGATATAATGTGGGTCCTCAAACTAGGATACACAAAACCGATGGAATGTTGACAGCTTAATTTTTTACGAAATGAAAAGCAGAGAAGCCTCAACCAGCAGTGTGTACCACCTGTTCATAATCCAAAAGGAAGATACAACTGGTGTCCAACACAGTTTTCTAAATCTTAGCCAACTCGAGCGTACAGAATGCCTCGCAGCTACAAATGGCGATAATGACTGACTTTGCAGAACTATTATCCTTCCGCTATTCCTATGTCACTTAATGAAATACATTTAATGGCTGTTAGCAGACTGTTCCCACAAGCCTAAGGTAAAAATAAAAGCAATCATGTACACTAATCACAAGCCAAACTAAGTAACTTAAATAATACTTACGAATTATATATGTCCAAACCAAGTAAACTTTTAACGGTTTGAAAAAATTTGGGCATTTGACAACTGAAAATGCCCTCAGACAGACGAACGATGACCAAGTTAGTAAACTTTATTTTGATGTCATAACAGACGTACCTTTGTTATTTGGTTTAGTGATTGATCTTCATTGCCATTTTTACTTTCAATATGTCCCTCTATTTTTTGACCTAAGTCTATTTTCTCACCCCCTAACTGTTTGTTATACATATGCTGAGATTTAGTTAATTCCGGTTTAATAATACTTTGATAAAGCTATTAGCATTAAATAGCGAAACGTCAGTAAAAACAATATCATTTTGTTTTTCATTCATTGGGAAATGCAAAAACCTTTATTATAATGAATACTTACCAATGCCTGTAAAAGACATGAAGAAAAATATTACTAAATACATATCAAACGACATTTATCCAATCAATTACGAGCATGCGAAAGCTTCCATTTTGTATTCTGTCTCCGTTTTTCGTGTTAACAATGGTGAATTTAGTTATGAGTCCTTGGGTTCAGTGTTGCTGAAACATTTCACTGAAGTCCTGCTGACGTATCGGAAACGGTGCAAGGCTCTGACGGCATTTCACACAAGGCCTGGAGATGCAGCCACCTGGATACAAAGTCGAGAATGAAAGCAGATGTGAACTCAGACCATCATATAGTTCAAGGGACCTTCAAGGTGAAGCTGAAATCCCTGAAAACAACTGGAAGCAGACCACCACAATTCAAGTTCAACATTCAGAAACTTTGCTTTACCTTGCTTTATCAATTCATTACCCATGTAATCAATTGTTTTCATCAAAGGCACATAAGTGAATAAGGAAGATGCATCCATTGATATATCATATATTTGTCCTTCACATTAAATCCTTTGATCGTCTCTACAAACTCAAAACTTTCTTTTACGCTATTCTTCACGAGTTACTTTGTAACGGCAGTTGAATGGAATGGCGGGCCAGAAATAATGGGGACTGGTCTAAGTAGCAAGGCGTTTTTCTAAATGAGTAAATTGGAAATTGCTGAAATCAATAAAAGCGCACTTGATCTGATCGCACAGTGAGCACAGCGTTCTCATAATCACTTTAAGTTAGTGACAGAAGTTCCCACCATCGCTTACATAACTCCTCAATTTCTTTTCAATTGATATGATTATGAACAATAAATTTTGTTCGAAACGTCATCCAGTAAATGATACTGTTTCACCGTGTGATATATCTAATAAACAAACTAATATGGAATTACTTACTACCACAGTGCCCAAGTTTTACACATACATTAATGAGTTTAGGGATATTTTCACGGTATGATAAGGTTAAGGAAAGATAAAGGTTATTCCTTAAGTTAGAAGACTAGACATTCACATTCACAGAATGCGGTTAAACTACTCTGTTGATAATCCAACTCAAAACTGAGAGGTATTTTAGTCACACGTCAGAAAAAGTTACTCTGTGTAACAGTGTCATTCCTATAATTACATTACTTGACAACAACAATCAATAGACACCAATGTTAAGTGACCTTGAATCTACCAGTTATATTCTTCCTGTTGAAAAGTAGCATCTGCCTAATAAGAGTTTATTTATAGGACATATATGTGGTGAAACTGAATTTTACAGTGCATATGTCTCTAAGATGTTGTAGAAACTGGTCCCAGTTTATCATAGGAGTGTCCGTAGACATATCAAACCAATGACGATTCAAAAGTTCAACAGTGGCTGTGTATCATATCATATCGGGAGCCATTTACTATCATAAAACATTTTTTTAGATGGACCTAGACTCCTTCACTAGATTTTATATGAGTTCCACTTAAAGGATCTACAAATTCAGAAAAATAGTTGACTTTGTGATGAACATAGTCTAGTGATGATAGCTGTGCATAAACTTTCCACTGTAGTGTGTGAATGGCAGTTTTCAGTCTTTGTATCATCAGTATTAAAACATCTGTGCGAAACTTGCAACGAAAACTATTAGCATCCATGTATAATGCCAAGCCATCTTACTGGTCGATTCACGGCCATTCGACTTTGATGTCCATTCCTTATTGTTGCCCATTATTTTCATGAATACATGTACTTCATGCGCACAAATCGCTTATATCGTTTGTATGATGCTATCATCTGTACGTTGGTACTTACTGATGCTTAATGTTCAATTTTTCCCTTATAGGAGTCCCTGAAGTCAGATTAGACCAATTTCTGATCATCAATTTACCGATAAAACTGTAAATTATCTTGTTTCTTGAGTCATTCATCACCCTGATTCTATTTTTTTGGTGACTATAGAAACTGCCGAAGAAATTTGTGTCAGTCTCATGGATAGAATTAGTGAAATCGTCCGTACGTTTGACCACGTTGTAAATATAATCAAGGGATTCATTATAATAAAAAAATTTTTTGTATTTCCTAATGAATAAAAAACCAAATGATTTCGTATTTACTGGCGTTTCGCTATTTAATGCTATTAACCTTACCAAGGTATTATATAGTCAAGGGATGACAGTTCGCTACACTTTTCTCCACTCCAATGAACCTGTTGTCCAAGTAGTAGCTAAATACTAAATGTGTATAAGGTTCTCTGCATAATTTGCGTACATAATTAAGCCTACTTACTACGGACTCATCTGACTGGTTGGTAAAAGTCATTATACTCATTCACTAGGTAGCTTCCTTATGGGCCGCTTTAGTTTAGAGTCGCCCTTAAACTTAAGAAAACATAACGCTCACTAAGAGTATAGATTTTAAGAAAAAATACCTGGAGGATAAGCACAATACCGTGTCCTCCGTCGGCAATTTATCAGAGGTAAGCATGATTTGATTTGGAATTATCTTTAATTGTGGTCCCTAAATCTGATTATTTCTTTAAGGTCAGCTTTGGAAGATCTTTATTTAGGCTATGATAGTTCAACTTCCCCATACTCCATCAAAATGTCCAAGGTCTATTTTTATATCAAGAAGGATTTGACTGGTAACGATGTTTTTAACGTTAGTATGAGTGCTTCAAGGTCGTTTTTGGGTTGTCCTTGACTTTGGCTGCTATAATTTAACTGTTCCTATTCGCAATTTATTTGCTGCATCTGCAGCAAAGTTTGTGTGGATTTTGCATTTTCTCTTGATGTCTGTTGCGTAGCACTGCTGAGGATTATTAATAATTCAAGCACATATTTATCAAAGTTCAACGACTTCTCAGCAACATATCAGAGATCTCAGGATTGTTAATTTTGGTGATTTTGGATTGCATCCTTACAGAAGCAGGATAAATATGGTTAACAGATTTCACCGCATAAATCCTTTCGATGGCAGCGTACAGGAGAATCAGAGTGCGATTTCAGCTTTATATGATGGTAGTTTAAATCAAACTTCTAAATATTTTAGCTCAAACGGGTATAAAAAATGTGGAAAAAGGTTTCTCAGAATCTATGTCTAACGACTATTTCAGCGTCCCATTTGTAAGTTTATTGTTTTTGAAAAACCCAATCCTAACAAATATACATTCCGTCCAGATACACATTAATGAGACCTCCACAGTGGAAGATTTGGAAGATGCAATTCTCAAGTGTAAACATATGTTTTTGGCCTTGTCAAAGGAGTCATCGGAAAAAAAAGAGCGCCTCTTAGATCGATTAATTGAGTTAAGAAGGATTTTACAAGATGTTAAAGTAAGCCATGTAATTATTGTTATTCCATTTAATCGCAGATAAACGTAATAAATATCTTATTTTAATGAACACAATAGGAAGTCTGACTAATTATTCAGACTTGTGACTCATACAGAATTTATGAGTGATACAATGTTTTTCCGCAAAGTCACTTTTAGTGATAATGAGTCATACACATCTGCATTAAGTTACTGAGTGAGGCATCAAGTATCTCGCCCATCCCATTAGTGCAGCAGTTTAACGGGAGCCTAGGGAATCCTTTGTATGCATCCTCATATTTCACCTTACACCTACTTACCAGGGCTGATACAATTTCTATAATAATCGAATGGGTCGACATGGTTCACCAGTCTTCTCCGTGTAGTCTAATCAGATATTGACTCAAGTTAGTTCTAAAGGAACAGTTTTGCATACAGGCTTTGACATACACGTCGTGGCAGTGTTGACAGTTTCTCAGTCAAATGAGGCACTTTTCGCAACATAGGGAAATGGAAACGTAGAAAAAGTTGAAATAATCAGTGCTTGTAATCAGTAAACGGAAATCATATCTGATGCCTATATCCCCTCTAAAATTTTGGTCAGTTTATTCAGAATTCCGTGCTCTAATTATAGATTATTATTACGCGTGAAACTTCAACAAATGTTCATTAGTTTTCAAAAATATAAATTGATTACTGAGGGAATGAACTGTTATGGACAGGCGATTAGAACATTTGTTATTCTTGTGAAGCTTTTATTTATTCTTGTGCGGTATTTTAATTATATTAGGTCTAAGTTGAAAACATCTAAAAACAATCAAACTAAAACACTAATAAATGTAACTCTGACCACCAGATGACTGCATTATGTGGGTGAAGATATGAGTAGATATGGCTCCAGATGGATTACAGACACATTTAAATACTCCCTTCTTTTGAATTCTAAGGGTTTCACTTTTACTTCCGGTTAATAAATATATCAACTTTTGGTTCGTTTGTGGCTGCCAGCAATTGTGCATATGCTGTTCACTTCAGCTTCTAACCTTTAATTGACTGTTACCTTTGAGTTGGCGTAAATCTGAAGTTGGTTAGTAATTAATGTGCCTACTTTGTTCAGTAAAGTTTTGTTTGATTGTGTTTGGTTTAACTGATCCTTTTGTTTTTTGTTTGGTTGCAAAGGAATTCTCTGGTATGTCTACAAACTCAAGTCGGCATAGCCTTGGATGTACTCCGGCAGGTGTCCTAAATACATCATCAATTTCACGAAATTTATCCCAAGTATCATTACCTAGTTTGTCTTATCAGACAATAAGTCCAGAAGGATCTCGTTCCTCATTACGACATACGTCATATCCTGGTGGCCATGATTTCCAAATGGTTTCGGCTATACGTCACTTAGGAAGAACTTGTGAATGTTGTGGACGTATTGTTCGCCGTCCAACTGGTAAGATATTCTCATGCCGAACATGCCACATTATATGTCACTTTGATGGTTGTCTTAATAGCTTGGTACGTAGGTGTCCAGGTGCACCGCATTTATCCAGCACAGTATCTGGGTGTTATTTGGGCTTTCGGCGCCTGCGAACTGAAAGTGAAAGTGGTGCCCACAAAACTTCAGGTTTATCCCCTACTGTTAATTTTCCTGACCTGAGACACCGAATTTCCTTCAAGTATTTGGACGTTTCCAATCTGTCCTTCATCTCAGCAAATCTAACATCTCAGTCTTGGACGTGTGCAGAATGCTCAAAACCTATCAATTTTTCACCCTCAGATGCAGTTTTGCCAAGACGTTTGAATAAATCCAATTGTGCTAAAGCTATTAATGAAGTTCTTGAAAGAGGTATCGGAGCGCTTGTCGGGAAAGCTTTTGAGGATTTGTTACCGAAATCCGACAATGTCGATCAAATGACTCCTCAAATAAGTTCTCAACAACCATCTTTGTCTGCTTACTTAATGAAGTTTGTTTCTCCTGAGTTATTTATGGCAGATTCCAATCAGTTGAATGATCCTTTAAAACACTATGCAATTTCTGCTTCAAATGTTACTTTTGAGCCAATACAAACATGGTATGATGCATGTGTTATGCAGGCGTTCAAAAAGGTTAGTCGTCCGATTCCGTCGTCTCTATTAATAGACATTCAAAACGGTCATTTAAAATTTGACAAGCCATCCAGCGTTTCAAACTTGTTAGAAAATTCTAGTTCAGACTCTCCCTATACATTGGATTCCGCCCACCTATGCTACTACTCAGGTTATTTCTATTGTTCTAAGTGTCACTGGGGAGATACGTTTCAAATACCAGCTTGCATGTTTGTTATGGGTGATTATAAGGCTAAACCGGTAAGCCCTGTAATTTTACATTTCGTTACGTACTGAATATGTAAAGTGATAAAGTTTTGACCAACCGAATTTTTTTCCAATAATAGAGAGTGTCATATAGTTCATTATTGAGAAATAATTTATGAACCTAAAACCTAGTAAATGTGCCATTACAACTTAATTCACAGTAACTTAGGAAAACGTCATTTTATTTGATCCTGAGGAGACCGATATATTGTTTACTTCCAGAGACAATATTTCTACAGGTAGGGAATAAAGTTAACAAGCCAGTGCTATCTTCAAGCAAAAACTTTCAAATTTACTCCCCATGAAACTGATATTCTTTTCAAACAAGCATGCTTTTACCTGTAGTGTATTTTTTGATTCCTGAATAACGATTCTGTTATCTGTTAGGGAAACAAAAAAAGCGAAATTGTCCATAAGTCAGGCATACCTTTGCAAGCTCTATGAGTTCGTTTGTCAGCAGTTTATATATATGGATGTAACGTAGGATACGTGGTGCAATTTGCCTGTAAGAAAAACATGCTCTTATAACTTAAGCAAGGATTCGCCTTATATTAATTCTCAAAATACTTTCTGTCGGACCTGACAACCTGCAGTTACAGTTATTCAGAAGAAATGCCATTTTTATCTAATATTATAACTTTTGCATATTTCTAAACGAAGAGATTGCTAAACAAAGAATAGTGGAGTCGGCGTCAATTTATTTTTTGTTGCTTTGTGAAGATTTCCTGGCTAGATTTCTTGATACTTTATATATATATATATATATATATTTATATATATGCGATTTTTTGTTTAGGTATGCAGAACGTCATACCTGTGGCTGAATTATGCTTGGTCTCGTCACTTATTCCGCGTTCCTCTTTCGTGGTATTATCATGAACCTTTAGCCAGACAAGTATGTTCACTTCGTTCAAGGATTTTCAGACTTCAACCTTATTTTAACGTTTGTTCAGATGCCAAAAGATATGCTTCCGACATTGAAGTAAGTGCTTCGTAGTGTATTTTTGTTTTATGACATTTCTGATTATTTGTTACACTTTAAATTTTTATTCTTGCATTGAACTTGTGTTTTAGATGAATATAGTTGTACAGTGTTGCCTTAGTGGTTCGGTGGTAGAATGCTTGCCAATCACGAATGTGGTCCGTGGCTGACGCACTCCTAAACCTCGTTAAGCTGGTAATAAGAGAGGTAGAGAGGAAAGGTTGGGCACGAGCTAGCAACCTCACCCCGTAAAAACAAACACCACTGCTACCGAAGCCCTATGTTCCACTAAGAACGTTAGGGAATGAAATAAAATTCATGGATAATCCCCATCCAGGCATTAATGATAACAAAACACGTAGATCAGCGAAGAGTTTCTTTACGGCGAATTCATTTTCTTAGCTGTACAATCGCAAATATATGTGTTATTTTGTATTTATGTGTACATTAAAATAACTATAACCAATTGTATTTTGTATGACAAACTTAATGTACACATACATACAAAATAACATATATATTTGCGGTTGTACAGCTAAGAAAATGAATTCGCCGAAAAGAGACTCTTCGCTGATCTACGTGTTTTGTTTTCATTAATAAAATAAAAGCAAGATAATAAAGCCATACAGCTGAGTCGAAAATTCATATATCAGTAGTGTAGTGTAACGGTAGAAGACAAGAGACTTGGTAACGAAATGTTTATTTCGTATTTGATATCTCTATATAGGGAAATCATGTGCACCTTATCTCCAAATTGTCATTTGCATAGGTTTTTCGTGTTGTGCTATTTCTACCCTTCATATTGTGTTTCTCTGTCATTTTTCCCATGTTTTGTCGCAGTACTTGTTCATTTCCTGACTGATGTCAAATCTATTACTCCGTTATTTTATGTTTTTGTGTCAATGAACGTCTCTTTATATAATACTGATAAATCTTGTCAGTAACACGCCATAATAGTACTATTATAGAAAACGATAGTAAAGTGATAGTTCGTCTGTTGGAGTAAGACATATATATACCTAACATTGTTATTAAGTAGAAGCGTTACAGTCTTATTTATGAATATGAGTTATAAAATAATCACGACCATTTGTCGTAAAGAACATAACAAAACAACGGATTATTCTATTAATAATACATGTAATAAAACAAGCATATATCGGATTCATTTTAATAGACCCCTGACAAAAACACGGTGTTTAGTACTGAATTATGTAACGTTCAATGTTACTCAAAATCCCCTGAGGAAGTCGGAAATTCATGATGATTCAAGAAAAGTCAGTTAATTATGTTCACAAATGCCAGTCTCGGTTTTTTGATGAAATCAAAAGGAAATGTTCCAGGAAGGTCTAAGAATAAAAAAAGTTTATGTATTTATTTATGTATATACACTAGCAATTAAATTTATGTCATCTGGTCACTCAGTGAATTAATGGTAACAACTGCTGTTGTGTGAATGTGTCATTGACTTAAGCACTCGGTTTTCAGCCAAACGAATGGTTCACAAGTTTGAGTCTCACTCCACCTACTTCAGTCTCAGCAACTGAGTAGTGTTGTCAGCTGTCACACGATAAAGATTGCTCTTAACCTGATACACATAAAGTCTGCTCCAGACAAGTTAGTTCAAACCAAAAAAACTTCTCAAGAATTTGAAGTTATGAAAACGTGTATGAAGAGACCTCGACACACCCAGATTTCCCCATACTCAAGAGATGCAGGTTTGTTGTTTAGTAATTAAATTTCAGTATGCAAAACCTACATCTCATTTCTTTGCTGTAAAATTTCTTTGTTCTTACCCTTTAAGGAATATGGTCTTGAGTGGTTTCTTGAACAACCGTTTACATTTACTATGGATTTAGTAAGTCAGGTATTAAACGGGAAGTTGATTATGAAGTTAAAAAACCTTTTATCGAAAGTTGATGAACATATTGGAGAATGTCAGGTAAGGTTTATACTATTCAGTAATTTGCACATAACATTAATTTTACTTTATATATATATATATATATATATATATGCATAGGCAGGGAGAGTTTATCGGTCCTGTTACTTAAGAGGTAGCTCATAAGAAAAGTTACTATATGAGGCAAAAAATGTACAGAGACTGAGGACCTCTGGAATTATATTAGGGGCATGAAACTATCGTTTACACTGAAATAAGACAATTAGTTTTATAAAAAGACCGGGTAGATCAGATATCAGTGTAGAAAGTTATCAAAGGTGTAAGGACTTTGAAATAATACGATGAAGACCTGCAACCTGAAAGTTTTCTATTTGTTAAATTCAGTGGTTAAAGGGAAGTGATGATTACAATGTTTAAAAATAATTGCCTTTAATTTTACTGGAGACCTTCAATATCTCGCCAGAATGCATCCATTTATTTTCGTGTGCCACCTTCTTTACTTTAACGCCTCATTCTGAGTTATTTCAGAAAGTAAGATAATTGAAGAAAATGGCTTTTTATCCTAAATTTTACGTTATTTCTGTCTGTCTCACAGTGGAAGTAGTGAAAGAAGATGCTCCCAGCTGGGATTATACCAATTAGAATTCTCATCAAATTTCACTTTCACTAACTTATCGAAACTATTTTTCGTTCTTTAATCATGCTTTGTTCCGTTTCCCACGTCTTGTTTATGCAATTTAGATATGTAAAACATATGTGCCAAGTTATTGTACAGTTTGCAATGAAGGACCTGTGCGTCCTCATGACTTGAAAATGACGTTTTGTAATCGATGTAACAAATCATGTCACCGGTAAGTTAGACATTTTCACTATTATGCTGGAAATAGTTTTTATTTATTTATTTAGGATGTATTAAGTAATCTTTAACAGTGGTAGTTAATATTTTTACCTTCTAACAGACATCTTACTTGGTAAATACCTCTAATTTTCGGTGTATTTTATCTTGTTTGTGTGACGTATCAATTATGGTTAAAAATTATCGGTGACGAAGTGGTTAGCACATGCTAACTAACATTCTATTAAAATAGATGACCAAATTCACCTCATTTATTTTCATATGTTCATTCACTTTTTGGTACATCGTGTAACAAATTATTGACTATTTATAGATGGATTGTAAAATCTCAGCTGCTACATTTCTAGATTCTGACATGATACTGACAAGGGTGTTAAGCGTAACATAAAAGTTTCATTTAGCTAATACTATTTGCGACTGTACAGCTAAGTGAATGAATTCGCCGAAAAGAGACTCTTCGCTGAACTAATTTGTTCTTATTTCAATGTCTTAATGGGTATATTTCGCGAATACTAATTTTCTTGAGGAAATAGAATAACAGAAATCTTCAGTGTGGAGGTCTTTGAAAAGCTGTCTTGCCTTCAACAGACTGAGAAATCACATAAGAGAATCTAAACAACATACTTGAAAGCGTTCAAAATTTCACACTTAATACAACTATTTCTATAAAGTAAGTCTAAATTTGTCAGTGTCTGCTAATAGATGTATTCGTCGAAAATGAGAACCTTGCTTGCCTACTTCTACTACTGTTTTACTTAAAAAATTTCTGAAGACAATGTTAGCGTGGTTAGTTCTAGTAACATAACACGAATATCCTTCATAAATTCTCAAAAAACCTGAAATATAATATGAAGTAAGTACATTCTATCCATCGTGAACAATTTCAAGCCATGTGACTAATAGCCTTTTGTAATACTACTTTCTCATTTTAACTATAGTGTTTTACTATAACTGCACGTATTTAAGGGGAGATGTTTTGTTATTCTGTTGAATCTACATAAAGTATACAAGGACTTGCAGGGCAGAAATATTGTCAAAATTATTTTGCAGTTTTTTTAATGCATGAAAATATAAAATATCTCACATGTGTTTTTTCCCTGAATTTGTTATAGATCTTGTTTATCAGTACCGCTACCGGTTGATTTGAAAAACACCTCGTCTTTTGCAGAAATTCATAAAACGTACGAGCTTTTAGAATCTGATTCTGATTGGGATCGAATTCAAGATGAATGGATTGAAGTACTTTATCCTTGCTTGTGTGTATCGTGTAGGCAATGCGGTTCACCCTAAGTTGTCTTCCATTCTGTTGACCCTGTGTGAACTTCTGTTCTTTCGCAGTTTTTGACATCCCATTATATCTTAATTTATCTTCATAACAGTATTGTACGGGAATTTTTGTGTACATTCAGTGGATTTCCTTTAATTTATTCTTTTTTTTTTTACTGATTTACTCGCTGTGATATGTAATATAAATTGGGAATTAAATTCGTTACTCCTTAATAGAATCATTTGTTTCATCCATTTCCTTTTGTTTATTAGATAAGCATTGTAAAGTAAACAGTTGTACTTTTTAACTCAACTAACTGGCTTTTGGAGTAAGTCTGAAGTACTGTTTCAATATAAGTCAGTTAAATAAGTACTTGCGTTTTCTAAAACAATAAGCGATATGTAATGTTCTGAAATTTTCAGTAAAGCTTCTATAATATATCAGCGTCTAAACTTTTGCATGAGGTTGTAAATGATTCATATTTAGGCACCTGTCACGTTTCATGTTTATTTCGTACGAAAACACCATTTAAAAAAATCATAGATTGATTGGTTGGAAGATTTCATCATGAGCTGATATCAGCTAGAGAACCAGTGGAAAACCTGGGAGTACTTGACAACTGTTTCACCTCAGTCTGGGACTCTTCGTCAGTAAGCACCCACACTACGGCGTTCGAACCTAGGACCTCCTGATTACAAGGCGAGCTCGTAGACCATTAAACCACTGGGACCCGATCCAATGGCCCATGAATTCTAACTTCTGCCAATTCATGACATAACGTGACCACTTCGCAGGACTACGGATTGAAATGTTGACATTGTCGCATATTTCTAACACTAAGTTTCAAACAAACGAATTGTTCACTTCTCATTCGGCGTGCTGACTAATTGACTCCATGCGTCTATACAAAGTAAAATTTCAGTTTAATGGCTTGTTATGTGTGGTGCATCTCACGAAATGTCCGGATGAGTGTACAATCGGGAAAATTCACTAACCTTTCTCCTGTTCATTGTAGTTCCTTTCAATGGTTTACTGTACTTTTATGCGATATATGGAGTATGGCAACTTGAACTGCTGCATTCCTGTTCAGAGTTCCACAGTGAAAACTTGGTCAGTCTGAAGAATTAATGAAATCGATGCTATTCTTCATGTATAAAATCTTCCAACACCCTGTTGAATAACTACCGAAAATTGAGCTTACAACTCAAAATTCCATCTGCCTGGTATTAGTAGTATTTTAAAAAGTCTGTTTACCGTCTTTTCAATTATGATTAGTTTCCCACTGGAGAAAGTTTGTGTATTACCCGTAGCTTTCCTACAGTTTACATCAGGACACGGGAATCAATCTGTAAATGTTAATTTAAGGTTGTAAATTAATAACATAAAGTGTCACTATAATTCCGAATTTCATACAGGTTAACTTACTTCACAGAAATGAAGACCTTCTTCTATAAACTAGAATGTTTCATTAGGTCGCAACTTAAAACACCGTTGTTTATTTAAAGATAATACATAGTAAATTGTCGTTTAGGGGAAATTTTCCCATTCTATTACTGTCACTGAAGTAAATTTTAATAATTGTTGCAGTGAACGCACCTTCAGTAGACACAAAAAGGTGGACCGGCTTTGTTTAGTGTTTGCTATCCCATGAGACGTGACTGTAGTATTTGTTGTAGTATTATTGTTGGTGTAAATGTCGATACATGCTCAGCGTTGTGATTATTTGTATTTCTGCTACAAATGTAATCGTAATTAGCTATTACAGTTAACTATCTAGGTATTAAGTTTTATGGTATAAAGTTTTAATTGCGACCAAATATCATAGAAATTACTGGTTTGTTTCTCGGTAGACATTATTTCTGAAACATTTGGCAAAGTTTTACATGAATATATAAAGTACTCACTTCCAGTAAAATTGACTGACGGAGAAATCAGTGTAGTTTTGCCTACATGTGTGTCATTTTAAGTTATCGCAAATGAAAGTGTATTACTTTGAAGCAATGTATAGGAGATGAAATAGTCTGATGAAGAGTTATAAAATTCGCACTTTTGAAGAGGTCAAGGACTGATTAGATCCTTGCAGTCTGTGACCATTGAATCATAGTATCGATAAAACTTTAAGTCAGGAATCCTACGACTGATATTCTCTGCCATAATGTAAGCTGTATAGCTAAACTTCCAACACTCTCCCAACCTAATTCCACTTCAAATTCTTATAAGCAGATGACTGACTACATGTAACAAATAAAAAGGGGCTTAAACAGTGGATACCGCCAAACTCTCCGATTGAATTATGCACCTCGTCTGACACTTGATCTTCCTGAATTACCATGTGAGTAACTGGACGAAGAGTCATTGGTTATAAGCCTGTAGTCTCTGTGTCATTTTTCAATCACTATGTCTATCACCCATAGAACTGAACTTTCTTGCAATGCAAACACCTCTTAGCAAGTTACATCGCTGTCACTAAAAGTGGTGTCATTTGAAGACAGACGAAACTAGTATTAGCGTTAGTGTTTTCCTTTTTCACTATTATTAGTCAACTAAGTTGAAATGTAAACTACATTGAACAAACTTTTTGGATATCTAGGGTTACATCCGATTCCAAACAAACCGGGACTTCTTCAGAATTGAATTTCTCAACTTATATTCCTGCTGAGAGATTACTTTTAATGCAGAAATAAGTGAAACATATTAGGTTTTCATTTCTGGTATTAGATGGTTGGAGGCAATCGGCAGGAAGCCTTGGACCTAGGTTTCGTGCTAGTTGGCACTCATCAGCAAGGCGTATCTGCAACCTTGAAGGAACTGATGTCCCTTCTGAGATTCGAACCCGCGTCACCCAGTGCTGCAGTCAGAGACGTTACCACTGAGCTATTCAGGCTCGCGACTGACCTCCTGTAGGACTGTATTGGATATTTTTTTGATTGAACACTAGTCAGTAACTAGTGTAATGTGTCTAGTCCTATCTTCGGTGCAGACTGAATTCTATCAGTCATGTTTGTAATGTGGCCACCATGCTAGGTGGCTCGCCATCACGGTGCACTGTGAATTGTTGGTATTAGATGGTTGGAGGCAATCGGCAGGAAGCCTTGGACCTAGGTTTCGTGCTAGTTGGCACTCATCAGCAAGGCGTATCTGCAACCTTGAAGGAACTGATGTCCCTTCTGAGATTCGAACCCGCGTCACCCAGTGCTGCAGTCAGAGACGTTACCACTGAGCTATTCAGGCTCGCGACTGACCTCCTGTAGGACTGTATTGGATATTTTTTTGATTGAACACTAGTCAGTAACTAGTGTAATGTGTCTAGTCCTATCTTCGGTGCAGACTGAATTCTATCAGTCATGTTTGTAATGTGGCCACCATGCTAGGTGGCTCGCCATCACGGTGCACTGTGAATTGTTGGTATTAGATGGTTGGAGGCAATCGGCAGGAAGCCTTCGACCTAGGTTTCGTGCTAGTTGGCACTCATCAGCAAGGCGTATCTGCAACCTTGAAGGAACTGATGTCCCTTCTGAGATTCGAACCCGCGTCACCCAGTGCTGCAGTCAGAGACGTTACCACTGAGTTATTCAGGCTCGCGACTGACCTCCTGTAGGACTGTATTGGATATTTTTTTGATTGAACACTAGTCAGTAACTAGTGTAATGTGTCTAGTCCTATCTTCGGTGCAGACTGAATTCTATCAGTCATGTTTGTAATGTGGCCACCATGCTAGGTGGCTCGCCATCACGGTGCACTGTGAATTGTTGGTATTAGATGGTTGGAGGCAATCGGCAGGAAGCCTTGGACCTAGGTTTCGTGCTAGTTGGCACTCATCAGCAAGGCGTATCTGCAACCTTGAAGGAACTGATGTCCCTTCTGAGATTCGAACCCGCGTCACCCAGTGCTGCAGTCAGAGACGTTACCACTGAGCTATTCAGGCTCGCGACTGACCTCCTGTAGGACTGTATTGGATATTTTTTTGATTGAACACTAGTCAGTAACTAGTGTAATGTGTCTAGTCCTATCTTCGGTGCAGACTGAATTCTATCAGTCATGTTTGTAATGTGGCCACCATGCTAGGTGGCTCGCCATCACGGTGCACTGTGAATTGTTGGTATTAGATGGTTGGAGGCAATCGGCAGGAAGCCTTGGACCTAGGTTTCGTGCTAGTTGGCACTCATCAGCAAGGCGTATCTGCAACCTTGAAGGAACTGATGTCCCTTCTGAGATTCGAACCCGCGTCACCCAGTGCTGCAGTCAGAGACGTTACCACTGAGCTATTCAGGCTCGCGACTGACCTCCTGTAGGACTGTATTGGATATTTTTTTGATTGAACACTAGTCAGTAACTAGTGTAATGTGTCTAGTCCTATCTTCGGTGCAGACTGAATTCTATCAGTCATGTTTGTAATGTGGCCACCATGCTAGGTGGCTCGCCATCACGGTGCACTGTGAATTGTTGGTATTAGATGGTTGGAGGCAATCGGCAGGAAGCCTTCGACCTAGGTTTCGTGCTAGTTGGCACTCATCAGCAAGGCGTATCTGCAACCTTGAAGGAACTGATGTCCCTTCTGAGATTCGAACCCGCGTCACCCAGTGCTGCAGTCAGAGACGTTACCACTGAGCTATTCAGGCTCGCGACTGACCTCCTGTAGGACTGTATTGGATATTTTTTTGATTGAACACTAGTCAGTAACTAGTGTAATGTGTCTAGTCCTATCTTCGGTGCAGACTGAATTCTATCAGTCATGTTTGTAATGTGGCCACCATGCTAGGTGGCTCGCCATCACGGTGCACTGTGAATTGTTGGTATTAGATGGTTGGAGGCAATCGGCAGGAAGCCTTGGACCTAGGTTTCGTGCTAGTTGGCACTCATCAGCAAGGCGTATCTGCAACCTTGAAGGAACTGATGTCCCTTCTGAGATTCGAACCCGCGTCACCCAGTGCTGCAGTCAGAGACGTTACCACTGAGCTATTCAGGCTCGCGACTGACCTCCTGTAGGACTGTATTGGATATTTTTTTGATTGAACACTAGTCAGTAACTAGTGTAATGTGTCTAGTCCTATCTTCGGTGCAGACTGAATTCTATCAGTCATGTTTGTAATGTGGCCACCATGCTAGGTGGCTCGCCATCACGGTGCACTGTGAATTGTTGGTATTAGATGGTTGGAGGCAATCGGCAGGAAGCCTTGGACCTAGGTTTCGTGCTAGTTGGCACTCATCAGCAAGGCGTATCTGCAACCTTGAAGGAACTGATGTCCCTTCTGAGATTCGAACCCGCGTCACCCAGTGCTGCAGTCAGAGACGTTACCACTGAGCTATTCAGGCTCGCGACTGACCTCCTGTAGGACCGTATTGGATATTTTTGATTGAACACTAGTTACTGACTAGTGTTCAATCAAAAAAGGTTTTCATTTTGTTTTACATATAAGGGAATCAAGGTATAAAATTCTAGCTATTTTCTCACAAATTTGCACTATCCATAAACAATGGTGAAAGGATTTTTGGAAGCCCACAGAAAGAAAATTGCCTATAGTCCAGAGAAGAGTCTTCGTCGATATACTGTCAGCTGATCTTACGATGCTTACAAGAACTCTAAGAAAACCACTCAGGAAAGCTATCGATACTAAAACATGCATTCATACTGGCCTCTGTTATTAACTTTATTCATATATCAAACCACAGTCAAGAATGCTACTGTCTACCGTTATCACTGCAACTAAACACGAATGACGCTCAATTAATTATCAACTTCAGTTTGTAGTTGTGACCCGTTTTTTTTAACTTGTATATTAGTGAAGGCTTTTTGATAGATGTGTGTGTTGTGATTCATTTCAGCTGGAAAAGTTCATGAATTAAAATCTATTCATCATTAAGATATCTCACAGAGAATTAGCAGTGTTACTGTTTGCAAACAGATAAGAGGAACATCAGGACCAGTCTATACATGTATGCAATAAGTGGATAGTATTTCGCATTTAGGAATAAGCACATATACTGTAACAACAATATAATGTTTGGTTATAAATCATAAGTCATTTTAACTTTGCATTTACACCTTGGAGTCGGTATTAAATAAAGCATATTTATTTCTATCTGTTGCTTTGAACTCATTTAATGTTAATTTAGTTCAAATGCTAAGTATATTCGATGATGAAATAAATTAAACCATGCTTAAAAATTCACGATGTTTCACTGGTGTGATAATTTAGTAAAACTGAAAGCGTATTCACTATTTTTTTTTCGGTAGAAAGTCCTTTAATAAGGCTCATCTTAATCATGAACTAATCGATTATAAGATTTCATTTCAAAATAACACACGAATAAAATGTAACATAAGTTTACTGAACACATGAGGTATGTTCACAATAGCTAATAATTAACTGCAACAATTTGTCTCTTCTCTGGTTTTAAATGACATATTGCAGACAGTCACATGACATAAGAGATTCAATATCTGCTACATATTTGATGCTCATGTCAAGAGGTTTTATTCTTTATTCAATCAAGGCTGTCGGACATTACTCTGTGCGTGACTTTGATAAGTAAATATGACTTTTGTCTCCAGTCTCACGTATTCTGTGCATAGCATGACGTTATCCGCTTTTATTCGCATTGAAACCCATATGAGTAAGAGAAAGATTTAATACATTTTGATACTTATTTTGAAAGAACACAGCAATGAATGGATGTACAGTGCAGTAACCGCATATTATCATTACACTAATCATTTGTATGAATGGATTTTCATCAAAAAATCTGTGAAATGGATAATCTTTGAACATAAAGTAAATCTCACCCGGAGAATTCACTAAAAATGGTAATATGACATTTTGAATAAAAGTTACTACAAATTCCTGATACACTATTTTATTCTGACTTTGCATCCTTGAAATAAAACGTATACTTTTCAAAATATAGTAATATAAATATATGCATGTACTAGTTGGTAAGACATAATTGTATAAAAAGTTAGCTAATTTCAACATGCGTATGAATACTCTATCGTCTAATTTTTCCTTGTATAATAACTCAGGACATCGTGGATACATGAAAGTTAAATTGTTTTCCTTAGGCTGATGGACAAATACTTTTGAGAACAAAGCCAAAGATGAAATAATACATGAGTAAGTAAGTTCTAAAGCTGTAATATACCGCTCATATGTTTTTATGCGTAAAAATGGGAAAACGATCTTCAGGAAATAACCATTAGTTAAGCATAAGGTTAAATTCATACGTAATGCAACAAAATACCAAAATAATATATCAGAATTTACTAAAATGCAATATATTTTCTCGTATATATTTTCAGTAATACGGTATTTTATTTCCAAAAGATCTATAATTCGTAGAAGTAGTATGACACAGTCGATAAATGTATGTAATATTCCAATATTAATGATGGTTTCATCGTATCTCCCAAATTTTAAAAATAAAATAAATAGTACGATATTTATGAGTGCTCCTAGGCTAAACAATCCGATTGTTGCAAACTGTAATACACTATTCATTGATTCCATGTTTATTCCTCAGACTACTTGTTATTTCTTATACTTTGTTTGCAAACAGCTCAAGATTGTCAATGCAACTTTTTAAATATTTCGCTGTAATCAATAAATCACTCAATCTGGCTTCAAATTAAAGCGCAGTAATATTTTCATTATGGATAAGATTTTATTTTGATAAATCACACAGTGTTACACAGTAATATTAACTGATGACGTTTCGAGCATAAACTATTGCTCATAATGGAGTTACACTCTACCACAGTGCCCAAGTTTTATACTTATAGCAGTCATATTTTCCTTTCTTTAACACTCTAGTAGAGCAACGTACAGTATGGATTTTGTTCCACCTCAGACTTTGTAATTGAGTGTATCTGTACTTCGATTTTGGTGATATTTTGAGATTGAATTTTATCATTACAATACCAATGCTGAATCAAGAAACACATTTTTTTGCACAGTATACAGATAATCACAAAAAGTACTTAAACATTATGTTGTACACATCACTGGCTTGAAATTATCTTTTTCAATTTATACTTAGGTTATTTGAACAGGTTTACTCTACGTACAAGAAACTGATAGACTATCAAGCGGTGATCAATCCTCTGTAAAGTATGACCAAAAATGAAAGTAGAAATCTGATGTGATGTTTAACGGAATTCTTAGGTTGTTTCCTCCGGAGTCTATGCTGCTATAAATTATTTTACTGTGTCGTTTGTACCTTATTTTTACCTTAATATTTTATTCATAAAAGGCTTCACTGTTACATAATGAGAATGATTTCAGCAACTTGATATATCTGCTACTAGTTAATACAATATAGTTGATCTTGTTTTTTCTTCATAATCCAAACACCTAGTCTAGTTCAACAGTCAGTCCCAAGCCAGGAAAGGAGGGAAAAATACGATTACGTTTAGCAAACACACTCTTCTTGTTTCTACATGGACTTCAGAGAATAGAAAAATGATACCTCGATGGAATTAGAAAGACTTTTCAATTCGATGATGCGTGATATCAAATAGTCAAGGTTTTTGGGAAGCTTAATAACCGGTTTGTTGTTTTCGATGGCTAGCGGTCGCGCTATGTCGTGAATTGGCAGAAGTTAGAATTCATGGCCCATTGGATCGGGTCCCAGAGACTTAACGGTCTACGAGCTTGCCTTGTAACCAGAAAGTCCTGGGTTCATACCCCGGTGGGTACGTACTGATGAAGAGTCCCAAACTGAGGTGAAACAGCTATCAAGTACTCCCAGGTTTTCCAATGGTTCTCTAACCAATGTCAGCTCATGATGAAGTCCTGTAACCAATCAATGAAATCCTTACAAACCTACACTTGAATATCAATTTAATAATTTTCAAAGAAGGCACAGATAGATTACAGTTCAAGTTGAAGGATGAAGTTACATAGGACACCTTATCTGAAGTAGTCAGGGAAAAATTGAAAGCAATAAGCAACATCACCGGGGAAACCTGTGTGGGAGAACACTATGACTCTCTGAGAGACGCAAAGGGAAACCCATATAGACGATATCTTAAATAAGAAGAAGATAATGTTTGATCTTTTACGTGATTATCCAATTTGAACTTAGATTCATCAGAGAGAATTTGATTCATTTTTTCGAGATAATCTATCCTATTCATTAGCACTACACTTTGTCCTTTATCAGCTTGTAAAATAACAAGATTAATGTCTTTTCGGAGCTTGTTTAGAGATCTCCAGTGTTCTTTGGTGATATGCGACTTTTGATTGGCCGGCATGATTCGAAATTGATGAGCAATGTCAACCATCTTTGATTTCAACCAGCTTTCACTGTCACTAGACGTAGCATGTAGCCCCATAAGTTGGTCATGAAGATTTTTGATTTGACATTCGATATCAATTTGCTTTATCTTTTTCATGGGAACACAGAAGTTGAATCCCAATGACAGAATTTCTGCTTGTTCTTTTGATAGGGAAACATCAGATAAATTGTGAACATAATTAGATATATCCACTGGAAAAATTTCATGTGGGGTTCCGGATGAAGTGACCTCTTCAGTTGCTTTTCTTCTGACTCTTTTGTCTTTTTAGAATTGGCATACAGATATGTAGTGAAGTTAAGATAACATACGAAGTTTAAGTCATTTTGTACACTGATCAGATTACTTGATAATACGCACAAAATCACTGATTTCATCTGTTTCAGAACACAAATGTGATTCAGAAAGACGGTAAAGATTTGGCCGTGTAGGTCTCAAATGATCTTTACGCAAGGATTTGTAAAATGTCCGAGGATAAATATCAGTCTGGATACATTCCTTCAAAAAATCTTGTCGTGCAGAGTGTTTAGCAATCCTAGACTGCAATTTCACTAGATCATTTAGTGCATTGATAGTGCATTCCAGGAGACGCTTCTTCAAGAATTGAAAAGAAATGAATTGAGTTGATGTTTCCCTATCAAAAGAACAAGCAGAAATTCTGTCATTGGGATTCAACTTCTGTGTTCCCATGAAAAAGATAAAGCAAATTGATATCGAATGTCAAATCAAAAATCTTCATGACCAACTTATGGGGCTACATGCTACGTCTAGTGACAGTGAAAGCTGGTTGAAATCAAAGATGGTTGACATTGCTCATCAATTTCGAATCATGCCGGCCAATCAAAAGTCGCATATCACCAAAGAACACTGGAGATCTCTAAACAAGCTCCGAAAAGACATTAATCTTGTTATTTTACAAGCTGATAAAGGACAAAGTGTAGTGCTAATGAATAGGATAGATTATCTCGAAAAAATGAATCAAATTCTCTCTGATGAATCTAAGTTCAAATTGGATAATCAAGTAAAAGATCAAACGTTTTCGACCGAAAGGAAAATTGTGCAGCATCTACAGCAACTCTTCAAAAAGAAATACACTGATGAAAACACAGATAGGAATATCAAACCGATTGGGTCACAAACACCAAAATTATACGGACGCGTTAAAATGCCTAAACCAGGAGCGCCGTTAAGACCTATACTCTCTATGATAAACTCACCATACCACAAATTAGCATAGTGGCTTCGTGAACTGTTGCAGCCCTTGCGGAAACGTTTCGGAAAGTATATAGTTTCTGATTCATTTCAGTTTGTCAAGCAAATTAAAGATTTCAATGTATCTTTTTCGATGTTACCTCCCTTTTCACAAATGTGCCAGTTGTTGAGACTATCGACTTCATATGTAAAGAAGCTGAAGACATACCCATTCCAACATCGGAATTGAGGAAATTGTTACTTTTATGTACTAAAAATGTCCAGTTCCAATTCGACGGGCGTCTATTCCGTCAAGTTGATGGTGTCGCAATGGGAAGCCCTTTGGGACCACTTTTCGCTGACTTATTCTTGTCACGCCTAGAAACCGGTATCTTGCGGTAACATATACAAGAAACGGATCTATACCTAAGATATGTCGATGACATTTTTATTGCCTGTGGAAGCAGATCAAAAGCCGAAGACATGTTGATAAAATTCAACTCATGTCATCCAAATCTCAATTTCACAGTAGAACACGAGGAAAATAATACTATTGAATTCCTAGACGTTCTTTTAGCGAAAGTGAATGATGGCACAATCGAAAGATCTATATTTAGGAAGTCTTCATGGACAGGACAGTACATGCCTTTCAAGAGCTTTGTTCCAATTCAGTATAAAAAGAACTTAGAACACTGTTTAATAGAGCGTGGAAAATTTGTTCTGACAGTACAGTTGAGCACGAAATGAAAGCTCTGAAGGATATTCTATCTACGAATGGATATCCTGAGAAGTTCATTAATAAATACTCTAAAGAAATTAGCCCATGCAAAACAATTCAAATAGTTCCGAAGAAACCTGTCTATATCAATTTGCCGTTCAAAGGAGATGATGTACAGGAAGTAGTCAAACGAAAACTCGATAAAGCTATCAAGATAACTCATTATGCTGCAAGACTTGTTTACTTAACACTACTAAGCGAGTGCTTCGATAATCTGGGAAAGACCAGTCGCCAATCCTCGACACTTCAAACTGCGTATATCAATTTGAGTGTGTTTGTGGTAGCAAATACATAGGTCGTACGGAAAGGCGATTATCTACTCGCATGATGGGGCATTTGCCAAAATGGTAGAAAACAGCTCAGTGCAAAGTGCCAAAATCCTGGATAACAAAACATCTTGTGGATTACGGACATGATATCGACGTGGTCAAGTCATTCACTGTTGTCAGCAGACAAAGAAACAAGAAGATGCTTGCAATTTCAGAGGTTTGTGCGTCGGTGGAACAGTGGTTAGGACTCTCGCCGACCATGCACATGGTCCGGGGTTCGATCCCCTGCCGACGCACACCTGATATCTATGGTCGGCCTGCAAAATTTGGGTTACCGATATCCATGCTGAAAATTCCATACTTGTACAAAAAATATGGTGTGGCATCAAGCTGCAATCAAAATAAAATAAATAAATAAAATAAAATAAACCAGGTCTTTGTGTACAAAAGGAGATGGTCGTGACTGTGAATCTACCACGGTAATACGTTCTACTTATTATTCTACCTCTTATTATTATTATTATTACTATCATTATTATTATTCTCGATTCATTTAAAACTATCCTTTATCAGTAGGTTTATCTTAACTCACTTCAACACTATTATTATTATTACTGTTATTTTGACTATTACTATTGACATCCCTCTGGTTGCAATTCTTGTTAAATTCTCTAATGTTTGATTGTTTATCTAAGTGATGTAATTGAAGCGTAATGCAATTTATCTTAATTTTGATCTCTCATACTCTCTCTCTCTCCTTATCTATTTGAACATGACCTGGAAAACATTCGCACCTGTCTTTCTGCTTTACTAATTCAATGTAGTTTGTTTACTTATCAGTCCCATATCTCACAATGTAATTTCAAAAGTATATATATCCGTGTATGTAGAGTATCCAGCCGACGAGTTCTACCGAAATTTGATGAATTCATTCAATCCTGCTTAATTAACTTTCCGAAGTTATTGGCCGTGAAGGAATTTGGAAACTGCTTCGATACCATGCAGCCGCCCAAAATATATAAACTTTTATCGGCAGCTATGTGAAGAAATTCCACATGTTAAGTGTTTCACAACGGAATACTCAGCGAATTGTTTGAAATGAAACAAGGAATATTATAAGGCTGCCTATTACCACTGATGATCTTCATGATTGTTGTGAGACAGATCATGCACCAGTCCGTCGGAAATGAGAAGACTGCCAAAACTATAGTGGAAAATCCGAACTCCGCAGATGATTTATGTCTCACCTGCAACAAGTTGTCAGAGGAGACGGTGATGACATCATTCTAAGTGAACATAAAGAAGACACAGGCGGCAAGGGTACTCAACCAACAACAAGCACCAATCACCATGAAACAGAGAAATCTAAGAAAAGTCGCCTCTTTTATTGACCCAGTCATACAGGCAGGGTTATTTCGATTACAGGCAAGTGGCATGGATGAGGATGCCAAGTCCAGCAAGGGTTTGATCGGAAAAGAAAACAGACGTTTATTGTCTTGAAGTCATCGTAGGGACCATGACCACTTAGTTAAAGGGGTAATATCCGAAATTTTAACACTAGCGTGAAACGGTGTTTCTATATGGTTAAAAGAGTTGGCGTGAGTGTCACCAAAAGCATTACCAACACACTTCAAACACCATCAACAGTTTCATTCTCTGGCTCAATACTGAAGATCAAATGACCGACAAATAACAAGGAATTTCGGTAGGTAGTGTACTAGTGAACGAATTACTGCCCGACAAGTCTGCAGAGGGATATGCAAAAAGATATACCGGACATACAGTGAGTAGACCATTGAGTAACATCATACGCTAGGTAGGCCTCGAGTGGAAATCTAATTAAGGGTGATGAATTTGTTGCTGGAAGGCCACATAGAGAATATTTTGTGGAGATGAAATGAAAGCTGGTTAGCAGTCCTAGAGACAACTTAACATGACATCAGAGAACATAATGCAATGGAGATTTGTTGCTGAATCCCTATATTCCATTGTGAACAGATGAATGGAATAATAATGATGAACGGAATTTTCATCAGTAATGAAAATAATATCACCCAAGTATCAGTTGCAGACTTTGAACTAATTGACAGTCGATTGAAGGTTATTTGATCGCGATACTACATGAAACAATCAGAGTGTAATGGGTGAAGTGGAGAGCCTATTGTTACAGAAATAAGTGAAATTCTGGTAAACTGGAAAGATTTGTTGAGGAAGACGGGTATCTGACGGTGACATGAATATCGTGTGACGAAGAAATGAAAGCCTGTGGCTGGTCTTGGAGCTGGTTGAAAGTATTGAGTGCAATGCAGCTTTACTGTCGAAGCCTTGTATTCATCTGGGAAAGCATGAAATGATAAATGATTCTCCATAACATAATTTTTTCCAGTAAAAGTTTTTCTCATTAAATTGAAATGCAATTCTTCATGTTTGGTAATGTGGGCTCTGATATATATAGTTCATTTCAGACCCTAAATTATTTGAGAATTAGTTTCCTTTTGTTTCGTTTATTTAAGCTCATGTTTGCAGTGAATTCACTTAATGAGAACGATGTAGGTAAGAAATATACTGTGCCGCACTATATCCTGGTTATTGATTTATTTCAGTAATCAACAGAAAACTTCCTTGGTGCAACGAAATAAATAACTACCGGACAGAAATTTCCGTAAATTATAATTATTTTCATATAAGGAAGTGTGTGAAGCATGATGTTATCTGAATTTAAACGTTTACCCACGAAAAAGAGAATACTCAAGACAGATCTGATCTGCGAACCGACCGAAATCTTGTCGGTTTAACAACTGCATTAGCTTTCTGTGTTTTCACACTATATTTCGGCTAAATTTCAAGAATTTAGACCTTTGAGAACTTCTCTGAGGCCCTAATTTTGTAAACAAAACACTTTTATCCCAATGGAGGAATACAGTCAAAAACATTCTTGCGAAATTATTACGCTTACCAAAACTTCTAACTGCATTAACCAATCCCGTAAAGCAGAAAATTCTTCAGAAATGAAGTCTTTTGTTTGTAACTTACCTTTTATCTGTAGGCTCATATGATATTAGATGCATGTAGCATGCACAGATGGAAAGATACTCCTGATCTTAGGCTTCTTAAAGTAATTTGGAACATCCTAAATCTAATCTTTCAATAATAAATAATGTATTATTTGTAATACAAAAGGTTTTCACACCAGGTCGGCTGATATTTACTCCTCATGGTGTTTTTTTTACTTATGTGGTATACTTGTAACGCAGATTTGTTTAAAACTAGTGTTTGTCAGATTTTGCACTATCTCCTACTGAAATAAAATTCCACTATGGCATGTGGAAATGCAAATAGAATGGTATCGATTTTCCATTTTAAAATTATAGTTAGGATTAACGCTCGACCTCTTAAGTTTTTTGATAACACATATCGGTGACGGAGTCCACATGGTTAAGGTAGTTTCAGTTGCCAACTTTTTCGTATATATATTTTTTATATTCGGTTGGATATTGAATTTAACATTACTTTTATTATTTATTAAGTTTGGTGCAAAATTTGACCATTTAATTAAAATCGAAATGTTAAATATTCTACTGGATTTATTAATATGCGCGTGGATGCCAATGAATCATTTTTTGATTCAAGAAATAGGTGTACATCAAGAACACTATAACATGACGAATTTTATTTTGTGTCATGTAATACAAACATATTCCCCATTTTGGTTTATAATATCAATTAGAATTCAAATAAATTTACTAACATCAATGTACTATTTCATAAAAATAGTACTTCCATTTATTAAAATGAACAGAATTCCAAATAAACATTACCTTATTGTAGTTATTTTCTTGTTGTCTTCTGCGTGTTTATCAACTTTTACATCATTTTATGATATTTATTATGATTCTAAAGGATACAGATGTGATTTATTTCCATATAATGATAACTACGGTAGACGTTTTAAATATTTAGTGAGGTATGCTAATTTATCCAATTTCGTACATAACTTCTTTATGCCACTATTAGCATCATTTTATTTTTATAAAAGCGTACTTAAGTCAGTTAGTAGTAAAAAGTCAAATCGTAAAAGCTACTTAATCTATCGAGAATTACGTAACACACATTTCTGCACAACGTGGTTAGTTTTGATACTTGGTATCTGTGTATATATTCAAAATATTTTGAGAAATTTTTTCATTGTCCATGTATTGCCACCACCTATAGGGACTAGAAGTTTATTCACTTATTTTTTAGGTGCATACTCAGTATTGTTTCCTATTTTGTCAATAATTTTGAGACGTAATCACCAAAAGTTGGTTAAAGAATTATTTGTTAATCCATCGAGAATCTTTCGTTCTGCTTAAAATTCCCATAGAAATGTAGTGTAACTTAATTTATTCAGGCACTTACTTATTTTGTTTGAACGTTCTTTTTATATGTAAGAAGTGTCAATTAACATCTGCCAATTAGCCACCAGGTTAATTAATTAATTTTTTGTGAAGAAAAGCACTCTACTCTGTCCGATTTGTCTTAATTAATCATAATTTACAAGTTAATTTGTAATGCTTACTTCATCCACTTAATACTTATTGCAACAATTAAAGTTTTGTAAGAGAACCACTGCTTTTCATCAGTATTTAAGCATGAAATATCAGGAAGTAGTAGTTGTTGAAGGCACTGAATTGACTGGAGAACTTTATTTGAAAACTGCTGTTATTTCTAATAATAATAATAATTGTTATTATTACTGTACTTTTAATGAGATTGCTAATCAGCCTTTCAGGAATATTCATACTAATATTTAGTATTGTGTACGATAAACGTAAGTCAACTGATGAGTTCATGAAACAGCTGGTCGTTACATTCAAATGATGATTTCTACTTATAATGCATCTTAAAATAATATTTCTTACAATAAGTACTAGAAAATATCAACCAAAAGGTTATACTGAATATCTATGGGACACTGGACTAAAGTCAGAGATTGCAGTCAACACGGATTCGGTAGTAGAAAATTGTGTGTGATGTCTCCTGCAAGAAACTTGAATAGCAGAGTGATGAATTAAAGAGATCATTGCGAAGCAATTTGAAAGTAATAAAGGAAAACAGAAGCAGCAATATATATATATATATTTAATATCGGCTCAAAGCTAAAAATTCTTTCAGTCATCATTACCGAAGTTTTCTTGAATAGGCTGAAACATATGTATGATATGAATGTGAATGGAATCAGCCCACAGAATGAAGTCACTTTTACTACATAGATATTATGTGTGTACTCAGCAGCACCTATGTATAAATTCTTCGGCCAGTATCCAGAATTTCCATCAACATGGTAAGGCTAATAATTAGTAAGCAGTTGTCAGTAAATAAATAATTCGAGGTCAATTATCTTGAATTCTGTTGTTTGGCTAGTTAGAAAGTTCTCTTGTACACATTTATTTATGAAGTGACAAAACGAACTGTGTTGCCAATTGTGGAAGTATGCAAGTTGCATCCTAAAAGAGATTTGTACCATAGATTAAACTGCGATGAAAATTTAATGAAGAAATTACATTGGTGGGTATCTGTCATTCAGGGGAAGAATTCCCGCCAGCCGCACACGTGGACCAGGCTTGGTTTCCAGCCAAGACATTCCTGAACCTTGTGTTGCTGGTCGCAACCCTGAAAAAAAAGACAAAAGAGGCTAACAATAATAATTATTATGACTTAGTTCCAATACAATATAGAATTTTTAGCAGGCGGTGCAATATTGCATCTAGTTTTCTCTTCATGTAACGTAATACTGGAGAAATAGTTCAGACGGTTTTTGTATTGATAATAATATCATTAAGAATGTGAATAGAAAATTAGCGAGAAACAGTGATGACAACATATTAATAAAGGAGAAGTAAAAAATGCCTCTTAACATAATGCTTTGCAGCAACTTAGTGGTTTAATACCTAACACTTTCCTCAGCACAAAATGCATGCCAAAAAAGTTAACTTGGACTTTTTATACTTGTCTTCAGTCCTACCTAATGGAATACGAGGGAAGATTTGTGTATGAAGAGGATCCTCAGAGTCAGACAAGTTGATATATGCCAGTTTCTTGCGTCAGTTGAAGGGTCTTCTCACAACAGCACTAACCAGTTGATTTAACTGTACCCCACCAGCCCTATTGAGAGCTTCCAGTGCCTAAAAAAGACTAAGGAGTGGTAATAGAGAAGAATAGTTAGGATGTGAGAATTAACAAACTGTAAAAGTAGAGACTGAGTGATACCAGAGTGTCCTCATTTCGTTACGTAGAATGTGAGACGAAATATCATTCTAGGAGCCTCACACAGTAAAAACACAAGCTCTACTGAAACGTCAAAACTCGAAGCCTTATATTCCATTTGGATTGCAGATGAATGAAATAAATAAGCTATTAATAAATTAAGTTTAGGTGAACTAGGGTTGTTTTGTAACCGCGGAAGATAGGAGGACCGTTAACGGACCTTTCTGAAGGAAAAACATCATATTTGTACATTTTTAACCACATTAAACAAACTGCTTTGATTGGTTAGCTACTAGCCCAAGGTTAAATAATGGGATGAAAAGTTGTCCAACGAGGTCTTTTCATGTCAGCATAGTAAACGAGATCCAGATTTGAGGAATAAACACTATTAACCTTGCATCCATTGACTGAAAAAGTTGATTCCAGTTTTGGCCACTTCCTATCAATCTGCACTAGTATATACGGATAAATGTTGTCGGTAGCACACGCTACAGTTTACGTTCAGTTGATGAGTTCCACAACAGTCTTCATCACTAACTCATCACATTTAGTTTGTGAAATCCTATTGCCCATAAGTCCTAAAATAAGATTAAACAATTATCATAAGAATAAACTTATTAGTTCATATTTTCTGAGATTTTATTCACAAAAATTACTCCAAAAAATTAGATCAAGTGAAAAATCGTTGAATTGAATAATCTCTTACACATTAAGACAAATGTTACTGAAGTTAATTGAATGCGTCGACAACATCGCCAAATCAAGCTCAGCGAAAAAGCGTACGGATTGACTGAAGGCTTGAGAACCCAACACCACGAAGCTTATCTCCTCCAAATCCTACAATGTATGTCCATAACCATAATAGCGTAACTCTTGAAAATGTTAACTGGAAGCACTATCGCTTGGACCTCAATCTTGCGATATTCGTTAAGACATAAATCAAACAGACACATAAAGTAAGAAGGCATATATCTAAACAAGAAGGCTACTTGATCACGTCTTCTAATGGGGACCTCGAACGATTCAAATCAATTTCGGTAAACTACTCCTATCAATCTATACAGAATAATAAAATTATCTCTCGTAGTGTAATAAACGGAGAGAGTCGGGAGGCTTTTGGAAGACTAGGTGTAGATAAGAACACAGACATGAATAGACCGCATAAGGAGCTTTAAAAAGTAAATATGAACAAGTACGGACCTATGAACAAAATAATTCTGTATTGGACGATGATAATGATTTAGCGTTCACGCACTCATTCAATTCACATCCAGTGTTAGGACAAAGTTATCCAAAACAGATATCTCATACTTACTGTGTGAGGTCTGGTGATGCTATCTAGTTGGATTTTTCTGCGTAGTATAAGTATGAAGAGAAGGGGATTGCTTACGGATTTCATAAAGTTTACATCACACTACAGTAACCTAACAACATCCTAAAACCGTCCAATAATCATGATAAAATCTCACTTTGAGACATTTCATTATTTCTGTAACTATTGACCGTCTGAATTATATTTTGTAATGTCTATTAGAATGCATTTTAATACTCTTGAATGTTCAACTAATCTAGTTTATCACATTTTGAATTTTATATTCCATCTCACATTCACTACATGATATTGCATAGCTTCTGAGGATAACTTAGCCGATAAAGTCCATTTTTAGGTGAGATTTCGAACTAAAATGCCGTTGGAATTACTAATCTGTTGAGAATTATACTTAAATCATTTGAAGTACTCTACTTCCTATGGATAAATTATAGACGTTTTAAATTCCTCATTGCCACTGTTGTATGTACTTTGAGTATCAAAACTGTTGGAAGACCCTACCAAAATAAGAAATCTAGAGGAAAGCTATGCTACACGCATTGCAGATAATCATAAAATGGAATGTAACAAAGCGTTCACTATAATTGCTTAGTTAGCAGAAAGAAAGGAGGTATTATTTACATCAACTTTACTTGTCGAATCAACTGAGAATACAAGTAAAACGATATTGTTAAATACTTTTCTTATGGACAGGACCTTGGAAAATGCCATGCTCTACAGTGCACCTATGGTGAATGCTTTGAATACGTCTTCGTAACGCTGATAGCATGTGTTAAAACTAAAAGATACATTTGCGTCATAACTGAAAGGCTTGGTGTTCAAGTTAAACCAGCTTTTGCGCTAATAAGGATTTCTGTCAGTTTCATCTGTTACTCAATTAACAACTCCTCTTTTATTGAATCTATAACCTTTTCTGTCGCTAAAGCGATATGAATTGTGAATGTACACATGAATGAGGTTAGCAATAATGGACATTTGATAATTTCCTAGTAGATTTTTCTTAACCCTAACTAGTAATTTCAAGAGGACACGCATACTGATATTCGAAAACATGCATTTGCAAATGATTAACTCAGACGTAATGTAACTACAGATATATAATCGCAGTTGTCGTATAGACATCTGTCAAAGACAGATTATGTGCTTCAAACAATAGACCGACGAGTCAGTGGCAACTGACGTGGGGAAATATGACTGGCTGGTCATCTGAATAATCAACATCTGTAAAATTTTATTGTATCTGACAGATTACCGATCCAACATGTACTTACTCATATTAGAATAAAGCTCCAAGAAAGTAACTTTGGGTAGTGTCTGGATACTAGTTGAACTCATGCAACCATATGGGACCGTGGGGATAACTTTTACTTCAAGGAGTCAATGTCGCCATACGTGGCCCATTTCAGAGACTGACTCGGCAGAAAGAGATATTTCCACTTTAGCGCACTCTTTGCATATTGTTCCTTATGTTGAAAAACTTCACAAAAGTATCCACAAACGCTTTGAATGTACGGGAATGTGAAAGTTTACTGTCTTGTCAAATACAAGACGATGCTACAGAACCGGATTGCACTGACTCCTATTTCAAGGATGTGGAGGGAAGTGGCCGAATATGTTGTCGATTAGGTTTTGAAGTACTAGCTGCTGACGAAAGCTCTGGTCGAACTCCTAGACTTCCTTTTGCGTTTGTCGATATACGTCTTCTTTGACTGTGTCATATGAAGTATGCAGCTGCGCATTTTAATCTACTTGATGTCAATGAGTTTCTGATCGCAGACGACTTCTCACAAGTACCCATAATATGGTTATGTTGAGTAACAGAGTAGGTAATACTAAGGTTTGACGTTTAATGTTATTTGAGGGATGAATATTATATTCATTTATTATGCACACACACATTTCATTTGCTTAATGTTTTCCTTTCCTACTACATAATAGTGAAACCTCACTTATTGCTTGGCGATGTCATACAATTGTATATTTGTTTCTCGAATACCGATCCGTTCTTACACAAGTCTTAAAACACTGTTGGCATTTTTGTAAAAGAATTTCTCTAACCGGTATGCACGTTTTTGTACACTTAGTGGTTTATCATTACAGAACAGAAATCCGTTCGTCTGTCTCAATGTGCTTCAGTGGTTTAACTGTCAGCACCATTATTTGTTGTCCAATGGTGTCTTGTGACAATTTATTGGAAGGGACACTGGATGATGCGTATAGCTATGGCGGTTTACCACCCAATCGATCAGGTTACAGCTGCTGTTCAGAAAACCGTCTGCGGTCATTGTCACGTTTAATTTTAAAATCTGAAGCAAAACGGTATATTGTAGACATCTCAAAGTATTTTCGGTTTCGCATCTTCTAATAAAGAAAATAGGCTTACCTTTGGAACATATTGCATCATTTGGATTTCTTATTAGTTCTTTTCATAATACATGCTTATGTCTTCTCATTAACGCTAAGATATCTCTAGTTTGCAATTGGAATCCTCACACAAACAAAGTCTTTCCTTCAATCCATTCAATAGTATGCTGTGTTTACATCGAGGTATATCTATCTGTTTGTGTCTATTACGTGATTTTTATAGATCAGTTGTGTCTGCTGGTGCTTACTTAAGGTCAAGCCATACGCTTTCAAATACAAAAAATATGAATTGCTCATGGACGATCTCGTTTATTTGAATGGGATTCATCTGTACGAGATAATCCTGTTCGTATATTCACCGACAAGGTTGGTCTTCCTTTCCGTGATGTATTAAATCGCCTGGAGAGAATGCATCACACCTTGTTGTGGTATAAAATCGAATGTTTTCTGGCTTGGTCCTTTCTTCAAAAATGATACAGTTTTGGATATAGTGAGTCTAACTTTACTGCCTTGAATATACAATGAGACTTCTTGGTTCGAATATTCCATCAGTAGAGCTGGATTTTGAATTGTTTACCAATATTGCTTTCTTCTTATCCAAGTATCTCATTACCGATGTCTCCAAACGTATTCGTGTCCTACGTGAGAATGTTTTTTGTTTTTGAAAGATGAGTTACCACAGGCTTACTGCTCCACTACTAACACTTGGGTACTCGCTTACAAAAATTGTCTTATGCCGATATTGATTTGAAGTACTTTTTAGTTTTGCTAAGTCAGTATGATGTAAATGGAACTTGGATTTGACATCAGCATGAAACAGAACTAAAACATATTAGTAGTATGACTGACTTGCTTGCAAAGCTTTATGATTGTTGGAAATATCCATCTCTGTATAAAGATTTAAAGTTACCATGCCATATTGTGGATATTCTGTTTGATTTGGGAAACATTTCTTCCCAGCCTGTGTTAAAGAGATGAATATAATTTCTCTATCACCAAAACATTCGACTTTTGTTCTCACTCAACCTTCAATTCAAACAAGCTCACTCGGTGGGCAAAAATATTTCTATATTCGATATTGACATTTCCACGAGATTCCTTAAAACAACAGACATTTAAATCTACTTTAAATACAGTGCACACTATAATAGTTAGTAGCAGCAGTTGTCAAACTGAAACACGCATCCCGTCTCATGAGGGTGATGATGCTCATGTAACACTGTGCAGTAATCGACTTGCTGAAACCGACTCTTCTGTATTACATTCCACTAACTCTTGTTCCCCATAACATAGTTCTTCATACAAGGTTACTCGTAGCTGCTAACCAAGCATGCTCGAAGAGCGTTATAATTATATCACCTGACTCTTCACCTTCAGATTCCAATTCTGTTCAAACTACAGAAAAACTGATAAGTTTGTCAGTTTCTTCTGTTGTGATGAATGAAACCACTATCGGTAACTCAGGAATGAATTCTTCAAACTTCTACTGAGATGTCTGTGGACTGTGCGCCATCATCCCAAAGCTTTTCGAATCCTTTCTAATAAATACTTGTAACGATAGTCAAAGTGAAGTCGATATACAGTGCACACAGAAAAACAACCTGTTAAAAAGGACGAAGTAACAACTAATCCATCTGTCCGAAATTTATATGATGCTGAAAAGTAGTTAACGGCAGCCAATTTTATTCAGCTGTTGGTGGTAATACGCAGCCGGTTCATTGGTTTCGGAAAACAATGATACACCGGTTCACACTAATTCACATGATTCATATGAACGTAGTTCCCGAAATGCAAGTGATTCCCGAGTTGAATCTTTGAGTCAGCTTTCTTCACTTAGTTTAAGTGAAACAACCGAATGTACTCCTTTGCAAAACTGTTCATCCATATCAGACAAATTGTCAGACAATTTTATGTTAGTTTCATCATTCCATGGTGACCAAGAAGTACCAAACCGTGGTTATTTATCTACCAATAACACAGAGAATTCTTTTAGAGTAAAAAAGTATTAAAGTCTGTCACAGTTCACACACTTTGCGAAACGATTGATAAACGAATTTGTGAAGAGAAATTTTATTTCAGACTGTGCATAAGCTAATCATGTGTTCACCCTTATAATTCGCACATTAGGTTGGCTGAGGTTTGTAACTTCTACCGGTTCGTGTTATAGGAACACCACCACTCTATTATTCATTGGTGAGCCACTGCTTTTATGCCAAACTTCTTGGGTCTAGTGAAACAGGACTTTATATAAGAACCCTAAAATAAATTTATCCTGGAGGTAGTCTTTAATGAATATATCAAATAATAATAATAATAATAATAATAATAATAATAATAATGGCTTTATTCCAAACAGTATTTGTGGTACAGGTATGGAATTTTCAGCGTGCATTACAATATTGCATCTAATTACCTCATAAATTTTATAAGAATTTAAAAATAAAAAGCAACAACAACAAAAGAAAAAAGAGAAATAAAAGAAATAAAAAAAGAACAGCATTGCATTCACATATTTAAACAATGCACCACAGGATATGAAATATAAAATTAGTGTGTAATAGAATATATGAGCAACAATATAATAGTAACAAAGAAAGGAGAACAAAAGCTAATGGGAACTATTTGTTAGAGTGCCACAGTAAGTTGATCGTGTCATACCTAACGGATTTCTCATCACATAACAGCTGTGCCAGATAAGGTATTGTGGAGTTTTGTACTTGGTAGTCCTGGCATATAGCCTCCTATAGTTGCTCCTAGTTCTACCAGATGAAATGCAAGGAGAGAGCTGCGTATAGAGAGGGTGTTTGGGGTCTGACAATATAGAATTCGCTAGTTTCTTACATGACATTATATGTCTATCCACAATGGTGTTAACCAGTTGGTTTAACGATATCCCACTTCCCCTACTAACAGCTTTTAGTGCCCTATGCAGCGAAGCAAAGTCTTTCTTAAGTAGTCCAGGAAAGATTAATGGGGAGCAGTAAAGAGGGATGGGTAGAATACAGGAATTGACAAACTGAGAAAGCAAAGACTGCTTTATACCAGACTGCCTAAACTTCCTAACGTAGAACGCTAAGCGAAACATCTTTCTAGTCACTAGCAAGATGTGAGAGGACCAGGAAAGATCGGAGGAAATACTCAGTCCAAGGTACTTGACATTAGATGTAGTTTCAACCTCTATGCCGTCAATGATAGTGGGACCATGTGAGCTAGCTAGTTGTTGTAGGTCACTTTTTCGTCTGAAAGTGAAATTTACTACCTGACATTTAGACGGATCCAGCTTAAGACCGTTTGAAGAGGACCACTGACTAATTTCCGACAGAAAGTTATTTAATATGGTACAGTTTGACTGAGAATTGACAGGCATAGAGACAGAGAGCTCATCAGCATACTTGACAAAATTTGCTACATCAGAATGGGGCAAGTCATGTAAGAAAAAAGAAAACAGAAAAGGAGAAAGAACAGCACCTTGAGGAACACCAGCTAAAGTAAGTGAGGTAGTGGAGGACTTTCCATTGTAGACAGTGTACTGCTTCCTATCAGAAAAGTAGGAATACAACCACTTATTTATCCAGCTCTCACTCTGTGTTGCAGCAAGCTTACTTGACAAGAGAGACCTAGGTACAGGGTCAAATGCAGATGTGTAATCAAGGAAGGCACACCGAACATATTTGGCTCCTCTATCTAAACTAGAGACTATATTATGATATAGAACTACAGCGGCATCTAAGGTACACCTACTATGTTTATAGGCAAACTGGTTGGGGTCATTAAAAGGCTTTAAAGAGGGTTCAAGATTAAGTAAAATAAGTCTTTCCATAACTTTTAAAAAAGGTGAGGTAATAGCAATGGGTCTAAACTTGACAGTAGGTCCACTTGTTGATTTAGGCACTGGAACAACCTTGATATTTTTCCATGAGTCAGGAATAATACTTTTGGAAAAAGATTCATTGAAAATGTCGGTTAATGGGTAACATAAGATGTCAGCACACTTCCTAAGGATAACAGCAGGAACTCCATCAGGACCAAGGGACTGGGTAAGTTTGAGAGACTGAAGACACTTGAAGACATCATTCGTGTTAAAACATGAGAAGCAGTCATTATTTATACTATTAGATTTGGGAATCATAACATCTGCAGGGATACATATGAAGGATTTATTAAGCATATCAAAATCAACGGAAGTATCATTCATTATTTGCTTACCTCCTGTGATTTCCTTTAATAGCTTCCACATATTAGATGAGGATTTACATGAAAGAAACTTCTGGTTATAGAGAGCATTTAGTCTTTGTATCTGTCAAATCGCACTTTCATAGAAGTTAGAAATTATGGTATCGTCAATTCTAACCCAACAAATAATTGGGAATGTACTCATGTCTCAGGCTATAACAAAATAGCTGTTCTTTTCTCTGCGGTTATGAATGGTTATTTCAAGCGATATCGGTTTGTAGAGTAATCTTGATAAATTTTCATCAGACAGCATTTGATAAATTATTTTGAAACCTGTCCTATTAATTTCTAAATACTACCCACTGAGTGACTTGAAAAATTAATAATATTTGCGTTTTCTGGACACATCAACTGTGGTACCTTCATCTAAGTGGAAGGAATGGAATAAGTTATCATGATTTTACTTTGAAATATAAACATTTACTTTTTCCTATTCAATGGAATTGAAAACGGAGCCAAAGACACTGAAATATAGACTTGTTAGACGTATAATACTATGGAGGAAGACTCTGTTCAGGTGGTGTCTTACATAGATGAGTATTTCGAAATATAACAAGTGATCACCAAGTATGTATAATTTCTGTTTCAATAAACTGAGAATTCTTAAATTCTCAATCTGACCAAATAAACAGAAGACCTTGTTAACACCATCTCATTACAGTTTCTCATAAAATTTTGATTTTCGTTTACTGGCTACTGTAGTCCAACATTCACGGATTTCAATATAGAAAAAAATCCCCATTTAGACATTCGGAAAGCAAAAAGATAAATACAGAGCCCAGAGGTGTTTTTGAAAACTGTATTGGGCTCAGATTAGCACATTTCTGAATTCTGAATATGTACCTTCACAATCTTGCTGACTGAAAAACGGCCTTTAGTAAAATGATCCGAAATATCCGCGTTTTATTGAACTGGAATTTGTGAAATATTGTGCCTTCCTAGGTTACACGTCTACCGTTGACTCTGTACCTAGGCCTCTTTTATTAAACAAGCTTGCTGTAACACAAGCACAGTGCTGGACTACCAGGTGGTTGCATTCCTATTTTTCTGATATGAAATAGGTGAATTAGCTCATTCGTAAATTGCATAGTCAGGTCTTTATCATCCCTCAATAGCTTCATCAACCGCCACTTACTGTTTTTAGATATTTTAAAGTCATTCTGTCTTACAGCAGTCATAAGTAAAAACCCACGACTGAACGATGCAATCTTGCATGTGAAGGTAATATGAATTTCCCTAAATTTTCTCAGATATCTATCTCTCTAATGAGCATACAGTATAGATAAACTCCGCCTGATAACTATCTTCCTTTATTAAGTAACCGGAAGTCATAGCATGAAACTTTGTGGAAAATAATCACTTGCTATAAGTAATAAACTAAAAACTCCTACCTGTACATTTTTTCAGTGCCATACCTGTAATTCAGAAGCCAGCGGTTCGAGTTATGCTGTGTATCAAGTTTCACTGTCATTAAATAAATATTAGGCTATTGTGCCTATCGATCCAAAGAATATTTCTTAAAATTGTAAGGTAACTGGATAAGATTCAGTGATTGTGAGTGCTTTATGGTTTACACTAAGATAAATTTTACTGCTTAACGTCTGCAGACCCACAGCACTGAAGCCTAAGCTAAATCTTATTCTTTAAAAGAGTTTTTAGATCAACAATCTAATGTTAATTTTCCTTTAATTACCAGGTTTCAGATAACGTGAATCTATGAAAATATATCACTTTTTACTTTAACCATTTATGAAGAAAGTTTTCTTTTTGACGACCACTCTCGCATGAATGCTTCTAAGTGCTACTCAGAATTCCTCAATATCGTACGAAAGGATGTCGAATACGCTATCTGTAAATAGCTGAATCATTGACTATTCGGGATCTGAAACCCGACCTCTGCATTCAAAAGCTCTACATGCTTCACTCACCTTACCATGGATAGAGTAAGTGTACTATTATTATTTTTCTTATCGTCATCGTTATTATCATTATTCTTAATTTATTACCACTCTATTACTGTTTGCTAATAATATTGCGTTTTTGTGGTGGTTGACAATTTCTGTTACAGTACTGTTTAAACGCTTACTGTTGTTTGTTAATATTTATTATGTAAATTACAATTAATTGTGCCATATGCAAATTACTAGATTCCACCAACTCTGTGTTGTTGTTTGGTTTCCTGTGATTCGGTCATTATGAAATACAATTACAAATAAGTATTACAATTTTCATATAGATTGTATAAAAACACTCGTCTCTCCGCTAGTTTTTCGTCCACTCTACACAATTATACTGATTAGCCGTTTTCTCACACTTATTACGTCATCCCAACTTCTGCCTCTTTTCTAATTTCCAGTTAGCCACCACTTCTAGATTACACCTTACATTGCGTAATACATTTTCGAGGACGAATTTTACCATTTTCTGATTGGTCTTATGAATTCTTTGTTAAATATAATTACGATTGTACAACTTATGAAAATGAATCATTTAAAAGAAAATTTTCTTTGCTGTTTACGTCTTTCTCTTATAACTTAAAATGAGAATATTTCGTTCATTCAATATTTGCTTCAAACTTTGAGAAAGAAATTCTGCCACTTTTGAAAAAATTTCATTTTTAATAGGAATAATTCGATGAATACTCAAGCTATTTGCGAGAGAATAGCTTTAACATAAAAGTGTGTATTATTGGTTGCAAGTCTAGACAAAAAATACAGGTTTAGAGCAATAGACACAGACCTGTCAATGCAGGCCCTACCTTTACTGTGTAATGGTTTAATCTGCAGCACCTTATAGCTGCATATCAGCCAGAAGGGAATAAAAGTGAGGAAACAAACAGAAATAAAGATGGGTGGAACAAAATTCAGTAGATTTGGAGAATAAGGAATTTATTTGTTATAAGCAACAGAAATGACATACTTAAATTCGTCTTCCCCAGTGCAATAGATCCTGAGGTATTCTACCTACATTCTGTATTCATGAGTTTCAGTGGCTACATGAACCCAAGATGGGCAATCTATGCTTGCCTTATACTAGCACCTACTGGATTCATGTTCTCGACAGCCTTAACTTTTTCCCAACTCAACTTTCCTTCAACATCACACTCTGAGGCAGATCGTGAGTAGAAACGCTCATAACATAACCCTAATAGCTTGGTAGCAACATCTGTCGGCAGCAATGAATGATGTAGGACAACAGTTTCTTCGAGATCACAGATATTATCTCCTTATGAAAGCCAATGAACACTAAACTAGGTCCAGGGATTCTTATTTGTTCCCTCCGACCATTCAGCATGATCTAAAAGTTTTTGTAGATAGACGTACATACATCCTGCAGACTAATATATCTTACCTTGAAACTTGTGTCTGGCTAAAGCAATGATGATCGAATCCCTGAAGTTCCCGCAGATTGTTATTTACAGTGATCGCATTCCGAAATCATTCATCAGGACACACTGCACCCCTATGCAGTATATTCCACCTTCCATAAGCAACCACATATTTCATACGAGCCATGGATAAGATGGTCTGATGAAAGTCAAAAGATCATTCTGCATTTATGCCTCGATTTCGTCTTCCATGGAAGTTTGTGAGATTTACGAACAAAATCGTCCACCCAACTTACTTATCATAACTAAGTGACATTTTTATGCGACACATTCCACAAGTAACTTTGTTCACATTCAGCAAGGAAGATTATTGTATGACAATCATTTTTTCATCTTGGTGAAAGGCACTAAAATAATACTTCCCGATTAACGAAGTTAAAAACAACACTCATATCAATGAATATAGCTAGTACCGGTAGGCCAAATATTCTCTTGAATTCCAAGATTTGATGTATCCTTGTCTGGCATTGAAAATTGTTTTTCCACATGGATTTACTGCCATACGGCTGCAGTTAGGCGTGACACTGTATAGATTTCATATGCGTTTACTCAAGTTAGTTACGGTCCCTTTTCCTCAAGGATGTGATAATAATTATAGGCATTCATGCCTGACTTTTACACTGTCTAAGATATTAATCTGTTTAGCTAGAAATCCTTAGATTCCCTGCATAAATGACCTGCCAGACACTGCTGCTCTCCATCGATCAATTTTAATTATTGCTTTATAAACCACTGCAAGCTGATAATCATATCATATGATTATGAGCAATGGTTTGTGCTCGAAACGTCATCAGTTAATATTACTGTATAACACTGTCTGAAATGTTGTATTAACTTCTATTATGTGATGATTGGTTATTTCGATGTAAACACCCACCACTTGAGATTGATCTTGTATGTGTTGTATCTGTCTCCTTATACGTACGTAAATGCAATCCCCCAACCATTTTATCCCACCATCAATACTGTTCGGTATTTCTTTGTCCTTCCTTAGAAGTCATTTGCCTTTGTATTGTTATCTTTGTGTAATTACATTATTTTCTCTCTATTTTAGAAACGGATAAACTTTACGTTAAGTCACCTGAGTTTTGACTATAGTGAGGCCTAGACTCTGAAATGCCTGCACTGATAGTGAGGACAAAAACCTGTAAGCAAATTCAGTCCTACACTGTATTCCCGACATGAAACAAAGTCTTCTGGGCCTTGATTGGTTTGGGAGTCTTCGATTATCAGAGTCACTACTAACTACAGTATGCAATCTAACCCAGGATTCATGCAGATTTCGTCAACGCTTTTCGAACGCTCCCAAGCGTGGCCACAATTGTGCCACAGTTTCTCAATCACTGATGGCGAGGACGCTACGAGCCGTACATAATACTTTAATACTTAAGTTATCTGCGGCTAAGTTACCTATCGCCCCTTAATATCCTTCCTAGTTGGAACACCTATGCTTGCTAGAGACTACAGAACAGGACATAGTAAATAGATGGGAGGACTGATAGACGACAGACGTGGAATTACCATGTAAGATGTTACATTTGGAAGAGAAGTGGACACAACACAAGAACCAACTGCGAAGGCGACTGCCTCCTGATAATATGACAACAACTAGCGGTCTCCCCCTAGATACATTCGGAATGCAACTGGGAGAAGTTATAGGAGCTTCTGATGACAGCAGTCCACTCCCTCGACTTTGACCAACCAGGCATAGGGAACAGGCAGTGTACTTCTAGGGTGACCCCAATTAATCTCCTTCCAAAAGAGGAAAATCATATGGGGATCTCCGTAAAGTCTGTTGATTGATTCTCTTTTTAAATCACGCCGATTATTACACACTAGTAACTGCTATTACGTACTAGTTGAGATGCTGATGAATACATATTCTCTGTCGATCCCTAACCACTGTGGCCTTACAAATCGTGTGACTTATTATGAAGCAAAAGAATTTCAGCGAAATATAAAGGTTGTATTAACAGTCCTCCATCTAATTCAGTTAATCCTTCCATAACATACACCAAATTTCTTTTTTTTCGTCTAAAATTTTGCACCCTCTCTTCCATTTCAGGAAAAGTTGGAATATTTATGAGAATATCTCTTTCAGGCTCTTCATTTAAGGTAAATTAGAATAAGGAACATTAAATTGCAGTGTTTATTGATACATTCTTTGAAACTAGTGATTGGTCCGTAGAAGAACTCTTTTTTTATAATGACAACTTCCAACATTGAATGTATTGGTTACAAATGTTGATAAACTGTCGATTTATCGCTTAGACGTGGTTTGTTTGGATTATTTTCCAATAACCAGTCGGCTAACCACAACTAAATGAATTAGGAAGAAAAACAAAATGTAACTGTGCAATTAGTCATAATAACAGTAGTGACAATAATAATGATGATAATAATAATCTTTCTATCAATAACAAGGATGAAAAAATGAGGCGATATGTGACAACACGAGTTACGAAAAACAGCATGATTAAACAAAGTAGAAATAGTCGATAAAGGCTAAGAAAAACAAATGAACTGATTAAGTAATGCTAGATTGTAAGGGAAGTAAATAAAATACGCTTTAGTAAAGGTGTGGTAGGATAAAGGGATAATAAGAGAGTGGGTGAAATATAAGTAAGGGGTGGTGTAGAAGTCATCAGTTGGTTAGGTCTCAACCGTCCAAGGGAGGGATAGTGGCTGTACGAACTTCTTTTGAATACATAGTTTAGTCTTAATAGTTTGAATGCCTAATGCCTCAGCTGTGTGCAGTAGACGAATACGAAGTCTATTGGAAAGATTCGGTGAGATGCAATGAATTACCTTGAAAGCTTTTGTTTTCTACACTATATGTTCAGTATCAACTGAATGTGACAAAATAGAGCTATGGATGTAAATGTAAATGTAACTAGAACAAAACTGTATGTTGTTCAAAGCTACAACGTAGACGCTGTGGGATTTTTAGATCATAATGATGACTAACTTAGAGATTAAACATGTTTATTTGTTAGTCTTTTCAATCAAATTGTCAATTACTTTACGACACTAATAATAATAGTAATATCATAAGTTCAAAAGAGATGACCACAACCACATACTCATTAAGTTAGTCCGAAACATACTTCACATTGTAACAGCAGAAGGCAAGAGACGAAAGTCAAGATATATTTTAAAGTGATCAAACCTCTACATATATATATATATATATATATATATATATATATAGTATTCTGTTGCTAACACAGTACTGAACTGTGGGAATGTGTGAAAGTAATATTCCATAATAACATATTATCTGTATCACTCCACCACAACATTATCAAGTATTTCCACCAAGAAAACTTTTTCGAAGTAAATAGCAGCATACAGAAACCCTACTATTACATCTTTTCCTACAAATATAGAATTCACCAAGTTGAAAAGGCGGATCTGCCTTAGTCAAAGTAACTGAGTTAGTGTAGTACAAATCATTACACTAGTTCGTTTATTTAATTATTGATGGTTAAAAAGAAGACTTGAGAACAGTAGTTAAGTAGCAATATTGTTATCACCATTCAGTATATCACAACATCTGTAACAGGAGGCAGGAAACCTGGGCTCCCAGAAAACTTCCAGTTCCGTTCATCTGTATCTGATAGTGAGGACTAATTTCTTCAGTAAAACTTATACAAAATGTGTCAGTAAGATATCTATTGAATACCCTGGGAATTTTTCATATTAAGATTTGAACTTCCAGTGTATTTAAATTTTATTCAGCACCTCATCTAGCTTTTGATTACTCTGTATATATATATATATATATATATATATATATATGTATATATACCTGGAGAGAACAGTGAACAACTAACAAATGCATAGGGTTGACTCAAGTATCCATATGAGTCAATCATTTTTTTTGTTATCTGACTAATCTAATACTGTACCTTTTGCTTAGATAATTTCACAACTTAAAAACTGTGAAGTCAGGAAAATCCACAACTTACCATTTTGCTTATTGATGACTGCTAATGCAAATGCACGTGAAAAAAGAGTGACTTTTTCATTCTTTTTATTTTGAAACAACTTTGCAAAATCTTAGGTGTTTCAATATACATTAAATTATTCAGTGCTTCGTAGACATGTAAAATCCACTGATTTCGATGTGATTGCCATCTCAGAAATGCGCCGTTTAATCTATTGTTAGTCTGTTGGGACTCACAAATCTATCATAAATGAATGACTGCAGCATTAGGTAAGGACGGTTCGAAACTCAGGGTAGACATAAATTCCCTCAAGGCTGCAGATACGCCTTACTGACTGGTGAGTGCCAACTAACACGAAACCTAAGTTCAGAGCTGCCTGCCGACTGCCCCCACCTATCTAATATCAGTTCAGGGTGCCGTGAGATGGTGAGCTACCTAGCTTGCTAACTACATTGCAAAATTGACTGATACAATTCAGTCTGCAGTAACACCGAGTACTAGACTCATTATATTAGTTATTTCCTAGTGAAAGGTGATATAGTTCCATTTCATAGGACTAAGCACTTATTTGGCCAGTCACATAATTGCAGATCAACATAGACCATAGTACAAAGATGCATTATTGCTACCCTCTACACTTTTAAATAATATGCATATAAGTGGAGAAATACTGAATTGTGCCGTAATGGATTTTGGTTAGTGAAATGTTAGAAGAAATTAATAAATTTTATTCTGCTTTAGTTTGCTTCAGGAGCTGGTCATATCATACCTTTAATTCATAAACAGACATGTTAACCACCTGATTATACCAATACTCAAACTGATGGACGGATAACTCCAAATAGAAAGCAGTTTTCCAAGGTATTATTAATTCAGTTAACTAGGCCAGTAGAAGATATACAAGAATATCCTCAAGGAAATCTTAAGTAGTTTTGATCAAGGAACAACACCAGTTTAAAAATTTCTGAAAACCAAACGGCACTATTTGGATGCTTTGCCCTGACTTAAGACTGTGCTAGCGGGCACTTATAATTCCACAAATATTCAAGCAGAGGAGCATCACGTCTTGGAAAGGGCTTAATACCACTCAACCATCAGCCTTAAAGTCTATGACTCAAGACTTCAAGACGAAGTATACCTTGAGATAAACCAAATCGCATAAATTCAACAAATTAATGAGAAAAACCAAGTGAAACCATTAATCAGAATACGGAGATCGTTAACTGGTATTTCCTGCAAATGTATATATTTATATGCGATTATGTTTAAATAAAATAGCCTTTTTAAAATTGCAGTAACTTACCACTGGGTCTTTTGGTTTTTGTTTACACAATTCGGTTAAACCTCTGAGTAATGTTGGATTTACATTTCTGGCTAGATAATCTTTGGCTGCGAGTCGTACAGGGATTGGTTCAACAACCGCTAAAATAATAGGAGAAATTTAAAAATAAAAGGAATGGTAAATAGGTCACTATTTGTAAAGTTCCACAAATTAATTTCATAGCTAATACCTTACATAACTCCCAAGTAATTATCTTAATTTCACCTCCAGTGTTTATGAAAACCGCTTTTGTTTATCGAATTTAGAGCATATTACTTACTAATAAATTCCGAAACATTCTTTAGTGTAGGTACCCGAATAACGAATAAATCAATTCATATTAACGTGTTTCGTAAACTGATATGTCGCTCATCAGTATTACGATTTCTTTGTTTGTAACAATAGGAAAACTTTAGCGCGTTAATCAGCGATTCACAGTAATATAGGAATCAAAATGTGGTTTAAATAGTGTATGTAAATAATACACGGAGGAACGAAAATAATAATGTTTTGAATAATAGTAATAAACACTAACATAATATTCAATATAACTTGTTTCAAATTCAAAAACACGTATTCTCATTGTGCCCTTTTTCTTCTGTCCTAATTAATTAAATCATCGACCATAAAATAGGGAAACAGACGAACTTGATACAAAGGAGTGATGAATGAAGCCAAAGACTGAATCTGGGTCACCAAAAAGTGCTAAAGATTCACTCTTGAGTTACTGACTTTATATTCTGTGGACTGAGTTATTACACCTGCAGGTCAAACTGTACAGTCCACGTCTGATGCATTCAAAATATGGAGATCACACCCTTTTCTTATGTAATCAACTACTTAAAATCAGACAGATCCAGTTCTTTGAATTATTCATGTTTATATTTCTTTCTTCAAAAAATGTAGTATATAAACAACTTACTGTCTGGAAAGAAGAATCGTATTTCTCTTTCAGCACTTGTAAATGAATCACTTCCGTGTATTCCATTTTGTTGGTCATCTGTACCATAAATGGCTCTTAAACTATATGTTTTTCAAAATTTAAATTCAATTTGTTAACCTTTCAGGTGCAACAGCCTTAGCTTTCAGTGCGTTCTGTGGACCGATTAATTCACGCCAAAAAGATATGGCATTTTCTTTAGCTATGACTAACACTTGTATTGGCCCACTGCTAATATAAGCAATTAATGTTGGATAAAATATTTTTCCATAGTGTTCAGCATAAAATTCACTAGCTTGTTCTGGTGTTAAATGAACACGTCGTTTCTGTAAGAGATTTTTTCAGATGTAAATAAACTAATTAATTTCCATCTAACCTGTATAATAAAAAATCCTTTTTGTAGAATAAATTCTTCAATTTGATTTACATGATGAATAATATCAGGTTTGATAATGACAAGAGTTCTTTCAACTTGGATGTATGGAGAATTTTCTTTAGACATTTCTAACTATTGTTAGTATATTATATAGTATTATTTCTTTTTTAAAGTATAAAAGGCTTCTATCCCTAAAACAAACATTTTAGAAGCAATATCATTATTATCTCAGCTTTCAAACTAAATATTTATAACTTACAATAAATGTAAAAACAAATATAGCATAAGAGTAACTTCAAAAGTGTAGAAAATAAGAAATAAAGTTTACATCTTGAAAACTTGAAAAATCCAAATGTTTATTGTTCTTCTACGATCAACCAATAGCAATCACAAGAAAGATCACTGACTGCAATTTTCTTGATGAATGTGCCTTAGAACATCTGTGAGAGAAATATGTCTCTTAGTGAAAGCCAAAAAAAGAAAAAACATAGTGGTCGTATTGCGATATCCAATAGCTAGAAATTACAAATAATTCCTTTCGTGTGTTAAATTTAAGACTGTTCAACTTACCATAATTATCAACATAAAAATAATTCCATCTTAAATTAGTTTGAAACACCGTGGTAGTTCACACTTGTGACTTAATTAGCTTCTGACTTATAAGGTTCTTCAACCAGAATGATATGTAACCACCAGTGTCGGAGTCTATACATCGCTTCAATATCTTATTACTGAGAAACGAAAAACATGAAATTTGACATTGATCCGTTAAATGTGGTCAACAGAAGGCTGCACACCTAGTATTTATATTATTGCCAATGTTAAGAATATCGACTGAAGTGGACAGTCAATAAAGGTAACATATTGATAGTGTGACACAGTGTAATTCCAAGCTAGATCAGTTTACTCCATGTGACATGCACTGATATAACATAATGAAATGAATGACCTTTCGAGCATACCTTGTTGACTAATACAGAGAAAGTGGCACTCCAACAACCAGTCAGAGAAGCCTTTATTCTGAAAACACCGTAAAAATGGTAAATTGCCATACTTATGACTAGGAAAAATATGAAAATGTTATTTTAAAGAGGTAAGTAGCCTCTAATATTTTTGATGAACGTCTCTTAGTTTCCGGAATAAGTATCTAGCATAAAAGCTTACCAAACCTTATTTACACGGTCGCTCAACTTGAAAGCTACTCTATGTTGAATCCTCAAGACTCTATTCTTCATGTTTGTCCACACTGCGCCATACTTGTCACCGAGATTTAGCACCCAATTCTAAAAATATCTCAATAGCTCGGTGATTTGGACTCTGTGGTGAGAGCTGTCTACTAGCCAAATTGGTAGACAGTAATTTACGTCAATATTTACGTTCCCAAGATTTGTCGTGAGGAAATGTGAACAAAGACTGACTTTGAGTAGGCGGATGCAGTTAACATATAGAGGATTTGACATTCAAGAAACAGTCACAAATAGATGAAAGATTAACTTTACGTGAGAAACAACCAATCGGAAGACTGTGTTTGTTTGCTTAAATATCCATAGTAATGTACATGAAAATATATAAATATGCGTTGATTTCCTTAATAAATGATCTGTTGCCTGACTCTTGCCTTCTGTCGTTACATCTTTATGTGAAACTTAAGTAAAAGGCTCCACAAAAGAAGCACTGAGTGAGCGACTAATCCTTTCTATTATACAGATACAAATACTAAGTAATCCCTAGATAATTTACCATTTTATATTTCAATGATGAAACCGACTGGAGTTTATCTACTAGATTGAAAAATTAAATAACACCGTCTTCTTTGGCTTGTAATTTAAACACAAACAGTGAAATGGCCTGGCATGCTAACTATTTCACTTATTTTGAAAGTTGCATTATCCCTGCTAAACGATTGCTGATAGAATCACAGTACAGATACAAACGTCAATTACAGAGAATTATGTCACCTTCAACGAAGATTTGATATCAAGCTGTACATCGAACGAAATTTTTACTTTTCAAAAGTTTGCTCGGTTTCTCTTCAAGGTTGTAAGATGTGCTTGTTGAATGTGGAAGATCTGAAGACCCTGGCTGTCTTTGACCACAGTATCTAGCGTCCTACCTCCCTTGTTCGGTGGTTTATTATGGTTTTTAATGTCTAGGTGAAGAGGGGAAACAAATCGATTCGGTTGAACACCCACGAGGGTTGGGATAGAAAGTATGGGTCTTACTCGTAGAAACCTATTCTCTTCCAAGTTTTCCGATGTCAGATCACGTCGCAAAAGAGTTAGCAGTGGTTAAATCAAAGCCTGACATCGATCCATCAGGACTCTGACTGTTGCTCTCAGCCAGGCAGAGAGGTGAATACTGTCTGACTGCGGCTGAACAGGCGATAAGGACTGATGGTTGGAAACTGCTGATAATGTGCCTCAAAATCGTTCTGCATGGTATAGATATATTCACTCTTTATGAACTACCAGTCCCACTAAAGTATCACTATTCTCCACGTACTTGTTGTCGCTGCAGCGCGTTTCTGCGTAATGCATGTTTAAAATTAAAAATGATGCGTTCTCCACCCCCACCCTCTCATAATAGTGTGGTTGTGAATGTGGCTACTTGAACTGCTTCACTTTCGCACAAAGTTTTTATGTTGAAATTCAGTCAGTTTGACTAAATATTAGTTTCATGCGAGAATTCCCTTGTACAATGTTTGTTCCTTCTTTACTTAAATATTAGTTGATAGAAATCATTACTAGCGAAGATTTGTAACTAGTATGAATTATTTTGATGTGGTTGTATTCTCTAAGCTGAATGATTTTATTGCGAATCTTTCATTACCCTTCTGGACAACATCTTCAGTGTAACGTGGGCTAGTGATTATTTTACTTTATGATTTTGTTTATTAATTAAATCAACACTGTGAAATAAACAAATCAATACTGTTGACGGAAATCTACTCCTTTCACAACAGAATATTTTTACTTGATAAAACACAGTGATACAGTATAATTTACTTACTGAAGATGTTCCGACCAAAATTTATTGTTTATAATAGTGTCAGTCAATGGCGGATAAATAGTGCTGTATCATCATGTGTTTCATCAGATAAAATCATTCGGTTGTGGAATTATACTCTATCACAGTTTGCAATTCCATTTTCATACAAGGAAAAATACTTCATTGATTTTTTTCAACTTTTTCATTTCATTCTAGACAAGAATTTGATAACAGTAATAAGAATAAAATCAGCTTATAGCCTACATTTACTTTTTAAAACATATTTCTTTCGCTACTATGCAAAGTCAGAAACGACAAGTAGATGCTTATCGTTGTAAACTTTGGTACAGATGTGCCATACTGATTACTTTTCATTTAATTTTATGGGACCAGGTGTTTATCCGTGTATTCATGGATATAGTGATTTAAACATCAGATTATTTCCTACATGTGGCTCATTCTCACAGATTATAAGTATAACTAACCCAGTAGATAGCCATAAGTTGTACATCAGTCATAACTTGGACAATGATTCCCATTTTACCTTACACCATCCCGTTACTTATCTATCGGGAGCACAAATTACAATTTCGTTAACCTAATCTTAGTTAGTGATCAACACTGTTAGTGCAAGTCGATGCCGTATTTTCCTCGAAGATATTAGTGAGTAACTATAAAGCTTACCACATGTAAACAATGGGTATTTGTTTATCGCTAATTTTTCATATCGATAATGTCCATTAACTTTCATTATATTGTTATCAACTTCAGGTCTTGTTGTTTAAGTCACATCAAAAGTCTTTACGCTGATTCAGTTAATTAAAGGGATGTTTTTCATAATAATAATTTGCTTTATTCCAAAACAGTACTTATGATACAGTGTGGAATTCTCAGCATCTGGTACAAAGTTGCCTGCAATTTACTCCATAACAGCAAAAACGAAAACAAAAATAACATTACAGGATTGATAATAATAGCTTTTTAGTATCAGCAGTCACAATAGAGTCAAAAATGTACAAAAAGTGTCAAGTGGTGATAACATTGATAATATCTAAAACTGTAAGCCGACTGAAATAGTATCACCATAAATTACCAATAGGAGAGGATAAAAGAGCCAATTAATTTTCCCAATAACATTATAACTGTCACATAAGACTCGGGCCAAATATGGTATCGTTGGAGTTCTATACTTGGTTGTACGACCATGTAATATCTATGCTACAAGCATTACGTGAACGAACTAGTTCTTGCAGATCACGTTTATGCCTAAAGGCGGAGTTAATAATCTGACATTTAGGAGGATTTAATATAACTCAATTTAGCCTAAACCACTGGCTTATAATCGACAAAAAGCTACTAAATTTGGAACATTCAGATCAAGGCGTATTTGATGAAGTCGATTCCCTCCGAAACAGGCTAGTCATGTAGGAGGGAAGAACAAAGAAAAGGAGAAAGAACAGCACTCTGAGGGACTCAAGATTCAGTAAGCAAGGTCGAGGAAGATTAGCCTCTATATACAGCATACAGCAGCCGTTCACCTCTAGGACGCAGTGACCACATAGTCATTACTTTAATATTTTAAATCCATAATTCCATGCCTAGGTCGATAACTGCTCTTCCAAACATCTGTATAGCGAAAATATTGGCAACGTGGAACGCGTCAACCTCAGCTCACTGGTCACTGAATGCAAATGAGACTATCGATGGGGCTTAGGCGAGACTTAGGAGCATATTAGAATGTGCAACTTTACATTTTGTACCTTGATCCACCCATCGAAAGCTGTCGTATAAACCGCCTTGGATTAGTAATGAAATTAAGACGTTTGTTAAGCAAGCAAAGGCTGAAAACCTTTCTGAATACTTTTGTCATGTCTTGCCGTCTGACCGTACGACTACCATCACAAGTGTAATGCCCCAGTTGTGGTAAATAACACAGTGCTTCTAAACTGAAGCCAGAGTCCGCCAGAGCCTGACGGACTCCACACTGGACTGATGGTCTCCTAGGCGAATATAATGTGCATTCCACTTTTGGAGATTTTTAAAATGTCTTTGACACAGGCTAGGCTACCTAGGCACTGGAAGGACGCAATTATAAGCTCTATCTTCAAAGAAGGGAAAAGGCGATCGGTATATGACTACCGGCCTGTAAGTCTGACATGCATTATAGCAAGGGTAATAGAAAAAATCATACGGGATCAGCTATTAGCCCATGTGGAAAAACATGGTTTACTGGCGGATTCCGACCAGGACGATCCTGCGTTGCAAAATTACTGTTAACTATGGAAGACTGGACAGAAGCCAGGACGTTGTTTTGTCGATCTTAGTAAAGCGTTAGATTAAGTCTCACACTTAGTTCTCTTCAGTAAACTTCGAGAATTCGTATTAAACCAGTGTAAGTTTGGTTCATTTACGGACTGCCTGATGAGTAGAAGACAATAGGTAAGGGATAATGGTGTACTGTCAGGGTAAGAAAAACAGTTTAGAGAGGAGTAACTCAGGAGACTATGTCTGGATTATTTATTATTCTTATTATATGTAAACGAACTACCAAAAAATCTTACCTTATCTTCCCTATTATTTGCGGACAATATAAGGATCTGAAAAACTGTAAATAATAATGATAATACGTCAGTATTACGAAGTCATCTACATAAGTTAACTAAATGGTCTAACTTCAGGAGTTCGGAAATTAATTCGAGGAGCAGCGCGTTGACTTAATTAGGTTAGAGGTCTTACACGTCGTATTCCTTGGAGGACACAGAGATGCCCAACGTTAAGAAACGAGAGGACTTAAGAACTATTTTCAGCCATGATTTGAAGGCATCTTCATTTTGTAATTCAGCTGCAACTAAGGCTTTTCGAAATCATTGTGCACTTCGAAGGGCTTTCAAACAACTAGATGAGTCTTTGTTCAGCGTGCTCTACGCAAAATGTCAGACTTTATCTGGAATGCTGCATAAAAGCAGCTGATTCATGCTTAAAGGCGGAGGCACATATGTTGGGAAGAAAACAGAGTAGAAACTGAATTAACCAGTGGTATCTCACAAGAAGAGGATGGAACATTTAAATCCTTTTTCATTATCATACCAAAGGAGGAGATGTGACTTAATTTTGGCATACCAAATATTGAAGGGCGATTTAGGGATCGACCTTTGTAATCTTTCCTCTCATTCTTGGATAAATTTACGAGATCACCGCAGAGAGTTGCTCAAACGACGGACGCTGCTGCTGCTGGATTCAACATAGAACTTGGCACCGAAGTGCAGCAGTTCGAGTTGCCACGTTCCAAATAGCACACAAAGGTAGACAAGAAAATGAGAGAAGAGAATCAATAGAATTTAGATAAGTATAAAAGTGAAACAGAATGAGTAATGGTAGAAAGGAATATGAAGGTTAAAGAGACTGAATACATCTGCGCCATTGACAACGATTTTGAGCCATGTCACCTATTGTCTCCAGCCATTGATTCTTAGAGTCCCGAGGGCCCCAACCCGGAAGTCTGCATCTCCCTACCTGACTCAGTTTAACTGTCAGGGATTTCATGGATTGATGCCATGTTTTTGTTTGGCCACCACTTACTCTTTTCCAACCTGCACCTATATCAGCTAGTAATGTCCGTCGTGGGAGGCGATGGCTAGGCATGCGCAGCACGTGACCTAACCATCTCAATCTATGTAACTTCATAGCCTCTTCGATTGATTTTCCCTCTTCGCCCAACACTCTACGCCTAACGTCAACATTACTTACCTTATTATACCACCTAACGCGAGAAAGAGATCGTAAACATCTGTGGTCAAAAACAGACAATCTCTTCATGTCTTCCGCTCTCAATGGCCACGTCTCACCGCCATAGAGAAGGCGGACGAATGAAATATGGGTGGAATTTGGATTCTCACCCAGGGTGGTCAACGACCAGAAGTTTTTACCTGAACAAGTAGTATCAGCTACATCTGTGAACGCTTTCAAAGAGAAACTAGATCTCTACAGAGATATATATTGAAGGAATCAACACAGGTCACAATGGCCTCCTTTTATTTATTATCCAAATCTGAAAATTTTGATCTTAAATGAATTTCGACTCAAAAGAATCATAAATGTGAAAGGCTACAAGTCCTGCACCTCATATTATAAAATGCTTACAAAGTTGTTCAAAATGTGATAACAGTAAAACTACACTTGGAAGCGTTTTCATTTCTGAATAAAAATTAAAACCAGGAAGTACTGGACAGCTGCTGTTTCATCCTACTTTTGGGAATCATCGGCAGTACGCACCCACTGGGGTTCGAACACAGGGCCTTCCGGTTGCAAGACAAGCTCGTATTCTATTCAGCCACTGGGACCCAATTCAATGGCCCATTAATGCTAACTTCTACCAGTTCGTGATTTAGCGTGACCACCAACCAATGTCGTCGGTGGGAAATCCATCTTGGGTTCAAACCCCTTTGAGTGAGTACTGCCGATGATTCCCAAAAGTAGGATGAAACAGCAGCTGTCCAGTACTCCCTGGTTTTAAATGATTCTCTAACTGATATCAGTCCATGGCCAAACTCGTAAAAGCAAATCTGTCTTTACAAACCAACTCTTAAAAAAAATGAAAACCTTTGAAAAGACCATCAGTAAAGTGAAACAAGAAATAAAAAGTAAAAATCGGTTTGATGTCCCACGGTGAAAAGATGAAATCTTCAAATACTTTGGTATTTAGAAGACCTGAATAATAACACCTGATACAGTTTATTTAAAGAATTGATTTGGAGACTGAGATAAAGATAATGTCAGTCCATAAGTTTAAAATATGCAAAACAAAGGAACCCTGTCATTTGGATAAAAGCTTCTGAATTATCAAAGAAAACACTGCAATACACTTATATCTAACCCATAATGATTCGTGAAACAGTGTATGATAAGATGTCACGCGTTCAGCAACTATATGAGAAAACATTAAGTTCCGTTTTACACTATTTCACTAACAACACTTGATGGAAACAGAATTTTTCATAGCAGATGTTTTGACATAAGCGTATTTATGTCACTAACATAACCAGATTAACTTCTGTTTTTAAAATGAATCCAATTACACCTAAAGCTATGAGTCCTAAACAAATTTAAGTAGAGCTGACATACTAAAAGTTTCGAAAAATCTGTCACATACGCATTTCCAAAATTACTGGGAATATAACCTACACTGAAATGAAATCAGTTGCTTTATGGGTCCAAACAAAAAATCTTGATGCAAATCAATGCAAAGGCTTTAGGAAAATGCAACGTTTTCCCCAAACCTCCGAAGGTACTCAGGAATCTTTTTTATTTTGCAAGCCTCACTTCAGTTCGTTAAAGAACTGAGTTACTAGTTGCGCTGGACACAGCAAATGTAAGCACCTGTCAACTGGCATTTTTAACTTAATTAAATTGAAATAATAACTCTTGGTCCTTGAACTTATTCACCAAGTGTGATACAAGGATCTGTTTCACAAAAACCGTATATCAGAAATTCGTCTATTGCAGGTAACACCATTATATAACATCAAGTTGAATTCATTTAACTCTATAGATATAATGTCGAAGTGGAATGAAAAATTGCAAACTTCTTAGTATTTGTAAATGCATTACTTGACGTACCGCGCTATACTACACCATAGAAACCAAATTCACTTTATACGCATACGACTTAACAAGTAACCACCACAAGGTCATTTGCCAATTATGTAGATAAAGCTTTTATTTCAGACGGCAGAAATATACAAGAGGTAAATGAATGTACAATCTTCTACATTGTGATTACCTTCCTGGATCCTATTGGGATATATGGCTTCAAAAATCCCCTCTCCACTTCATTTTGTCAACAACAGGTTTATTAGGCGGCTCCATGATTACCTATAAGCTTTCATTTCTCCTTCACAAAATATCCTAGAAATAACCTTCGGATACCCAACTCGTCTCTCCTCAACCGAAGGCTGTACCCCATATTCACCGATGATTTCCAATATATCTTCCTTCTGCTTTTATTTTGGCCAATAAAATGTAAGTTAGTTCACTACCCGACAAAGTCTTCTGTTCGCTATACACTCCATTAGGACAGAGAACACTTCTGTTGACAGAACTCCGCAGCCTACTGGGAATGCTTATGATGACACTCACGCCAACTCTTTTCAGCATTTGGGAACACCGTTTCACGCTAGTGTTAAAATTTCGGATATAACCCCTTTAGCTAAGTGGTTAGGGTCTCTACGGTGACTTCAGAATAATAAACGTCTGTTTGTCTTTTCCGATCACCCCTTTGCTGGACTTGGCATCCTCATCCATGCCACTTGCCTGTAGTCGAAATATGAAAGATAAAGTTTGCAAGAAATACATGCCGTTTCACAGATACGCTCAAATATGTTATAAATTACAATCCTGAAATATAATAAATCAATACTTCTTCAAAAGTGTTAATTGTTCGATTATTGGCCAAGCAATCAGAACAGGTTCCTATAGATGATAAATTGTAAAGCCTTCAGTAAGGTCACCATCGAAGTTGAGCAACAACCCAAACTTCGTTCCGTTTGCTGCTGATAGTTATGGTCAACCCGTGGACCCGCGTATATATGGGTAACTGCTATGCCACCACTTGATTAAAAGCTATCTCAGGAGTTTGCCCTCGGAAACTGCGAAATGCACAAAATACGGCTATGGATAACACATCATTGGAAGTACGTTTACAAGATATATGCAAGAAGGAGCCATAGAATCCCTAGAATGATAGTATACATTTGCAATGTTTAATACCAACCGCATTAGTCTAAGCATGGAAACTATGACATTTTCTATGAAATATAGCTCTGTTTGAACCTTGGTGATGTTGTTGTGTTTTTACGTACGCCAGCGAAACCAGATTTTAAGCGATCGACGAATACGGACAAAAGGGTAACTTTCAGCTTTAATAAAGGCCTAGGTAGTTAAGATCAAAAAGAGTATAATGGTGCGTACATACAAAGATTATCGTGAGGTAGGTTAGTGATATTTCAGTGAGAAGTGGATTCAAAGATCTGAAAGATTAGAAGCCGTAGGACAAGCTGACGTGTGATGTCTCATGATTTTCTGTAGGGCTCAATGGGTAGCATCTTGACAAGAAGCTGAACAGGCTTGTAGACGGTAGGAGCAAAAGCACTTTTTATTAATAATTTATATCTGTACGACCCTTTTATTTCTTTTATTGGGGGTCCAGACTAATGTTCACTTCTCGAGCTGTCAAAAAATGCATGATGCTGTCCTACAGATTGGAGTGATTCATATATGTGACCGCTACCATATCTGCTGATCAGCATGCGCCACCCTCTCTCCTATTCTTATGATAACCTCTGAGATTATTTCGGCAATAACCGTAGTTGCAGCATTGCATTGTTTTTATCCCGTCCCATGCTGCACATTAATAGCTTTCATGACAAGTGCTTCCCATTAGGTTACCAGATACATCGACACCTGAGGTCATTCTTAACAGTAATGTCTTCATACATGCATACATGTGTATAACTAGTTATTAGAAACGACCAGGAAATCAAGTTTCCCTTAAAAATTAAGAGGTATAGAATAATAATAATGATTTTATATTTTCATATAAAGATAAATTTACATGAAAATGCATGCCATTTTTACAAGCATGATCAAGTATGATATAATGTCAAATATTTGATTGTCTACAAGTTAGTAATGTTTGAACAGCTAAATATTTGATATATGTATAAATACACTCTTTGTCTGACCCATTTCGTATCATTATTGAATTAAACAGCAGTCCTCCAGGTTGCGCAGGAAAATCGACTTCATTTCGTTTTCAACCCGTAGTTGTAGGCATACGATAACCAGCCAATATTGGGGTAAGTACAACGTTTAAAAGGGATAGTAAGCTGTTTTAGAAAAGTAAAGGTGCTAAAGTGAATCATTAAAGTGTAATGAAATAGGTAAATGCAATGTATCGTTAATATATGCATTCACAAAGGAAATACAATGGGAGACTATAATCCCTAGGCTGACAAAGTTCATTTGCAATGTATAATGCTACCCATATAGGTCTTACTATCATGGCGTCCACTTTTGGTTTTAATACAGTTATCCACAGGCCTCATACCTCTTTGTGTATTCGGTGCACAACCGTACCCTATAGAGAATAGGAATAGAATAAGTCGAATCGAATTCATAAAGAGCTATAAAATGTTAGGTTTAATGGAATATAATGAGCAAGTGAAGACGTTATTAGAAAATGAATGAGATGAGACATTGTTAAGTGATGTTCGAAGATACAACAAAGGAAAGCATGTTAGTTTATAAGATGCCACATAAATCTGTGCAGAGCCCACGTGGTCGCATCTCAACTATAGGCTGACCGAATGGTATATGTTTAAAGGTAGAAGCATGATCTGTCCAGGCGATCATTATTATCCTTTTCAAGATAAAGATTCAAGCCCTCATAGAAATCTCGAGCCATCAAATTGCATATTGCTGTTCCTGCAGAATGGGGCGATTCACCTTAGTGTCCACCACCATATCTACTGATCAGCATGCGCCACCCTCCCTCCTTTTGTGATGTTAGGCTCTGATTGTTGTGGCCAGAGCAAATATATTGCTTGGCGCCAGACGCGTTAGTACCTCACATTCCATTTGCCTAGCTTTCTTAGTGAGTGCTTCCAGTAGGTCTCCACGTACAGATTTGTGAACATATTATATATGTGCGCATGTGTCCTACGGAACAGATTAGTTTGTAAGATGTTAAAACCTTAAAGAGTAAAAAGAAAAGGTTTTGTGAATAGTGGAGCAAGATTCAGCAGAACACTATAGTTAGAGTTCAATGTAGGTAGTATGAACTGAAGGTAAGGTCGGTTGGCAGGACTTATTGTACTAAATTATCATGACAGTCTTTTATATAGTAAACATTTGACATTGCGAAGTAACCAGTCTGCACATATTATAAAACGATATTAACACAGAACTAACAGAATTTTAACACTTGGTTAACAATACCGCAGTGTGTGTATCCTGAAGAAGGGTAGTTAGCCTCACAGGGAGCCGTAAAGTAAATCAAACTATATATGATAAGTGTTATCAATATTATAATTCGTAACAGCTTTCATGACAAGTGCTTCCCATTAGGTCACATGGCACAATACCAGAGGACATTGTTAGCAATATTATCATCATACCAATGAACAAGTGGGTTACTGCAAAAGACTAAGAAATTAGGTTTCCCTTAAGGGTTATGAAGGATAAAAATAGCTAATATTAGAGCAACTAAGTTATATTCTATTTAGCAATGATATGAGTAGTGGAACAATAAGGGATAAAGTTATGTAAAGTGGTTCTGGGTAAGGCAACTGGTTAGCAGAACTTGCTATGCTAAATTTTCACGACCGATTTTATATGGTGTGCGTTACACATTGCAAAGTGACTCATCAATTACATAATGGAAAAATACTACACAATTTCAACAATATGAATTTTTTAGAAAAGTATATGAAAATAAGTAACTGTTGACTCAAGATAGTCATTTCAACTCAAAAATAGTACTAATAATATTAATAATATATTTGTAGCAAACGCCTAGGAAATTGCGTTTGAGAAATATGAAGTATAGAAGTATTCAGTGCTACAGCAACTAAGTTATAGTCTATTTAGCAGAGTGAAATGAGTGGTGGAACATATGGTGATAAAGTTCTGTAAAATGATGCTGAGGAAAACAGCTGGTCTACAGCTCTTGTAATGGTAAATTTTCATGGTTGATTTCAATATGGTTGGCGTTAGACTCTTCAAAGTAACCCATCGACCTAGGTTATCGTCAAAAATTGTTCAACGTGTGCTTGTCTTCCCACTTCCCACGTACTGGTGAATGATTTGTCTCACAAAAATCAAGAAGATCATCAGTGGTCACATGCAGCCTTATCATACTCCTAATTTCACTTCAAACAATTCACTGAGTATTCCATTGTGAATCACTTAACATGTGGAATATCTTCACATAGCTGTTGATAGAAGTTTATACATTTTGGGCAGCTGCGTAGTGTCGAAGTAGTTTCCCAATTGCTTCACGGCCAATGACAATGGAAGGCTTTTCGAAGTTGATGAAGTTGAAGTAGAGATTTATTGCCACTGTAGGCTCTGTTATTAGTGGTTTGACTATGTCATTTGACTATTATTATTCGATTGGTGATTTTATCCGAAAATGACCCATTTTCCCTTACTAAAGTTTGTTCCGGGTGGAGATTAGTGTTACAGAGTATCCTTTAATCTCTCCTAGACGATGTAGTTTAATATTTTGCTTGTAGCGGACTGTGGAATGATTCTGCTCCGCTTAACTTGTTGGCATAATTTATACTTCTTTGGCATTATGGTGGAGTATCCTTTCTTCCAATCCTCAGGTACCTTTCGCAGCTTGGAAACGTTCTCCAATAGTAGTAAGTACACTTCATCTGAACAGAGTATTATAGGCAAAGGCAAACCATTTTCACAGGCACATCCATGCATGACATAAATTACATTCGATGAAGTTCAACTGTTCCAAGAGCTTTAATGGTTGGCTTAAGAACCAAAGTATGAGCGAACAGCCACGTAATTGTTCAAACATAAATTATCGTCAATGTCAAGCTGCTGACCGGAATTTCGATTCGTTTTTGCCTAACTCAAGTGATAACTAACCAATATTCTGGCAAGTACTCCATCCATGAGGGAGTGCAGAGGTACTTCACGTCAAAATTACTCGGAACCGAAAATGGTGCGAACTACTCCACTAGATGTGATGCCCTAGGACTAGAAACACTATGGCCAAGACGCCTGAGACTAAACTTAACACTTTACTGTAAGCTTCTAAACCATTTAGTTTTTACCTCTACTAATGGCACTCGACTTTCAGATGACAATGGCTACAAACTAAGACACACTAAGGGTACAGTAGCTATCGAACAATGTAAAACAGCCATCAGGCAAAAGTTTTACTTGACTAGGTATGCACAGATATGGAATAAACTACCAATGGAAATGCGTCAAGCAAGTACATTGGCCTCCTTCAAAAAGGTGCTTAATGACAAACTACAAGAGTTCGCAAACGATAGTAGTTCTAGTTCCTATCTGAGAGCCTCCGAAATTATAGGTCCATTTAATGTATAAGCTTAAATACTACACCTGTTGTCTTTTGCCTATATTTATAATTCTAGATAAAACATTAACGGTTAAGATACGTATCCTCAAACAGACAAGAAATTTCGTTTGTAAAACTACTACCCAACACAATAAGTGGAATAAAATGGACATAAACCGACAACATGAAAAAGCTATAACTCACCACAACATCACATGGACAGATGAACGCTCGTTGGGCACCATATATCCCTCACCAACTGCAACCCACCTTTCCTTAGATAATGTGATGAACTTATATCCATAATGTTGCTGAGCAGTTAATATTCTCAACTCCTGTCGGAACAGCTGAAATTCATAAACCTTCCTCACGCTAAGAAAATACCCAGGAGCAGTAGAAATCCATTAATTAATGCGTCTGAAGCTTATATATCTACTCCCAACAATGGCATTGCAGATAAAATGAAATAAACACATCACTGATTTCAAAATAACACATCAATGAACTATTATTCAAGGATTCTGTACACAACGAAGTTATGTATGAAAATTGACCTCAAGCTTTATAATTTTTCCCAGGCACTTATAATCCATCGACCAAAGACCTGGTTTTTTGTTAATGCGAAGACAATACTTCTGTGTATCCTGATGTGTTGCACTCACTGACAATCTAGCAGATTCTTCCAACTGTGCACAGAAATGATTGTATATAAGTGAAAAGGCTGTTTTATACTACTGGGATTAACATTTATCAAGTGTATGTATAATCTCCAGCGAACATGTAAAGCATATCTTGCTACTGCCTGTAAATTGTGATTGAATTATATGGTTCCATTTCTGTAACAATTTGATGATGCCTGTAAACTGGCGTCCCTCATGTACTGTACTATAAGAATAAATTTATTTATCATTTCTGGCGGTACGTTCTAAACTGGTGACATTTTTGCACGTGTTTGCTCTGATATTCATTTACTGCTTATCGTCATATAATCCTTGAAATTATGGTCCAAATTTCTAAAAAAACGTGTTCGTAGAAACACAGTTGCTTTAGATAGTGCCTCAACCTCGGTTATAGCTGCATTACCACCCTGTAATACAGCATTAACTACTAGCTCACAAAATGGCTTGAGTGCAATTCTCACTCCTGTGATACAGATGAAAGATGTTCTGTCAGAGAACTCTGAGATCTGTAAATTAGACCTCCTTGTGAAAGATATCCAAAGGCAAGTAAATGAACTTCAGGAAAAATTAGGTCAGTTTGATAGAATGTCACTGCCAATGTCAAATATCACGGAGAGCAGTTCTGATATTGGCCAGGTTAAGTCTTTACTGGATGTAACTCAAAGCAAGCTTTCGGATTTAGACCCAATAGCCTGTATGTTAAGAAAGCATCCTAAAATGTCTCCAGACATCCTAAATAAGGCTGATAATCTGATTGACTGCTTGGCTGCGGAGGCGATGAAGCGTATAACCTCTTCTCACCAAAGTATAGTTTACAATGTCCCAGATTCTCTTCCTCTGAAGACCGTAAAACACAAAATCTTGATTTGTTGCGGCATGGCTAGTGTTCCATGTGAATGCAAAAGACTTCGTAAAAAGTCTAACCAGGCTAACTGTCCCATTATTTTTAAGTTCAGTAATTCCCTTGATTCTAGCAAGTTTACTAAATGTCAGGATCACCTAAGACTGAACAGCAGTTATAAGTCTATAACCATAGCTCAGGATAAAACACCGTGTCAGCGCAGAATAATGCGGAGTAATAACCTGGTCACCTCCTCTAGCTTAGAATTACCCAAAAACCATCGTGCACAGCAACAGTCACCTAATGCTGACATTAGCATTCGGCAAACTGCACAACAACCACGCTTACCAATGGAACTAGGAACTGATTTCGATAGCAGTACCCCTGTAAATAACGTCTCACCGGAAGATGTTAAAATAGGTGGAACTGCTGCAAGCTGTTCTAAGAAATTCTTACCCAAACGTGGTGACCTCACCACAATGAACAAATTTCGCCGGGTTGAGACTAATGATGGGGAAGAATACTTTGTATTCAATAAGCTTGCTGAAAGTAAGACTGTCAAAAAACCCTCACCTCTTACGAAAAGTTCCTCTTGAAACACAAGTATATCTGGTGGTTTTCAGTATGCTCCACCTTATAGAAAGTCGGGCCCCAAAACGCCTAAAGTCTTGCAACCAAAGCACCTTCCCTCTCAATTTCCTTTAAGTTATAAAACCAACACGAAAGTGTGTACCGGTATGACGGATAGCACGTGGATGGGTAGACCTTTTGATGCTATGCTTTTTAACCGTCAACCCAGGCCCAACCTTTACTATCCTTATATCCAGGAACACATGGTAAATTTTCCAAGTGTCCCGAATCACTGGTACGACCCATGGCACCTAGGACCACCTCACTGCACTCTAACCCCGATGTACAGACACCCAGTCCGACTCCCGTATCGTTCATAAACTCTTGCGTTGTTGACGCACAAACGGAGTTAGGTTATGGTGATATCTTAAGCCAGTTTGTAGTATCCCGTGACTTATTCACGATATTGCTAATTAATGCACGTTCCTTAATCAATAAGATATCTGAACTAAGGACATTATTATTTATCGCCAAGCCTACTGTAGCTCTGATTACTGAATCATGGTGCTCATACTATGTACTTGATGTGCAAACAGGCATAGATGATTACACTCTACACCGTGCAAATAAAGACTGCAAGCGTGGTGGAGGATGTCTCATATATATACATAACTCATTCGTAGCCAGTAAGGTGGAAGATGAAATACTGAACGAGGTACCTGATTCACTCTGGGTCGTCTTACAAGGAGATAAGTACAAGCTTCTCATAGGCTGTGTTTATCGAGCACCAAGCTCAACCAAAGAAACTGATGCGTTATTAGCTAAATCATTCGCACACGCCTCATCGTTTAGTAACAATTACAAAATAATTGCAGGGGACTTCAATCTTCCAGAAGTCAATTGGTTAAGTAGTTCCGGCCCCCAACGCTTCGACGAATTACTTGCCACTATCGATTGTTATGGATGGCAGCAACACGTCCAGACACCTACTCGTGGCGACAACATGTTGGACCTTGTGTTTTGTCATGACACAATCCCAGTCTCCACCTATGTTAGTAACAGATTTTCCAGTAGTGACCATAGAATGGTACTCTGCTCTCTGCCTTTCTCACCACTAAATACAGGAGACAAACAGGGTTCAGGGAGCTTGATATGTCGTAGTTACAAACATACAGACTGGGGATTAGTCCAAGAACTCATTCGACTCTGTCACTGGGATGAATATTTTACCACTGACTCCCTGGAGGCTGTAGTGTTCCTATTTTACAGGAATGTTATCCTTTGTCTAGATACTGTTGTTCCTAAGAAGGTAGTGAAATTAAGTAGACACCAAGCTGAATACATTCCGAGGGCATGCCGCAATAAGTTAAGGAAGTTGAAGAAACAGTACTATTCCACTAAGGATATATCACTACTGCACTCAATCCATGAGTCTCTTGAATCTATCAAGCGCCAACGCTCTCAAAAGGACCTCGACGAAGAATTAAGGGCACTTGAAAGCACCTCCAAAGTTTATAACTTAACAACACTTCTTAAAAAACGAATGCAGTCGACTAGGGACATCCCCTATTTGCTTCTTGACAAAGTTATCTACAATGTGCCTGCCACCATCTGTGAAATATTCAGCGACGGGTTTGCAAACTTCAGTTTAGAAACGCGCATTCCTGGTGAAACCGGCCCTCTTACTAGCTCTTTCCTCGGAAGCATAGTGTTCACCGACCAATTAATAGAACAGGCAGTTGAAAGCCTGAAACCTTCCACTAGCACGGGGCCAGATGGCCTTGCTTCTATAATTTTCAAAAACAGTGGGTGTGATATACCCCTACTACTTCTTAAATTCTTCTCAATATCTATGGACACTGGCACTTACCCTAATGAGTGGAAAACTAGCTTCATAATTCCACACTATAAATCCGGTGATAAGGCAAATGTCCGCAATTACAGACCCATAAATATAACCCCAGTTGTCTCTCGAATCATGGAGAAAGTTGTCAAAGATCAGTTGTCAGACTATCTACCTAGGGGAGATCTTGTTACAAGGTCTCAACACGGATTTCTCAAAAATAGGTCTTGCGTTACTTGCCACTTCGACTTTTTCAACTGCATCACTAGTAGTCGCGAAGCACGTAAGCTAGTTGTTGTTCTCTACTTCGACATAACTAGGGCATTTGACATGGTATCCCACAGTATTCTCTTTGAGAAGCTGTATTCATGTGGGATTCGCAATCCATTACTGAGCTGGTTAAAATCGTTTCTAAGCAATAGGGTACAAATAACCAAGGTTGGATCTGTATTGTCTCATCCTAGGCAGATCACAAGTGGGGTTGTGTAAAGTAGTGTCCTAGGTCCACTTTTATTTACAGTATACATTAACAGCATTTGCAACTGCTTCACCTCAGGTAAATCATTCCTATATGCTGACGACCTCAAAGTCGTTTACTCCTGCTACGCTCATGAACTAAGCGATATAGTAACTAAAATACATCTTGAACTAAGTGGTCTCGCAACATGGTGTACTGAATCCTGTCTTAAGTTCAATATTGATAAATGCGGCTGGATTTGTATCGGAAACAGTAACCTTGACCTGAATCTTGAAATAAATGGGCGTAAACTAGCCAAGCTCAACTCAGTCGTAGATCTCGGTATCAGATACTCTAGTAACTTAACGTTCTCTGAACAAACTGATTATGCCAGACGTAAAACACGAAGGCTCCTAGGATGTATAACTCGCAATTTCTTTTCTTGTGAAACTAGGGTTTTATTATATAAAGTATGTGTCCGACCTATTTTAGAATACTGCCCGTTTATTCTTAGCGGACTCAGGCAAAATGACAAGCTTAAGTTAGAAGGAGTGCAACGGCAATTCACCTTAAGACTTCTTGGTTTAGAAAGTGGTCTCCAATACTATGAACGTTGCGACAGACTAAGTTTAGAACCACTCTGGAAAAGACGTCTTAAGCTAAACCTGATTTTTTACTACAAGCTAACTAATCTGCTCGTGCACTCCTCCGAGCCAATAATTAAACCTACCGCTGTCATCAGTTACAACCTTAGAAATCATCACAACCTAGCTGCTATAGAGCATTGTCAGACTTACATGCGGTACAACTTCTTCTTAAATAAGTTTTCAGTCATTTGGAATAGACTACCAGCTGATGTGCGCGATGCAAACACACTCGCAGTGTTCATCTCCTCAGTCACCAGACTGCTCAAAGATGACAGTGCACTTCTGAGTCTGAATCCTACACCCACTTTCTCGCCCAACACATATATTTTAAGTTCATTAAACGTGTAGTTACAACAAACTACAATTATAAATTTTTATATTATTGGAAGTACATGGTAGACATTTTTACACAGGACAATAATATTAGCTCACACAATATAAAAGTTAGCATAACGGGAATAGTTAGCTAGTGCACCAAAATAACTATAATTACTAAACAGAATATAAATGTATATATTCATATTAATCACTCCTTGAGGACTCCACTTGCTTTCTTTTGCGTTGTTGTTGTTTGTCTTCTTTTGTCTCTCACCATTTTAGCTTCCATTTGACTTTTTGAATCAGAATGAAGAATGCGGATATTTGACCATTTACAATGACAAATGATCTGCAAACATTATTGGTCCGATATCTTACAGTTCCCTCGTGAATTGCGCATTGCCTTCACCAACGACGCACCCTGGATTACAGTTGTGAAATATACCTTTATACCAATAAAGAAGGATTGATTTTTAATACTTCACGATTGTATCTTACAACATAACCGATCTTGTCTGCAAAAATAGCTTGCATTTCTTGAAAACACCCGTTTATAAGAAAATATAAACTGTCATTATTATTAGTCTACACTGAGTACAATTCACTTGTTATGTTACGATGAAAATGCTGACAAAAGTATACAAGTGTATCACTTATTTTAAATTAGCATCAAATTTGGATATAAATCAAGAATAAGACTCGATGCCGTACACACCAAAGTTACATGGAGGAATTACTTCAAGCTTTATTTTTTCTCAAGTATTTGTAATCCGTCCAAAACATACTTGGGTTTTTTTGTTAATACGAAGACAGTATTTGTACATTTCTTGATGTACTCTATTTAATGACTAGTTATCATATTGTTCCCATAGACACAATAACTGCAACCTTATAATTTAACCGTGAACCAAATTTATGTAATTTAAATAATGCCTATCCATGCCTGTACAATTGGTGTGTCCTACACAGGTAGAAAAAAATGTATTTTACTAAATTACTACTATTAAAAATGTGCTTACTAACCGTATATGTAATTTATCATATTGATGATGCCTGTAAACTGGCGTCCCTCGTGTGAAAAATGAGAATATATCATTATTATTATTCAGCGTCATGATGTGGTGACTCGGAACGTTATAAAGATTTTGAGTTATTATGAGCTAACAGCTTGAAGAATGATGTTGTATATGCACGTAAGTCGCTTCAAGTCCTGTTTGACTTCCGTCTTGCTGTAGGTCTACGCAACTTCCACTACAAGGCAGACAGACGAGCGGAGACAAGAATCAATTTACAAGAAAAAGGAAAATATGTGAACCTGAATAGAATTCCAAGGTGGATCATTGCTCCAGAGTATTAATAACTTGAGTCTCATAATTACTAAAGGTGCCAGGTGCTCTGTAGGTGCATCCAATTAATACCATTGCGTTATTTAAGTATAAGTTAACCCATAAGGTCTCAGGCATGTTAAGTGTATTACTTTCTAGCTGTGATACAGTAAGTGCATTCAGAAAGTTCATGAGACAACCCCCTCCCTCACCACGTACCCTGTCACGCCGAAAGTGTGTGTGTAGTTATCTAAGCTTATCTCTTCATCCAGTATGTCCGAATTACACCAAGATTCAGTGATGACAATCACAGGGGGTTTGTATATTACTGTGAGTGCCCTGAGCATCGGTAGTTTATTTAGAACAGGTCTAGCACTTATGAGGATCAGGTAAAGATGAGATTTGAAATAGCACTTGAAGTATTTGAGTTCGTTAATCAGCCCCGAATTCGGTTCAGCACCCAGTAGTACTGTTTGACATGACGACCCTATGTTAAGAGGAAATTCAGCATCATGTTCACCTATGTCTATCGAGTTGGTGTGTGCTGTTTTCAGTGAAGAATTAAGCGTTGGAGTACTAGATTTACAATAGCATAAGGCATTTTTATTTTTAGTTAAGCTAGAAACGTGGGTAGGGATCTTTATTTGACCTAAACTTGTGCATGTATCAAGTGTGCTTAATGGATGCGGGTGCACTAGACTGTTCCTGTATCATGCAAACGGGGAATCAGCACTAGCGGTTTAGGAGTGTTAACATCCCTACCAGCTGTCTTTTCAGCGCTGACAGTGACGCAGTGGATAAAAAATGACTGGGACCTTGTGATGACCATGGTTATTATTCCACCTATTGTTTGATACTAGTTGTGTCCTTGTATGGGTTTCCTGTGTACTCCATTGTGGGTTAGTTCCCAGCAGACTTGTACCATATATCCGATCAAAATTTGTTTTTGTGCCATACTGTGAATACCCTGAGTTGTTGGTGGTCGAGTTCTGACTATTGCCACTTGTATTATTGAGGTTGGCATTGTTGTGACGTTGGTTATCAGTGTGGGCCATGGTGGTATTTCGCACGTTGTGGGTGCCAATACTGTTGACCGTGGGGAATGTGGGCTTATTTATACTGCCATTGTTGTTGTTAGCATTATTTGGGGTCATATTTTCCTTTTTTACCAATGGACTTATGGTTAGGGGAGGACATGGTTGACTTTCGGGTGACTTTGACGTTTTTCTGGGATTATTTAGTGACATGTCTATATCTACGGTGATATGTGGTATGGTATTATTAGCTATTTGATTACAATTTAGTGGCCTTTCGGTTGGTGTTGCTCTCTGAGAGGATAATTCTGTGTTGTTTGAGAGGGGTGGTGCGGTGGATTCTACGGTATATCTCGAAGGGTTGGGTATAATTGCTGCTTGCAATGTCCTATTGTTTATTCTGCAATTAAGCTTAGTGAGATAATTGCATGCGCGCCTTTCTATGACTGTCTTGTCCATCGTAATCTTTATTAGTTTGTAGTTTCTGGCTTGCTATAGGGTGTGTTGGGAGTGGATGAATTTTCTGGTCTCTGCCGGTGTTTCGAACTGAAAACGAATAGGACAACACTTTCCATGTTGACTCTTCTTCAGCCTATAGTGTAACGACAGAAGGCAAGAGTCAGGCAACAGATCGTTTATTAAGGAAAATCAACATATATTTATAGATTTTAATGTACATTATTGTAAATTAATGTTAGTGGAAAATACAGTCTTTCGATTGGTTGTTTCTCACACAAAGTTAACCTTGCATCTCTTTGTGGCTGTGACAGATCATCTATCTGTTAACTGTATCCACCTACGCAAAGTTTACTGTCCATCTTTGACCTTGTTTTCACATGACTAATATTTGAGACATAAACATTGACCTCAATTACTGTCTACCAATTTGGCTAGCAACCATCTCCCACCACAATAGCACTTAGTCTTGGAGTTGGGCATTTTCGCCTCACTAAGTAAGATGCGCTGTACTCTTTTTGGTGCCTCATTGTCCGGAAAGTTGTAGACAATAGCACTTAGTTTAGCGTCGAGTCACTTTGTTACTTCTGTAGTAACAAATTTAATGATGTTATCTACATTAGTTACAGACTCTGTCAAGCTTGTTAAGGTTTACAGTTTTCATGAGGATAGTTAGAGGTGCCAGTTTACAGACCTGCGATCTGATATCGCTGATCTGATCTGATAATTTGGATATTTTGGTATTGGTTTCAGAAATTCCAGGGTTTACTGAGTTATTGTTTTTTATTTCCCTTAACTCGGCTTTAAGTTCTCCTATGGACAACTTTAGAAGTTCTATTTCTGAAGATAGTACTGAAACAGAGCTTGATGGCTGGAGTTTTTCGATAAGCACATAAGGTGTAGGGAGGGGTTCTGTATGAGCAGAGGGTACTGAATTTTTAGGAGTAGTGCTAATACTAGCTGTTAGTACAGTTTTATCCCCAGTTTCAGCTCGACGCTTACGACATACAAGTGAGTTATGTGGCTCACTATAACCGTTTGTAGGGAGTGTGTTGTTTGATGTAGCAATCAAGGACGTGAAATTAGTTATCAGATTTACAGGGGACTGAGTTCTTTTTTTCACTTTGATTAATCATAACTAAATGATATGAGATTTAATGGTTATAGGTATGGAGGAAGTAGAGTACTTGTGCAAGGATTGCAACAAGAGAGATTTTGTGTAACGAATCACGCAAAAATGTGGCGCAAACGTTGAACGTACCGCCCTTGCAGTCAATAGCGTGGCCCAGGAAGTCGAGTGAGTCAACGCCTATCTGAAACTTTTGAGTATTGATGGTTACACCACGCAGGCGTAACCTTTCAAACGCCAAGTGTCTAAGGTGAGTTTCCTTGTCTGGACCGGCAATGAGGCAGTCGTCTAAGTATGCACACACAAAGTTGAGACCGCGAAATACTTCGTCGATGAAGCGTTGGAATGTTTGGGCTGCATTCCGGAGACCGAATGGCACACGTAGAAATTCGAAAAGTCCGAAAGGCGTAATGATAGCGGTTTGCGGAATATCTTCTGGTGCCATCGGGATTTGGTTATACGCTTTAACCAAGTCGATTTTAGAGAATATGGTTGCTCCAGATAATGTTGCCGCCAAGTCGTGTATGTGAGGCAATGGGTAGCAATCAGGAGTCATTTTGGCGTTCACTCGCCGGTAATCACCAGTGGGTCGCCAATCGTTGATATCCTTTTTCGGTACCATATGCAATGGGGATGCCCATGGGCTATTCGATGGCCAAACGGTGCCAAGGGTTAGCATATGGTCGAACTCATTTCTAGCGATTCTCAGTTTGTCAGGAGCAAGCCGTCGTGCTTTAGATGTGGTGCATAACATTGCTGGTTTTGCATGGCTGATCGTTAGACCGGCAACTTAGTTCCGGATACTTGTCAACAATAGGTTTAAAAGTTGGATCAGGGAGTGCTTTCATCTTAACGAGTGACAAGCTGAGGCCTATATAGGTGATGACTTTTATGGACACACTATTAATATTGTCAATCAGTCGTTTTCGGCGGACGTCTACGAGTAGATCATGATGATTCACTATATCCGTACCAGTGGTGTGCATTTTGACGTCAGCAATAAGGAAAATCAACTGAATATATATTTGCGTAAACCTACGATCAGATAGATGTATTTCCTATCAAATTTGCAACTGGTTTTCCATATGCAGCCTGTAATTTGAATGTTGGTTCCTTCTGTCAATCTGCTGCTGTAGCAGGAAGGACGCTGACTTCGGCGCCTGTGTCGACTAAATATCGAGTCTGGCTGATCACATCATGGATGTAAAGTAGGCAGCTAGTGCCACCGGCGACGGTTGCCGCTAACGCGTGCCGGCGGGATAGTTTCCCACAGACTTTGAGACATTGCCGAAGTTACAAGGTTTACGACAACACTTCGCTTCCTCGCCATAGGTGTTTGATACCAGCACCAGTCAGGGTTTTCCAGTGAACGTGGCTTGGACTTAGATCGACCACGTGCGTTTTGCCGTTGAGGGGATTTAGGACGATGGTAGGAGTATTATTAGTCATGTTTGACCTAAGCATCTGCTGGATGGAGTTGTATAACTCTAACACTGCAGTATCCTTACTCGAAGTCTGTTTGGCCACCGAGCATATTTCAGGAACTGACCGTTTAGTTATTTCTAGAATTTTATCTGCAGGAACAGCTAATTCCTCTATGATAACACCCTGAGGTGTCACCAGCACAGTCTGTACTGACTGTGGCAGTTTGGATAAGAAGAGTTTTCTGAAAAGTCCTTCATTGAACTGACTTTGGCCAATAACCTCTCTCATTCTTGCCAGCATGCTCACGGCTGACTGGTCCCCTAACTCGATGTTACGCAATAATTCATCCAGACGCTGTCAATCCGCGAGAACGTTTCTTCTGAGGAGGGATGCTCTGAGCAACTCGTACAAGTTACTTACCTCTGGACTCGACATCTGCACAGTTACGCACTTGCTGAATTCCCGCGCAAGGTGTGAATAACTGCGAAGAACTGTGAACGTCGATCGGTTATCTCATGCTCATAAAAATCAGACTCAGCTGTCTGAAACCACGTTTCAGCATTATCTGGCCAATATAGTACGAGCTGAATGGTATTGGCAGTTGAGCGATTACTAATAACTTTGGAGTTAGGATCAATCATGGTGGAATATATGCCGATTACAAGCTAGTACAAGAACAAACACTAAAAGGAACGAAGGCACCGGGTTTGTCTGCGTATTTATCAAAGATGAAGTTCGCGATTGTGCTCACCAGTTTACAGGCTGACGGCATTGACATTCACGAATTGTACGAAGTACACTAACACAAGATCTTATACAAACAACTTCTATAGTATTCGTCCCTCGTGTACCAAGGACAAAGCAAAACGTCACAAATGATCGTTCAAAGTACGAGATATATTTCGGGACCAAAACGGATTGCGGGGTGAATGCTTAGCTGACTAGTGATCGTGCACGAACGTGACACGACGGAGTATCGAATGGCATGGATGCTTGACAGGAAGCCTTCAGCTAAACAAGTTGACTTAAACAGTGATGGTCAGCATCCGATGTTCAGTGATGATTGCTGTGGTCAATAATTTTGGGGAATTATTTACCGATACACATCTGTAGTTAAAATGAATAATTTCCTACTGGGTCATCTCGTTCTTCTTATGGTTTTGATTTCACCAGAAGCATAAATAGCACGAAACTGTCAGTGTAGGTCCGTGCGTAGAATTGTACAGTATTTGCATATATCTATTATCGTTTTCTGATTTACTCTAATTGCAAATGATGCATCTTCATTTTAGAAATATTTAAAAATTTTGAAGCACTCTATCGAATGGATTTTCGAAAAGTGACTGCTGCTGATATAAATAATTTGCAATCAAGGTTTACCGACCTCTTCAACACTTCTAGAAATGAAATGCCTTCAGCATTTCTGCAACAATTGTGCAATGTCGTAAGTTTCCTTAACTTTCAACACTTCTTTCATATACTACTTTCGCATCAGAATAAATTTTACAAGCAGATGTTATCAATATGATTGAGAATTTTATTCAGATTCAGATTTACTGGTTGAGGATAGAAGGCTTGGAGCCTATGTTCATCCTTTTCTAGCAAAACACATACGGTTGTTTTCAATATGGAATATCACTGGGTCTACTAGATCGACCTCCACACCTAAATCTGTATCATTGAGTAGATCGTGCTGGTAATTCCTCTCTAAGGTTGTTGCAACATAGTCCACGAACCTAGACGGTTCAAGTGGATATGTTAAGAATTTGGGGTCGAATGGTAGTTCCGGTAAATTATTTTGGTACTTCACGCGACACAAAAGCGACTCAGTTCTATTAAAAATAGCCGGTTATTTCTGCACACAGATTATCATACTTGAAGTCTATCCCAATATCTTGTGAATAATTGGAACGTCCATTTACTTCGGACCTATAAGTCAAAGTCATTTCATGCGCCGCGGTCAAGGTCGGATCAGATTCAGATTCAGATTTATTGGTTGAGGATAGAAGGCTTGGAGCCCATGTTAATCCTTTTCTAGTAAATTTCTGTGGTTGTCCAAACCCTTCTTGAACGAAACAACTGAGGTTGCAGACACCACTTCTTCTGGGAGTCGGTTCCAAGTGTTTATGACTCGGTGTGAGAACCAGTACTCAACAGCAATATGATTTCTTCTTTGCTTTTGAACTCTCCTGCTATGTCCTCTAAGGTGTTCCGACCTGGTGGGAAGGAAAAGAGAAAATAGGTCAGGTCCGTACTCATTATTTAAAATTTTAAACATTGTGATTATATCTCCTCTCTGCCTACGGAATGACAAGGAGAAGAGATTTAAACTGTCTTGTACTTCCTCGTATGATAAATTAGTCATTCCGAGAACCATGCGTGTTGCCTTCCTTTGAACCCTTTCTAGAATGTATGAGTCCCCTTTTAGACAAGGGCTGGCGGCCTGGATGCAGTTTTCCAGTCTTGTATATAAGGAGGTGAACATATCTCTGGTGTTTCTAGTGAAGGCTCTACGAATTGCCCATAATGACCTGAAACTACGTGCAGCCACCGCGCGACAGTGTGCTGTAGTTTTTAAGTCGTGGCTAACTATGACACCTAAGTCCAAGTGAGTCTGAACTGGTGGAAGTGTAATTCGCTCTAGTTCATAAGAGCTCGTACTTGCTTGTCCAATGCGCATGGTCGCCCATTTTGCCACATTTATCGGGAGCATCCATTCTATGGACCACCCTGACAATTTGTTGAGGTCCTCTTGCAACGTGGACGTGTCAATGCTGCCCTTCAGCTCTCTCCAAATTTTTAAGTCATCTGCGTATAGTACCATAGGGGAGTCGGTGAGCAGAGATAACTCATTGATATACAAAATAAATAGGAGAGGTCCAAGTACTGTGCCTTGTGGCACTCCGCTGCGTACTGCTGTCCAAGGGGAGAGTTTCGAGTTGATCATAACCCCCTGCATCCTATCTATGAGGAATTCCCTGAGCCAGTTTAGTAAGCTGCCTTTGGTACCAAGACTCTCCAACTTCATGAGTAGTCTTTTGTGAGGTACTTTATCAAAGGCTTTGCTGAAGTCTATGAAGACGACGTCAACGGGTCTTCTGTTGTCCCCAGATTTGAACCAGTTTTCTCTTGCAGTGAGAAGATTTGACAGGCATGAGAGGTTCCTTCGGAAGCCAAGCTGCGCTCTTGATAATAAGCTTCTATTTTCTAGATATGCCATTATGCTTTTCTTGATGATTCTCTCCAGTATCTTAATCAAAGTGCTGGTGAGACTGATAGGCCTGTAATTTGAAGGGCTTTGCCTTGATCCTCCTTTGTGGATGGGGGTTACTATGGCGTCTTTCCAGTCACGCGGTAACACTCCATTTTGGAGAGAAAGCTTGAAGATCGTAGTCAAGGGGCCGGCTATGTGAGCTGATAACTCCTTGAGAAGCCTTGGGTGAAGATTATCAGGACCCATCGATTTCCCTGCATCTAGTTTCCTTAGGCAGTTGAGCACGATGCCTTGGTCGATGTCAACGGAATCTATCCCATGTTCTTCTGATGCAGCCAGAGCTGATCCTATAGGCAGTGACGACTCCTGAGTGAAGACTTGGGAGAAGTAGTTCGCCATTGCTTCTGCTTTTTCTTGATCTTCTTCGATTGTATCATTGTCAATAGTCAGGTTTGGGACACCATTGGATGTTTTATTCCTGAAGTTCATGTACGAGAAAATTTTCTTAGGTTGTGCCTTTGCATTTTGAGCCAGGTGTGCTTCGAATTTCATCCTTGATTGGCGGATTTCTGCAATAGCTTTATTTCTAGCAGTGTTATACAATTGCCTGGTCTCAGAAGTCTCAAGTGTGGCAAACAAGTTCCAACATTTGTGTTTACGTCTAAGTAACTTAAGAATCTCTCGGTTTATCCAAGGAGGGCAGTGTTTCCAACCCTTTGGGACAGACCAAGGGATGAAAGGTTCAGTTACTTGGGCGTAAAGTCGTTTAAATTGGTTCCATGCGGCTTCTAATTGAGACTCTGGGTTGATGTAACAGTTTACAGAGTTGGCTGCTGAGACGATTGCATTTATAACAAACTACCGAACCTATTATTTACAGTCAACATGATTGTTTCGATAAAGGATACTGAACTGTAAAATATGTGAGTAAACCCTAGCAAAATAACTCAATTTTGCATAGTAGTTCTGAATTTCAATTGCATTTAATTACACTGGCGGAGAAGTAGATTCTCGAAACCCTGCTATTGCGCGAAAATCGAAAGGATAACAGTTAACATCACTTTCGAAGTATTTCTGCTGGTGTCTTACGGCAAAATCAAGTTAGAGGAAGGGATGTGAAAACAGTTTATACTCCCTTTTGGATGATCAGCTGCTTTATACCCACTGTACGTGAAGTATGAGAATAAATCGATTGAAGAGGTAACATTCCCCCACTTGCTCCACATAAGTTTTCCGCCTTTTATAAGGTATTTTTTCCTTGAATGACTACTAATGCTGTCACATTCGCTTGACATATCAAATAGACATAGAAGTAGCAAATGTCCCCATGTTTCCAACTGCTTACTACATACCTACCTAACTCTTTTACTGTTTCATTCTTCATCACGTTATTTTTAGTCTGTCGGCGTTCTGTATTTTTCAGCTTAATTCATTCCACCACTCAGTGTTTAAACAATTCGAATTAAGAACAATAAACTTCTTGGTGGTCAGAAATGTGCCCAAAAGTTCATGCGATACGAAAATTAATTGGTTTATGGATTGAAGAAGTAAATGATTTTGTCTATAAATTTGAAGTAAGAGTATACACCAGTTTCTACTATTTTGTACGTTATTAACATTTTACTATTAACATTTACTATCTCTTCCATGTCACCCACAGACATAAATCTCGCGTTTTCAATCCGAGTTCCACCTGAGCAATGGCCTGGCGCGAGATGTCACTCACTGGTCTCCTCAGCATGTGTCTGATGCATCTCCATTCCATTCAGCATATTTGTTGACCAATAGGTTCTTGGTTGGTTCGTCCCCAGAGTTCATTGTTGCTGATCCTCGCCAGACACCTGAATATAAGTATAGAAGGAAGGCAGCTGTTGACAAAGGTTTGCAGCAGGCTGTTGGAAATGTTTTCCGTGACGCATACGTCTAGTCTCTGGACCACATAAAAGTATTGACTTGACACTGATGTTGAAAATCGGAATCTTGCTCTTCATGTTGAGTGCAGAAAATTTCTAAATTGATTTTAGAGTAGTGGCTTTGGAATCTTCATCCGCGCTGTCATCTGTAGTTGAGTCAATGCTAGATAAGTTAAATAGGTCACTTCCTTCTAATTTTTCCGTTGATGGTTAGTGGTACTTGTTGTTACTGGTCAGGTGTCTTCATCATCCCGGTCTTCTCTATGTTTACTTGAATTCCTGTCTTCGCTGACTATCTCCTGAAAATTTGTTGGTTTTCTCCTGAAGATCTTCGAGTTTGTGTGACACTAGACATTTGTCATCCGTGAAGTCCGGAACTCTTCTTATCGGTCTGACGTATTCCCATCTTCTCGCCGTCCACAGTTTGTTGCATGATCCAGTTCACCACAATCAGGAACATTTCCAGTGATAATAGGCAGTCTTGTCTTACTTCAGTCTTCACTCTAAATGCTTCTCTTAGTTTTCCGCTATGAATCAGTGGCATCACCATATGGCTGTTGAACAGGTTTCATAAAAATTTTTGGCACTAAACTCCATAATGTTGAAGTACTTTCCAAATTACTTCGTGTAAACGCTGTCGAAGGATCTTTCAAAATCGATGAAGTTAAGGTAGATATTTGCTTACCATTCTATACTCCGTTCGACGATGATGCGTAGAGTTCCATTTTGATTCTCACATGATTTGTTTTTCCTGAATTCAAATTGTTCCGGGGGGAGTTTTGCATCCAGAGCACCTCTGTGTCTCATCAGAATGACATCACCTAATATTTTGCTTGGTGTGGATAGAACTGAAATTTCGTGCTTGTTCCTGCAAAGACTTAAGTCTCCCTTCTTTGGAATTTTGGCGTGGTAGCCCTCCTTACAATTAGTAGGTACCTTTCCTTCCTTGGAAACTTTCTGCATTTGTGGTATCAGGACATCCACTGGGGATCTCTGGACCTCTTTTTAGTGCTTCCGGAGGAATTCAGTCTGAACTTACCAGCTTCCCGGTTTCTGGTAACTTTATGGTATACAAGACTTCTACTTTTTTATGGAAGATTAGTGTTCACAGAATGTTTTCTTTGGCTGTTGGTGGTACTTCTGGGAGAGTTGCTGGTGGCGATCTGTTCAAGAGTCCTTTGAAATAGTCCTCCTGGAGTTTTCTTTGCTTCTCCTCTTTGATTATTTGGTTCCCTTGACTACCTTTCGTTGGTTGCAGTGTGCTGATTTCTTCCCCGATAACCACCTGTTTATCAGATATAGTGATGTGAAGTCCCGATTAGAGCCTTTCCTTTTCTTTCCTCTTCTTCCATATTAAGACAGCCGTACAGGCTTCCTTCAGTATCGCTTTCAAAGAGTTCCAGTATTCTTCCATACTGGTCTCCTGAGTAATGCTACCAAATATTATAAGATTTTCTGGTAATTACTACCGGCCTATTAAGCAGGAATTTTTTAAGTTTGTTAAGTTTAGGCGGGGGGCGAAGGTTACTCGATGTTCGAGAGAGATATTAGCCGTTCTGTATCACGAACCAAGAGAAGTAGTTAACCATTGGGTATTGAATTCCAACTTACTGACTTAAAGGTTATTTTTGTTGTCTTGGCGTAACCTAACAGTTCTGACTTCTGTCTGCATTGATGTCGAGAATGCACACTGGTAAAAAGTTCTTAATTAGAATGAAATGACGGCGAAGTGGTTTTTAGTTTTCCATAGTTCTTGGATGATTTGGATTTTTCATGGAATCTAAAGTTATTTTAATCAATCTCTCATAAACCCAGTGTCTGGGGATTAGAGTCTGTGCAGTTCTAGAGAGCGAGGATAGGCAAGCGAACAAATAAACACGAATACGACCTCATTTATTTCCAACTGGTAGTCCACAAATCCTAACACTATTGGAACTGGTTGCTAGACTCTTTATCAACTTGTCAGTTGATTCCCTACACTGATGAAGCTTTAATGATGCACTAGAAGAGGGCTCAAGCTATTTAATACATATGCCGTTCATCTTTGCCTATGCAGTTTAATTTCTGGGGGAATATATTCTACCGTCTGTGAAAAGCGGCTCACATATAGATAAAAACAGCCTTCAAACGTATTAAATGTCTATTCATGTGCTAGTTGCTTCCTTACACATATTGTCCACTTCTCTAGTTATTTAGTTATTTATTTAGTTCTCTAGTTATTTAACCATCCTGTCAGGCTTTTCAATTTGTCTACTAGATACATTTGTTTGTTCGTCTTCAGCGTATCCAAATGACGGTTCAATAATCCTTTGTAGAATAGTTAAAGGCATTTTTAATGTCTCTAACTTAAAAATGCCTTTAACTATTCTACAAAGGATTATTGAACCGTCATTTGGATACGCTGAAGACGAACAAACAAATGTATCTAGTAGACAAATTGAAAAGCCTGACAGGATGGTTAAATAACTAGAGAACTAAATAAATAACTAAATAACTAGAGAAGTGGACAATATGTGTAAGGAAGCAAATAGCACATGAATAGACATTTAATACGTTTGAAGGCTGTTTTTATCTATATGTGAGCCGCTTTTCACAGACGGTAGAATATATTCCCCCAGAAATTAAACTGCATAGGCAAAGATGAACGGCATATGTATTAAATAGCTTGAGCCCTCTTCTAGTGCATCATTAAAGCTTCATCAGTGTAGGGAATCAACTGACAAGTTGATAAAGAGTCTAGCAACCAGTTCCAATAGTGTTAGGATTTGTGGACTACCAGTTGGAAATAAATGAGGTCGTATTCGTGTTTATTTGTTCGCTTGCCTATCCTCGCTCTCTAGAACTGCACAGACTCTAATCCCCAGACACTGGGTTTATGAGAGATTGATTAAAATAACTTTAGATTCCATGAAAAATCCAAATCATCCAAGAACTATGGAAAACTAAAAACCACTTCGCCGTCATTTCATTCTAATTAAGAACTTTTTACCAGTGTGCATTCTCGACATCAATGCAGACAGAAGTCAGAACTGTTAGGTTACGCCAAGACAACAAAAATAACCTTTAAGTCAGTAAGTTGGAATTCAATACCCAATGGTTAACTACTTCTCTTGGTTCGTGATACAGAACGGCTAATATCTCTCTCGAACATCGAGTAACCTTCGCCCCCCGCCTAAACTTAACAAACTTAAAAAATTCCTGCTTAATAGGCCGGTAGTAATTACCAGAAAATCTTATAATATTTGGTAGCATTACTCAGGAGACCAGTATGGAAGAATACTGGAACTCTTTGAAAGCGATACTGAAGGAAGCCTGTACAGCTGTCTTAATATGGAAGAAGAGGAAAGAAAAGGAAAGGCTCTAATCGGGACTTCACATCACTATATCTGATAAACAGGTGGTTATCGGGGAAGAAATCAGCACACTGCAACCAACGAAAGGTAGTCAAGGGAACCAAATAATCAAAGAGGAGAAGCAAAGAAAACTCCAGGAGGACTATTTCAAAGGACTCTTGAACAGATCGCCACCAGCAACTCTCCCAGAAGTACCACCAACAGCCAAAGAAAACATTCTGTGAACACTAATCTTCCATAAAAAAGTAGAAGTCTTGTATACCATAAAGTTACCAGAAACCGGGAAGCTGGTAAGTTCAGACTGAATTCCTCCGGAAGCACTAAAAAGAGGTCCAGAGATCCCCAGTGGATGTCCTGATACCACAAATGCAGAAAGTTTCCAAGGAAGGAAAGGTACCTACTAATTGTAAGGAGGGCTACCACGCCAAAATTCCAAAGAAGGGAGACTTAAGTCTTTGCAGGAACAAGCACGAAATTTCAGTTCTATCCACACCAAGCAAAATATTAGGTGATGTCATTCTGATGAGACACAGAGGTGCTCTGGATGCAAAACTCCCCCCGGAACAATCTGAATTCAGGAAAAACAAATCATGTGAGAATCAAAATGGAACTCTACGCATCATCGTCGAACGGAGTATAGAATGGTAAGCAAATATCTACCTTAACTTCATCGATTTTGAAAGATCCTTCGACAGCGTTTACACGAAGTAATTTGGAAAGTACTTCAACATTATGGAGTTTAGTGCCAAAAATTTTTATGAAACCTGTTCAACAGCCATATGGTGATGCCACTGATTCATAGCGGAAAACTAAGAGAAGCATTTAGAGTGAAGACTGAAGTAAGACAAGACTGCCTATTATCACTGGAAATGTTCCTGATTGTGGTGAACTGGATCATGCAACAAACTGTGGACGGCGAGAAGATGGGAATACGTCAGACCGATAAGAAGAGTTCCGGACTTCACGGATGACAAATGTCTAGTGTCACACAAACTCGAAGATCTTCAGGAGAAAACCAACAAATTTTCAGGAGATAGTCAGCGAAGACAGGAATTCAAGTAAACATAGAGAAGACCGGGATGATGAAGACACCTGACCAGTAACAACAAGTACCACTAACCATCAACGGAAAAATTAGAAGGAAGTGACCTATTTAACTTATCTAGCATTGACTCAACTACAGATGACAGCGCGGATGAAGATTCCAAAGCCACTACTCTAAAATCAATTTAGAAATTTTCTGCACTCAACATGAAGAGCAAGATTCCGATTTTCAACATCAGTGTCAAGTCAATACTTTTATGTGGTCCAGAGACTAGACGTATGCGTCACGGAAAACATTTCCAACAGCCTGCTGCAAACCTTTGTCAACAGCTGCCTTCCTTCTATACTTATATTCAGGTGTCTGGCGAGGATCAGCAACAATGAACTCTGGGGACGAACCAACCAAGAACCTATTGGTCAACAAATATGCTGAATGGAATGGAGATGCATCAGACACATGCTGAGGAGACCAGTGAGTGACATCTCGCGCCAGGCCATTGCTCAGGTGGAACTCGGATTGAAAACGCGAGATTTATGTCTGTGGGTGACATGGAAGAGATAGTAAATGTTAATAGTAAAATGTTAATAACGTACAAAATAGTAGAAACTGGTGTATACTCTTACTTCAAATTTATAGACAAAATCATTTACTTCTTCAATCCATAAACCAATTAATTTTCGTATCGCATGAACTTTTGGGCACATTTCTGACCACCAAGAAGTTTATTGTTCTTAATTCGAATTGTTTAAACACTGAGTGGTGGAATGAATTAAGCTGAAAAATACAGAACGCCGACAGACTAAAAATACACAGGGACTCTAACACTAACTTCCTCGATTAAATAGTCGTTTTACTAGCCAACAAAAGTATATATGCATAAGTACGATTGAAATGAGAAGTGAGTCACTTGTATGTACGGCTTAGTGTTATCTTAACTCTAGTATCCAATAAGTGTAGAAGCTTGGCTAAGCTGGGTTAAATAAATAAACATAACTAAGCCTTGTATTTGCACCTAAGATCTAAGGAAAACTCACTGCATTTACACGCAGTCTGCTTTGAGTAACGTGTATTGGGAAGGTTAATTACACCACTTCTCTGCAAAAGCCTCCGTAAGGGTTGTGGAGGGTTCCAGTGGCCGGAAATGGAGAGTTCAAATCTGTAAGCCACAAGTACACCTCAAGAATGTAAGAAGCATCTATAGCACGAAATGCTGGATTTCAGGTTTACAGAACTCTTTATCCAGTTAAGCACAACGGTCGAATGTTCAAATCACCGGTGTGCAGTTGGTGACTTGGCTTTAAGATAGTATAAACAGTGTTTAGTCTAATGGGATTGTTGGTAAGGATATCAGAGTTCCAAAAAATTTGAGCAGCTGCATGGGGAAAAGTATTAGCAGTAAATAACGTGATGAAGAATGAAACAGTAAAAGAGTTAGGTAGGTATGTAATAAGCAGTTGGAAACATGGGGACATTTGCTACTTCTATGTCTATTTGATATGTCAAGCGAATGTGACAGCATTAGTAGTCATTCAAGGAAAAAATACCTTATAAAAGGCGGAAAACTTATGTGGAGCAAGTGGGGGAATGTTACCTCTTCAATCGATTTATTCTCATACTTCACGTACAGTGGGTATAAAGCAGCTGATCATCCAAAAGGGAGTATAAACTGTTTTCACATCCCTTCCTCTAACTTGATTTTGCCGTAAGACACCAGCAGAAATACTTCGAAAGTGATGTTAACTGTTATCCTTTCGATTTTCGCGCAATAGCAGGGTTTCGAGAATCTACTTCTCCGCCAGTGTAATTAAATGCAATTGAAATTCAGAACTACTATGCAAAATTGAGTTATTTTGCTAGGGTTTACTCACATATTTTACAGTTCAGTATCCTTTATCAAAACAATCACGTTGTAAGTTTGGGTGCTGGCTCAATTGTTTACCTGGAAAAAACAATGTCTTTCACCTTCATGTTTACTGCATGCAACAATCTACGAGTCATTCTGGTGAAGACAGCACGACCAGTGTTGATATTAACAATGTTTTCGAAGAACATGTTAAACCTGGATAATTTAGAACTTGGGTTGAAGTTGAAAAAGCTTTGTAGCTTCGGATTTTGGTCTACAATCGGTGGTTTTTTCGAAGTTACAAGATGAGAAGCTGATTACAAATTCGACCGTATCATATTTGGCACGAGTATTGTGTGAAGAGACGAATATCAGAAAAGAACTTTTACAACTTTTAAATCATTAACTAAACTATAAAATGTAATGATGCATATTAATGCATGTGTTATTTGTTATATTATTTATTTATTATTCACTATGACCTAGAAATGGTGTATTTTGTTGAGGTTTTTTTATTTTTCCTATTAACTATCAATATTTTTAAAATTTTATGCATTTATATAATTATAAAAAGAGCTAAACCAATGCAATATGTAAAATGAAACGCTGAAAATTCCATGCTGTAAATTGTTATTGTTGTGGAATAAAGTGATTATTATTAAAAAAAATTATTATTCGGGGTGAAAACATTAACTGAATACAGAATACTTGTTTCAGTTCAAATAATGAAATTCCTATTTTTTTGATGTTTGTAATTTCTCCGTGGCTATAAATACCAATGCCCATGATTTTTAAGAAAACCCTAAATAAATTTTCCTTGAACCATTGGTCTTCTTTTTCTTGGCGAAACATCTGTTGATACAATTAGAAGATTAGGTAGCAAAGTAAGATTTTCTGTGATTGAAAATCGTAGCCGTTGTGTTTCGGATTAATATTGGGTGTCTAACTGTTATAACCATAAGGTTACAGCTTTTTCCTCATGGTGCATTATGATATCTAGAAATCATAAGCACACTGTCTTCGGTAAATTTATTTTTACTTTTTAAGTGACTGCAAATAGTGAGTCATTTGATATATAATTTGAGGTGATAGGATGAATGCTTCTAGACGCTTTTGTGGAGATTAGGGTGTATTTATTTTTTTCACGTAGGAGAACATCTTTTAACTAAGTCAGTTCTCAGAATTTCTAGTTTTACTTTGTAATTCAAAGATAATGTTAAGTTGCTTACTAAGGTAGTAGCTATAGGAGATTACTTTCAGTAAGAACTATTTTAAGATAGCTATGTAGCTTTAGGTAATGCGTCATAGAAGTAAGCAGCGTAGGTTACTTGTGTCTAAATATATTAAACGTTGTATAACTAGTCAGATCTTTGTTCCTACATAACAGTTAGTCTTATAAATAATGAATGTACCGTACAAACGTTTACTTTGATTTGCATACCTAGCTCAGGCATTATACCTGCATGTAGTATACATTTAAGGCTGATGCGGTGTGTGATGAATTAGTCCGAGATACTCAACGTCAGACTTGATTTCTATATTACTATCATCAATTTTGCGACCGTCAAAGCAATTAACAGTTTCATCTAACTTCCTTTTACATAGGAAACTGAAATTAACAGTTTGACATTTGAAAGCATTTTCTGACTCCTGATAGAGAGCTGTTCATCTTAGTACAGTGTAGCTGTGAATTAACGGACATTGGAAGTTAGATCGCCCGCGTACTTGACAAAGTTCATTTCGTATGTATAGGTACATTAAAATCGTCAAACAAAACACAATTGGTGGTGGACGACTTCCCCTGACATACAGTGTAGTGCTTTCTCCCTGAGAAATAAGAATGAAGCCATTTCACAATCCAGCACTCAGTTTGAGTTTCAGCAAGCTTATTTAACAAAATATCCCTAGGTACTGAGTCGAAAGCAGATATGTAATCTAGGAAGGTGCAGCGAACAAATTCAGCCCCCTTGTCTATACTGGAGAAAATGTTGTGATGCAAGACTTCAGCTGCATCTAAAGCACTTCCACTGTGTTTATAGGCGAATTGTTTGGGATCGTTAAAGGCTTGAAGTGAAGTAAGAGTAACTTTTCCATAGTTTTTAGAAAAGGAGAGATAATAGCAATAGGTCTAAATTTAATACATGTTCCAGTAGATGACTTAGGAATAAGTACAGTTTTAATGTCCTTCCAAACGGCTGGCACGACATTTCTGGAAAAAGATCCACTAAATGCGTCCATGAGAGGATAACACAGGATATCTGCACGCTTTTTAAGAATAAGGCCAGGCGCACCATCTGGACCTAGGCTACAAGAACGGTTCAGCGACTGGAGATATTTTAGAACGCCATTTGTATTGAAACCAGGGAAGCAAATCTTATTAACACTTGTGACATTAAAAACCTTGGCATTTGTGGGAGAATGCATGGAAGACTTGTTTAGTGTACACACATCAAATGAATAAGGAATACTGTTGTAATACTGGAAGTAATTAGATGCATAAAGGCGTAAGTTATTTAATATCCATAAAGTAGATATGCAAATACTGCAGTTGTTGATCGTAAAAAAGGATGGGTACTGAATAGCATCACATGGTTCAACAACATATTAGAAATAAATGAAAATTGTTTCTTTGCTCATTGTCAAGTGAACAGTCTATTTGATGATGTCACTGCATATTAACAGATTAGTGAAGTAGCTATCAAGCCTAATTTACTACATTCTTGGCGTTTAACAGTATACAGACTTGTAACTAGCTAAATAAAGTGACTTTTGCGTATCGAACAGTACAGAATTATTATTCAGCTTGCTAGATCTTACTTAGGTTTTACAATGTGCTATTGTATAGAAACAGACACGAAATCTTACGAATGACTACAGTAACAGTCTCATAATACTACCGTAAACCTCCATTCCACTAAGCTTAACATGCATTAATCCGAATTCACTTATTACAAAAGCAAATAGTATAGCGACGCACTGAAAAAGTCTAGAAGAAGTAGAAATCAAGAGTGTATTAAACATTTCATTAATTTACAAAAGAAAATTCTGATGAAGGGTATTAGCGTTAGTTTGACCGAATGATATTTCCGCTGATTACATAATCGACAACCTCCGTATACCTGAAAAAATAAAGCACATGTAAGGACTAGCACAACATGAAGTTATAAAAGATAATTCTACATATTAGCATACAATATGAATACACTGATTCTGTTAATACTAAGTGAAATTCCCATGTAAATAAAAGTATTTGTAGTCCACAGCTGCTTTTATATTGACACCGTAAGCATCAATAGACCACATACGTTTTCCAGTATTAGAGGATTATACGCAAATTTCAAGACAATCTCTGAAATATCCATACTGTTGGGGCGTCATTCTCTCATCAAGCTTACTTGCAGATCAACTTCACACTAAATACGTTTACATTAAATGAAGTACTGCAAATGTGTTACTTAGAAATTGATCCACAATCTCAGTAATTTCTAGTGAACAGAGTTTTATGAATCCTACAGACATTACATTCTCATATTCAGTAAACTATAGCCATCAAATATAAGCTGGACATGTCTGAACTCTAAACAGCTATGCACAGTGTTAACAGTATAGAGAAACACTTCAAATATTCTAAGATACACAGACCTGTTGTGTTGATGAGGATAACAATGCCATAAAATGCAATCTAGGCATTAAATCGTGACACTGCATTTGTACTGCTTCATGTAAGTGGAAATTTCAGGAGAAATTCATCTCCACTATTGATGATCAAAAACATAGCAGCATTAAGTTAACAGTGTCAGTGAGAATGGTATAACAGACAGTAGATTGATAGTTATAGAGCTGACTAGATTCAGTTCTTATAATCAACAAAATCCATGTGTACAATAATACTATACACTGAATTACTGCACTAAGTGAAACAGCAAGGAAATTTAAACGAGTAATTGCCTTCTGCACTGCACTTGCAATAATCATGAGAACCACCTACATTTGTTAGCCTAGCAGTCAGCTAAGCAGACAATGGCACAATATTAATAAAGTTGAGAGATTTTTTTATACATTGAATCCACATATCACACTGCACCAATGAGCGCAAATATATATTAAATCTACTCAAAGAACCTTTCAACTTACGATAATTCCTGTCCAAACACAGATAAGGAGAAAGGCACATCTACACGATAACTTCTGTTCCCAAAGAAGGCTCTGTTAGCATTTATAGGTGATTTCCATGTACTAATAGCATTCTTTCATCAAATAGTACTGTTCTTCGCACGAAAACAGGCTGCATTGATATCCTGAGACGTGAAGTCTTCATTGAATTATACTATGCCGAGAGCTGCAGCTCCTACATGGAGTAAACGATTTGTGTAGATGACATTACCCTCCAACTATCCCATCTTCCTCATTATAGGGATATTTCGACACAGTCCGCCTGAAACAATAATCATTGCAACCAATATGCTATGAGTGTGTCGCAGTCAGACCACATGACGCGGACACCAACATAACTAGCCAGAAAATGGGAATTCCCATCAACCCAGATAACATATAACACAGTTTTATTGAAAATTATTGACAAAAAATTTCCAAGCGAAATTTTAACAGAACGTGATATATAATCCAGCCTTTTTCGTCCAGGAAGAATGTATACTGAAAGAGTTGAAGGGCATAATAATTCGCGTTAGTATTCAAAGTTCTTTCTGTAAATCTCAACACGAGAATGTTGATAGGATTTACAGTGGCTCTATTGCATATTCCCGATAATCGTAGCTCATAGCACAATTTTAGCACCAATTTCAGTTTGCCTCTACTTATCACAGTGTGCTTATCATCTGAACACAAAATCCACTAGCAATATGGGCATAATATTTAGCATTATTGTGAACTTGTGTTTCAAGTGGCCTTTATTTTGAAGGAAGATTTAATTGGTAAAATATTCCAATTTCATTTGGCATAAATAATGCATATCCCCGATAATTGTAGCATTGTATTCCATTGCTATGTTGGCTGAGTGACAAATTACGCTTTTTATATTCGATTTAAGTGAAGTTTCGGGTTAGAAATTTTTTCTGACGTACATAATGTCGGTGGTATATTGTTTTTTTATTGCGCTACATCTGCTGAACTTGCATCAGGAAAACTCGCTTGATAGTGACATGTGCGCTATGTGATGGATTATATAAGGTAAGAAGTTCGAATTCTAAACGTATATTTTGGCTATATTCCGCCTATTTAATGTAGCCAAATGGTTAGTCGAACTCTTACAGCCCCTTCATACCGAGTTGGTGAAACACAGTGTACATTTTAGGAGAAGCTCTTTCATAAAAGATTTGGAAATGCTAACATCGATGTTTCGTCTTTTGAGTTCTTCGAATACAAAGTCCACTGTTTCCATGAGTGTTACATTGGTGAATAAGGAAGATACGTCAAATGATATCATGAATTTATTATCAACATTTAAATCTTTTATCCTCTCAACAAATCCAAATGTATCCTTTACACTATGTTTCACCAACTAGGTATGAAGGGGCTGTAAGAGTTCGACTAACCATTTGGATACAGGATGGTATAGTGAATTTAGCATATCTAATACTGGTCGCAGCAAGACACCATTTTTGTGCACTTTAGGCGAGCCATATAGTCTTGGTGTGAACGTTCCAGTGGGATTAAGTGATGTGCACTGATTCTGTGAGATGAAGGCCTGTTGTTTCAGTCTTTTCAATGATTCCGCTCACTGTTTCTCTATCTTTCAATCGGATCCAGAGAAAAGGAGACTTTTTGGAATTTTAGATTATCATTAAGAATAGTATTCATCTACTCAAAGTGACCCGCTTTGTTCATGATAAGCCTGTTCATGATAACCCAATAATTACAAGGTCATTTTAGGCCTCAGAAGCGATTATCAGTGTAATTCACCGCATACCTTCGAATATCAATTTTGCCTTAAGAGTTCGACTACTAAATATTGCTGAGGCTGTGGGGATCCATATTTATATTGAGCGAGTACAAAAGTATCAATTGTTAACACGCAATCTTTAGAGTGATAAACAAATCAAAGTCCAATTACATAGTGAAAGTATAGTACGATGATGAGTAATAAAATGGGTCACTACAATAGCCCCTCCGTAGAATGCAGGTAAATGAAGTTCAGCTGTATTCGGAATATTATTGTGAATTATTATGACAGAAGAAATATATAAGAGTTTCTGATATGAAAATCAAATTGAGGCTTTCAAGTTTTCTGAGGATTGATAATATAACTGTATATATTCGAAAATGTTAACAACTTTAAAACGAACCAAAATGTTTAGAAAGTTGTGCAAAATGTAACAATAAAACCAGAAAAATTATTAGAATAATAATGCGGTTGTTATTGTAAAGAGCTACAGAATAGATTTATATCTTACATACAGTTAATAGTACAGTAATAAGGAAGTATGGAAATGAATTAGAAATAAATTGTCTGTACAAATCTTTGTGGCCGATGTACTCGTCTGCCTGATCTTGTGATTCTTTATTTCTGTTTTGTTAGCCGGAATATCATCAGATTTTGAATCTTGAGAGCAGGACTCATTTTGTGGCTCAACTTTAGGTGATGTTGATTTGGGTAAACATTCAGTCACCTCTATTTCCATGAAAGCTGGTTTTACGCGATCGATGCTTATATTCTCGTGTTATCCTCCGCGTTGGACAGTGATGATTTTGCTTGTTCTGCTTATTACTTTAAATGGTCCGTCATAAGGTGGTTGAAGTGGTTTCTTTACACCGTCGTGTCGTATGAAAACATGCATGCATTTGTCTAGTTTTTGAGGCATGTATGCTTGGTTGAGCTGATGTCGTGGCGGATGATATCTTAAAAGGCTCATATGTTGTCTCAGTTGTTGTGCAAAAGTAGTTTCGTCAGTTGGAACTTCAGTGGCTGGATTGGAATATTCTCCAGGCAGTCGTAAAGTAGTTCCATAAACTAATTCTGCTGGACAACATTCGATATCTTGTTTTGTCGAACGTATTCCAAGAAGTACAAGAGGCAATTTATCGCTCCGCTTATCATCATCCTTCACTGCCATCAGTGATGCTTTCAGTTGACGATGAAATCTCTCCACTGAGCCACTTGAAGTGGGATGATATGCAGTAGTACGTATACGTTTGATTCCCAGTAGTTCTGTGAGTTGTTGGAATAAATGGCTTTCGAATTGGGCACCTCTATCTGTAGCAATAATGCTGGGCACTACGAAGTTGGAAATCCAATTTTGTATAATGCTCTTTGCAACAGTTTCGGCAGAAATATCAGGTAAGGGACTAGCTACTGGCCATATCGTAAATCTGTCAATACACGTTAAGATGTATGTAAAGCCATTAGATGGTGGTAACGGTCCAACGATGTCAATATGTATGTGTTGGAAGCTACCATCAGGTTCTGGAAACTGGCCATTAGGTGAGACTGTATGTCGTTGTACTTTTGACTTTTGGCAGGCTAAACATGCCCTAGTCCACTGTTTAATCTCACGATTCATATTCGGCCATATATATCGGTCACTTATCAGTTTAACTGTTGCTCGGATGCCACGGTCAGAAATGCCATGTATTTTGGAAAAACTGATCTTCGCATTTCTAGTGGGACAAAAGGACGCAGTTCACCTTTGGAAACATCACACGTAATAGTTAGGCTGTCATCTAGCATAACATCTTGCAAACGTAAAGAAGTACTCTTGCTATTTTTTATTCTTTTCAGATCCTCGTCCATAGTTTGCAGTCTAGCCATATTTTTAAGATCAAACTGGTCTTTTTCGAAGGTAATTATATGGATGCGGGATAACGCATCTGCTACCTCGTTTTTATGTCCTTTAATGAATCTAATATCTGAAGTGAATTGAGAAATGAACTCGAGGTGTCGGAGTTCTCTTGGCGAGTACTTGTCGTGCTTTGCATTCATGGCCTTGGTTAAAGGTTTGTTGTCTGTGTAGATAGTAAACGGTATTCCTTCGACCATATGAAGAAAATGTTTAATAGCAAGAGAGACTGCTAGTAATTCCCTACTGAATGTACTATATCTTGTTTGAGTGGCGTCTAGACGTTTGGAGAAAAAGCTGAGAGGTTGCCATTTCCCAGCAGAAAATTGTTGAAGAACTGCGCCGACGGCAACGTCTGATGCATCTGTCATAATAGCTATAGGAGCGTTGACGTCGCGACGTACTAGTTAAGTTTCTGAGCTTAGAGTTTGTTTCAGCTTTTCAAATGCTTCGATTGCTGAAGTACTCATGTGCATTGATTTTGCATGACCTTTTAGTAAATCTGTCAGAGGTTGGGCCAGCTGTGCACAGTGAGGAATGAAACGGCGATAAAAATTGACGAGACCAAGAAATCTGCGTAACTTTTTGAAGGATTCTGGAATCGGGTATTCTTTTATGACTTGCAGCTGTTCTGCTATCGGTCGAATGCCTTGATTGTCTACCTGATGTCCCAAACATTTTTTAGTTTTCTTACCGAATTCACATTTACTTGGTTTAATGACAATTCCATATTCGGCTAAACGTTTAAAGAGTGTTTCTAAGTGATGTTGGGATTTGCTTGCAACCAGTATATCATCGATATAAGCGTAAGTGAATGGGAGGCCGTGCAAGACTTGGTCAATGAATCTCTGAAATGTTTGAGCTGCGTTAGTTAAGCCAAATGGTAGGCGGACGAACTCGAATAAGCCAAAAGGAGTGGTTACCGCCGTTTTGGGGATGTCCTTGGGCTCGACCGGTATATGGTATTATGCACGAACGAGGTCAATTTTGGAAAATATCTGAGCACCTATCATGTTATGGAAAAAATTGTGGATGTGAGGAATTAGGTATCTATCTGCTATCGTCTGTTTATTTAAAGCTCGGTAATCTCCACATGGTCGTATCTCCGTTGGGTTTTTCTTTGGTACCATATGCAGTGGTGATGACCATGGGCTGTTTTACGATCGTATTATTTCTAGATCCAATAATCTGTTGAACTTTGCTTTTGCTACTTGCATTTTAGCTGGATCTAAACGACATGGTTTTGCTGAGACCGGTAGACCCTTAGTTGCAATATGGTGTGCTACGTTGTGTTTGAGAGAGGCTGTGGAGTAATCGCTCTGTGTCAGTCCCGGAAATTTCTTTAGCAAAATATCGTACCTGGATAATTGATCTGTTGTGGCTACCATCAAGCGAATGCTCTCGACATCTGTGGAGATGCCTGAAATCGATAGTTTACGACTGCCGTCTATCAATCTGTGGTGACTAGAGTCGACTAGCAATTCGTACTGTTGAAGAAAATCCATCCCAATGATAGGAAAGGTTACATTGGCGATTACGAACTCCCACGCAAATGGTGTACTGCAACCGAAATTAAGTTTTTGTCTCCGAGTTCCAAAAGTTTTTATGGTAGAATTGTTCGCAGCCTTGAGAACTAATGCTGGGTTTGGTTGTAAGCGTTCATTGGGTGTGGGGGAAACTACACTAATTTCTGCACCGGTATCTACCAGGAATTGTGCCCCCGTTATTTTGTCTGTCACCCTGAATAGACGGCTGTGGGACGGGTGTTGGCCAGCGACCGCAGTCGTTACCGACCACCGGCCTTTTCGTTTCCCGACGCCACTGGTTGTTGCAAAGCACACGGCTGTGTGCACCGTTGAGCGTGTACACCAAATTTGCGATGATACCAGCATATATTCTGTTGCAAGCTATATTTACGTATATTGCGTGAGTGGCTACGCTGTCTTCTGTATGTTGTAATAGGTTGTCTATTGACCCTCATTGCCATTAATTGCTCGGTCAGGACGTCTATTTTATATTCTAAGGCTTCTATGCGTTCGTTTTACGATTTGTCGACTACAGATGTTACTTGTGGCAACATCCGTTCATACATTCTGTCAGCGATTTCTGCCAACTTGTCAATATCTATGTCCTCATCTCCAAATTCTAATACTTGCTGAATGTTGTGGGGTAATCGTCTTAGCCACAAATGATAGAAAAACCTGGCGTCTACCTTCCGATCTCCTAAAATAATACACATATGGCTTTTGAGTTGAGCAGGTGTTCTATCGCCAAGGCTAACATTGCTGAGTAGCTGATCGATAGCTTTCTGATCTGATAATGAAGCAACCTTAATAACCTTCTACTTTAAAACATCGTCGGGAGTTTCTGGATCTGGATTTATGAGCGTCTCCCGTACTTGCTCTGCTACATCGTCAGGTAATATGGAGCTTCCAAGGCCAAATTTTGTAGTCTGAGAAGTGACGTGGTTAGCTAGGAAGTATTGTTCCATGCGAGTGGACGACAAATATGGGTCGTTAGGTTTAAAAGATGGTATGGATATGGTAACTGCAACCACAGACCTTGTACTTGAAGTGTCGTTATCAGTATTAAATGACATCATAAAAGTGCAGAAAATAATATATATAGGTGATAGCAAAATTACAAAAAGTGAGCGAGTACAAAAGTATCAATTGTTAACACGCAATCTTTAGAGTGATAAACAAATCAAAGTCCAGTTACATAGTGAAAGTATAGTACGATGATGAGTAGTAAAATGGGTCACTACAATCATTACCTTGGCCATCCAGGTTTGAATAATGCGGGATTTTTGTGGAATTTCCTTAATTTTAGTTGATATTCTATTCGCTATTATATCTTTATTATTATTATTATTATTTAAGCATCTTTAATGAACTGTAATTGCATTGATCATACTTTACAAATCAGTATTATTTAAAAAACACTAATATTGTTATTAACTGCTAATCCAGAATGTTCTGTGTAAATAAACATATATATAATTGTCGAGCCGGAAGAGGAATTTATCGAAAAGAATATTCTTTGCTCGATTATTTTGTTTTTTATAAAGCAATTAACACTGTTGTGAGTTGTGGCAACAGGCAGATGCATCAATGAATTCTGACCGATTGAGTTTTAACACACAACTCTTCTTGGAATTGCAGCAGTTCTGATTGTTATCTACGACACTTGAGAATATTATATTGAGATGGTAGTAATACTAAACTTCAACAGATATTTTGTAGCTTGGCATTTGGACTGTTTTTTTCCTGCACGTTCCCCAGAGGAACATAGGGCTTCAAGCGAGAGGCACACAAGTGTACCTGTTTAAGTCACCACATTCCATGTAGCACACAAAGGTAGAGAAAAAGAAATAAAATGGAACTCTAATGAGCATACATGCGCGGGAGAACAAATAGTGACAAGGATAAAACATATGGATCGCTTATATACGCGAGATTACACAGAGTGAATACATCTGTGTCATTGACAACGATTCGTAGTCAAATCTCTACCTGGCACTATACGCATAACTTCATTATTACTCACCATATCATACCGCCCTCACATGTAACAGGGCACAGACACCTACGACCAAAAACCAGTGGCATTTTCATATCTGTCATATTCAGTGGTCGCTTCTCACAACCTACGTGGAGAATATCATCAGCATACTCTAAATTGACGAGACCGTTCCCTGGCAAGTCCCGGAAGTCAATTACAGACAACTCCATTTACACATGTATGATGAAATTGAATCAAAATAAGGACGACAGTTATAAAAATGAGCCTTCTTGGAAATATGAGTCCCCTAATAGTTGAGCTTTAGTCCTGATTCCAACCAAGATAATACGTTTCTGTCACGTGTCAGCCTAATTTATGCCAATGAAATTGGAATATTTTACCAATTAAATCTTCCTTCAAAATAAAGGCCACTTGAAACACAAGTTCACAATAATGCTAAATATTATGCCCATATTGCTAGTGGATTTTGTGTTCAGATGATAAGCACACTGTGATAAGTAGAGGCAAACTGAAATTGGTGCTAAAATTGTGCTATGAGCTACGATTATCGGGAATATGCAATAGAGCCACTGTAAATCCTATCAACATTCTCGTGTTGAGATTTACAGAAAGAACTTTGAATACTAACGCGAATTATTATGCCCTTCAACTCTTTCAGTATACATTCTTCCTGGACGAAAAAGGCTGGATTATATATCACGTTCTGTTAAAATTTCGCTTGGAAATTTTTTGTCAATAATTTTCAATAAAACTGTGTTATATGTTATCTGGGTTGATGGGAATTCCCATTTTCTGGCTAGTTATGTTGGTGTCCGCGTCATGTGGTCTGACTGCGACACACTCATAGCATATTGGTTGCAATGATTATTGTTTCAGGCGGACTGTGTCGAAATATCCCTATAATGAGGAAGATGGGATAGTTGGAGGGTAATGTCATCTACACAAATCGTTTACTCCATGTAGGAGCTGCAGCTCTCGGCATAGTATAATTCAATGAAGACTTCACGTCTCAGGATATCAATGCAGCCTGTTTTCGTGCGAAGAACAGTACTATTTGATGAAAGAATGCTATTAGTACATGGAAATCACCTATAAATGCTAACAGAGCCTTCTTTGGGAACAGAAGTTATCGTGTAGATGTGCCTTTCTCCTTATCTGTGTTTGGACAGGAATTATCGTAAGTTGAAAGGTTCTTTGAGTAGATTTAATATATATTTGCGCTCATTGGTGCAGTGTGATATGTGGATTCAATGTATAAAAAAATCTCTCAACTTTATTAATATTGTGCCATTGTCTGCTTAGCTGACTGCTAGGCTAACAAATGTAGGTGGTTCTCATGATTATTGCAAGTGCAGTGCAGAAGGCAATTACTCGTTTAAATTTCCTTGCTGTTTCACTTAGTGCAGTAATTCAGTGTATAGTATTATTGTACACATGGATTTTGTTGATTATAAGAACTGAATCTAGTCAGCTCTATAACTATCAATCTACTGTCTGTTATACCATTCTCACTGACACTGTTAACTTAATGCTGCTATGTTTTTGATCATCAATAGTGGAGATGAATTTCTCCTGAAATTTCCACTTACATGAAGCAGTACAAATGCAGTGTCACGATTTAATGCCTAGATTGCATTTTATGGCATTGTTATCCTCATCAACACAACAGGTCTGTGTATCTTAGAATATTTGAAGTGTTTCTCTATACTGTTAACACTGTGCATAGCTGTTTAGAGTTCAGACATGTCCAGCTTATATTTGATGGCTATAGTTTACTGAATATGAGAATGTAATGTCTGTAGGATTCATAAAACTCTGTTCACTAGAAATTACTGAGATTGTGGATCAATTTCTAAGTAACGCATTTGCAGTACTTCATTTAATGTAAACGTATTTAGTGTGAAGTTGATCTGCAAGTAAGCTTGATGAGAGAATGATGCCCCAACAGTATGGCTATTTCAGAGATTGTCTTGAAATTTGCGCATAATCCTCTAATACTGGAAAACGTATGTGGTCTATTGATGCTTACGGTGTCAATATAAAAGCAGCTGTGGACTAGAAATACTTTTATTTACATGGGAATTTCACTTAGTATTAACAGAATCAGTGTATTCATATTGTATGCTAATATGTAGAATTATCTTTTATAACTTCATGTTGTGCTAGTCCTTACATGTGCTTTATTTTTTCAGGTATACGGAGGTTGTCGATTATGTAATCAGCGGAAATATCATTCGGTCAAACTAACGCTAATACCCTTCATCAGAATTTTCTTTTGTAAATTAATGAAATGTTTAATACACTCTTGATTTCTACTTCTTCTAGACTTTTTCAGTGCGTCGCTATACTATTTGCTTTTGTAATAAGTGAATTCGGATTAATGCATGTTAAGCTTAGTGGAATGGAGGTTTACGGTAGTATTATGAGACTGTTACTGTAGTCATTCGTAAGATTTCGTGTCTGTTTCTATACAATAGCACATTGTAAAACCTAAGTAAGATCTAGCAAGCTGAATAATAATTCTGCACTGTTCGATACGCAAAAGTCACTTTATTTAGCTAGTTACAAGTCTGTATACTGTTAAACGCCAAGAATGTAGTAAATTAGGCTTGATAGCTACTTCACTAATCTGTTAATATGCAGTGACATCATCAAATAGACTGTTCACTTGACAATGAGCAAAGAAACAATTTTCATTTATTTCTAATATGTTGTTGAACCATGTGATGCTATTCAGTACCCATCCTTTTTTACGATCAACAACTGCAGTATTTGCATATCTACTTTATGGATATTAAATAACTTACGCCTTTATGCATCTAATTACTTCCAGTATTACAACAGTATTCCTTATTCATTTGATGTGTGTACACTAAACAAGTCTTCCATGCATTCTCCCACAAATGCCAAGGTTTTTAATGTCACAAGTGTTAATAAGATTTGCTTCCCTGGTTTCAATACAAATGGCGTTCTAAAATATCTCCAGTCGCTGAACCGTTCTTGTAGCCTAGGTCCAGATGGTGCGCCTGGCCTTATTCTTAAAAAGCGTGCAGATATCCTGTGTTATCCTCTCATGGACGCATTTAGTGGATCTTTTTCCAGAAATGTCGTGCCAGCCGTTTGGAAGGACATTAAAACTGTACTTATTCCTAAGTCATCTACTGGAACATGTATTAAATTTAGACCTATTGCTATTATCTCTCCTTTTCTAAAAACTATGGAAAAGTTACTCTTACTTCACTTCAAGCCTTTAACGATCCCAAACAATTCGCCTATAAACACAGTAGAAGTGCTTTAGATGCAGCTGAAGTCTTGCATCACAACATTTTCTCCAGTATAGACAAGGGGGCTGAATTTGTTCGCTGCACCTTCCTAGATTACATATCTGCTTTCGACTCAGTACCTAGGGATATTTTGTTAAATAAGCTTGCTGAAACTCAAACTGAGTGCTGGATTGTGAAATGGCTTCATTCTTATTTCTCAGGGAGAAAGCACTACACTGTATGTCAGGGGAAGTCGTCCACCACCAATTGTGTTTTGTTTGACGATTTTAATGTACCTATACATACGAAATGAACTTTGTCAAGTACGCGGGCGATCTAACTTCCAATGTCCGTTAATTCACAGCTACACTGTACTAAGATGAACAGCTCTCTATCAGGAGTCAGAAAATGCTTTCAAATGTCAAACTGTTAATTTCAGTTTCCTATGTAAAAGGAAGTTAGATGAAACTGTTAATTGCTTTGACCGTCGCAAAATTGATGATAGTAATATAGAAATCAAGTCTGACGTTGAGTATCTCGGACTAATTCATCACACACCGCATCAGCCTTAAATGTATACTACATGCAGGTATAATGCCTGAGCTAGGTATGCAAATCAAAGTAAACGTTTGTACGGTACATTCATTATTTATAAGACTAACTGTTATGTAGGAACAAAGATCTGACTAGTTATACAACGTTTAATATATTTAGACACAAGTAACCTACGCTGCTTACTTCTATGACGCATTACCTAAAGCTACATAGCTATCTTAAAATAGTTCTTACTGAAAGTAATCTCCTATAGCTACTACCTTAGTAAGCAACTTAACATTATCTTTGAATTACAAAGTAAAACTAGAAATTCTGAGAACTGACTTAGTTAAAAGATGTTCTCCTACGTGAAAAAAATAAATACACCCTAATCTCCACAAAAGCGTCTAGAAGCATTCATCCTATCACCTCAAATTATATATCAAATGACTCACTATTTGCAGTCACTTAAAAAGTAAAAATAAATTTACCGAAGACAGTGTGCTTATGATTTCTAGATATCATAATGCACCATGAGGAAAAAGCTGTAACCTTATGGTTATAACAGTTAGACACCCAATATTAATCCGAAACACAACGGCTACGATTTTCAATCACAGAAAATCTTACTTTGCTACCTAATCTTCTAATTGTATCAACAGATGTTTCGCCAAGAAAAAGAAGACCAATGGTTCAAGGAAAATTTATTTAGGGTTTTCTTAAAAATCATGGGCATTGGTATTTATAGCCACGGAGAAATTACAAACATCAAAAAAATAGGAATTTCATTATTTGAACTGAAACAAGTATTCTGTATTCAGTTAATGTTTTCACCCCGAATAATAATTTTTTTTTAATAATAATCACTTTATTCCACAACAATAACAATTTACAGCATGGAATTTTCAGCGTTTCATTTTACATATTGCATTGGTTTAGCTCTTTTTATAATTATATAAATGCATAAAATTTTAAAAATATTGATAGTTAATAGGAAAAATAAAAAAACCTCAACAAAATACACCATTTCTAGGTCATAGTGAATAATAAATAAATAATATAACAAATAACACATGCATTAATATGCATCATTACATTTTATAGTTTAGTTAATGATTTAAAAGTTGTAAAAGTTCTTTTCTGATATTCGTCTCTTCACACAATACTCGTGCCAAATATGATACGGTCGAATTTGTAATCAGCTTCTCATCTTGTAACTTCGAAAAAACCACCGATTGTAGACCAAAATCCGAAGCTACAAAGCTTTTTCAACTTCAACCCAAGTTCTAAATTATCCAGGTTTAACATGTTCTTCGAAAACATTGTTAATATCAACACTGGTCGTGCTGTCTTCACCAGAATGACTCGTAGATTGTTGCATGCAGTAAACATGAAGGTGAAAGACATTGTTTTTTCCAGGTAAACAATTGAGCCAGCACCCAAACTTACAACGTGATTGTTTTGATAAAGGATACTGAACTGTAAAATATGTGAGTAAACCCTAGCAAAATAACTCAATTTTGCATAGTAGTTCTGAATTTCAATTGCATTTAATTACACTGGCGGAGAAGTAGATTCTCGAAACCCTGCTATTGCGCGAAAATCGAAAGGATAACAGTTAACATCACTTTCGAAGTATTTCTGCTGGTGTCTTACGGCAAAATCAAGTTAGAGGAAGGGATGTGAAAACAGTTTATACTCCCTTTTGGATGATCAGCTGCTTTATACCCACTGTTCGTGAAGTATGAGAATAAATCGATTGAAGAGGTAACATTCCCCCACTTGCTCCACATAAGTTTTCCGCCTTTTATAAGGTATTTTTTCCTTGAATGACTACTAATGCTGTCACATTCGCTTGACATATCAAATAGACATAGAAGTAGCAAATGTCCCCATGTTTCCAACTGCTTATTACATACCTACCTAACTCTTTTACTGTTTCATTCTTCATCACGTTATTTACTGCTAATACTTTTCCCCATGCAGCTGCTCAAATTTTTTGGAACTCTGATATCCTTACCAACAATCCCATTAAACCAAACACTGTTTATACTATCTTAAAGCCAAGTCACCAACTGCACACCGGTGATTTGAACATTCGACCGTTGTGCTTAACTGGATAAAGAGTTCTGTAAACCTGAAATCCAGCATTTCGTGCTATAGATGCTTCTTACATTCTTGAGGTGTACTTGTGGCTTACAGATTTGAACTCTCCATTTCCGGCCACTGGAACCCTCCACAACCCTTACGGAGGCTTTTGCAGAGAAGTGGTGTAATTAACCTTCCCAATACACGTTACTCAAAGCAGACTGCGTGTAAATGCAGTGAGTTTTCCTTAGATCTTAGGTGCAAATACAAGGCTTAGTTATGTTTATTTATTTAACCCAGCTTAGCCAAGCTTCTACACTTATTGGATACTAGAGTTAAGATAACACTAAGCCGTACATACAAGTGACTCACTTCTCATTTCAATCGTACTTATGCATATATACTTTTGTTGGCTAGTAAAACGACTATTTAATCGAGGAAGTTAGTGTTAGAGTCCCTGTGTATTTTTAGTCTGTCGGCGTTCTGTATTTTTCAGCTTAATTCATTCCACCACTCAGTGTTTAAACAATTCGAATTAAGAACAATAAACTTCTTGGTCGTCAGAAATGTGCCCAAAAGTTCATGCGATACGAAAATTAATTGGTTTATGAATTGAAGAAGTAAATGATTTTGTCTATAAATTTGAAGTAAGAGTATACACCAGTTTCTACTATTTTGTACGTTATTAACATTTTACTATTAACATTTACTATCTCTTCCATGTCACCCACAGACATAAATCTCGCGTTTTCAATCCGAGTTCCACCTGAGCAATGGCCTGGCGCGAGATGTCACTCACTGGTCTCCTCAGCATGTGTCTGATGCATCTCCATTCCATTCAGCATATTTGTTGACCAATAGGTTCTTGGTTGGTTCGTTCCCAGAGTTCATTGTTGCTGATCCTCGCCAGACACCTGAATATAAGTATAGAAGGAAGGCAGCTGTTGACAAAGGTTTGCAGCAGGCTGTTGGAAATGTTTTCCGTGACGCATACGTCTAGTCTCTGGACCACATAAAAGTATTGACTTGACACTGATGTTGAAAATCGGAATCTTGCTCTTCATGTTGAGTGCAGAAAATTTCTAAATTGATTTTAGAGTAGTGGCTTTGGAATCTTCATCCGCGCTGTCATCTGTAGTTGAGTCAATGCTAGGTAAGTTAAATAGGTCACTTCCTTCTAATTTTTCCGTTGATGGTTAGTGGTACTTGTTGTTACTGGTCAGGTGTCTTCATCATCCCGGTCTTCTCTATGTTTACTTGAATTCCTGTCTTCGCTGACTATCTCCTGAAAATTTGTTGGTTTTCTCCTGAAGATCTTCGAGTTTGTGTGACACTAGACATTTGTCATCCGTGAAGTCCGGAACTCTTCTTATCGGTCTGACGTATTCCCATCTTCTCGCCGTCCACAGTTTGTTGCATGATCCAGTTCACCACAATCAGGAACATTTCCAGTGATAATAGGCAGTCTTGTCTTACTTCAGTCTTCACTCTAAATGCTTCTCTTAGTTTTCCGCTATGAATCAGTGGCATCACCATATAGCTGTTGAACAGGTTTGATAAAAATTTTCGCCACTAAACTCCATAATGTTGAAGTACTTTCCAAATTACTTCGTGTAAACGCTGTCGAAGGATCTTTCAAAATCGATGAAGTTAAGGTAGATATTTGCTTACCATTCTATACTCCGTTCGACGATGATGCGTAGAGTTCCATTTTGATTCTCACATGATTTGTTTTTCCTGAATTCAAATTGTTCCGGGGGGAGTTTTGCATCCAGAGCACCTCTGTGTCTCATCAGAATGACATCACCTAATATTTTGCTTGGTGTGGATAGAACTGAAATTTCGTGCTTGTTCCTGCAAAGACTTAAGTCTCCCTTCTTTGGAATTTTGGCGTGGTAGCCCTCCTTACAATTAGTAGGTACCTTTCCTTCCTTGGAAACTTTCTGCATTTGTGGTATCAGGACATCCACTGGGGATCTCTGGACCTCTTTTTAGTGCTTCCGGAGGAATTCAGTCTGAACTTACCAGCTTCCCGGTTTCTGGTAACTTTATGGTATACAAGACTTCTACTTTTTTATGGAAGATTAGTGTTCACAGAATGTTTTCTTTGGCTGTTGGTGGTACTTCTGGGAGAGTTGCTGGTGGCGATCTGTTCAAGAGTCCTTTGAAATAGTCCTCCTGGAGTTTTCTTTGCTTCTCCTCTTTGATTATTTGGTTCCCTTGACTACCTTTCGTTGGTTGCAGTGTGCTGATTTCTTCCCCGATAACCACCTGTTTATCAGATATAGTGATGTGAAGTCCCGATTAGAGCCTTTCCTTTTCTTTCCTCTTCTTCCATATTAAGACAGCTGTACAGGCTTCCTTCAGTATCGCTTTCAAAGAGTTCCAGTATTCTTCCATACTGGTCTCCTGAGTAATGCTACCAAATATTATAAGATTTTCTGGTAATTACTACCGGCCTATTAAGCAGGAATTTTTTAAGTTTGTTAAGTTTAGGCGGGGGGCGAAGGTTACTCGATGTTCGAGAGAGATATTAGCCGTTCTGTATCACGAACCAAGAGAAGTAGTTAACCATTGGGTATTGAATTCCAACTTACTGACTTAAAGGTTATTTTTGTTGTCTTGGCGTAACCTAACAGTTCTGACTTCTGTCTGCATTGATGTCGAGAATGCACACTGGTAAAAAGTTCTTAATTAGAATGAAATGACGGCGAAGTGGTTTTTAGTTTTCCATAGTTCTTGGATGATTTGGATTTTTCATGGAATCTAAAGTTATTTTAATCAATCTCTCATAAACCCAGTGTCTGGGGATTAGAGTCTGTGCAGTTCTAGAGAGCGAGGATAGGCAAGCGAACAAATAAACACGAATACGACCTCATTTATTTCCAACTGGTAGTCCACAAATCCTAACACTATTGGAACTGGTTGCTAGACTCTTTATCAACTTGTCAGTTGATTCCCTACACTGATGAAGCTTTAATGATGCACTAGAAGAGGGCTCAAGCTATTTAATACATATGCCGTTCATCTTTGCCTATGCAGTTTAATTTCTGGGGGAATATATTCTACCGTCTGTGAAAAGCGGCTCACATATAGATAAAAACAGCCTTCAAACGTATTAAATGTCTATTCATGTGCTATTTGCTTCCTTACACATATTGTCCACTTCTCTAGTTATTTAGTTATTTATTTAGTTCTCTAGTTATTTAACCATCCTGTCAGGCTTTTCAATTTGTCTACTAGATACATTTGTTTGTTCGTCTTCAGCGTATCCAAATGACGGTTCAATAATCCTTTGTAGAATAGTTAAAGGCATTTTTAATGTCTCTAACTTAAAAAAAATTTTTATCAAACCTGTTCAACAGCCATGTGGTGATGCCACTGATTCATAGCGGAAAACTAAGAGAAGCATTTAGAGTGAAGACTGAAGTAAGACAAGACTGCCTATTATCACTGGAAATGTTCCTGATTGTGGTGAACTGGATCATGCAACAAACTGTGGACGGCGAGAAGATGGGAATACGTCAGACCGATAAGAAGAGTTCCGGACTTCACGGATGACAAATGTCTAGTGTCACACAAACTCGAAGATCTTCAGGAGAAAACCAACAAATTTTCAGGAGATAGTCAGCGAAGACAGGAATTCAAGTAAACATAGAGAAGACCGGGATGATGAAGACACCTGACCAGTAACAACAAGTACCACTAACCATCAACGGAAAAATTAGAAGGAAGTGACCTATTTAACTTACCTAGCATTGACTCAACTACAGATGACAGCGCGGATGAAGATTCCAAAGCCACTACTCTAAAATCAATTTAGAAATTTTCTGCACTCAACATGAAGAGCAAGATTCCGATTTTCAACATCAGTGTCAAGTCAATACTTTTATGTGGTCCAGAGACTAGACGTATGCGTCACGGAAAACATTTCCAACAGCCTGCTGCAAACCTTTGTCAACAGCTGCCTTCCTTCTATACTTATATTCAGGTGTCTGGCGAGGATCAGCAACAATGAACTCTGGGAACGAACCAACCAAGAACCTATTGGTCAACAAATATGCTGAATGGAATGGAGATGCATCAGACACATGCTGAGGAGACCAGTGAGTGACATCTCGCGCCAGGCCATTGCTCAGGTGGAACTCGGATTGAAAACGCGAGATTTATGTCTGTGGGTGACATGGAAGAGATAGTAAATGTTAATAGTAAAATGTTAATAACGTACAAAATAGTAGAAACTGGTGTATACTCTTACTTCAAATTTATAGACAAAATCATTTACTTCTTCAATCCATAAACCAATTAATTTTCGTATCGCATGAACTTTTGGGCACATTTCTGACGACCAAGAAGTTTATTGTTCTTAATTCGAATTGTTTAAACACTGAGTGGTGGAATGAATTAAGCTGAAAAATACAGAACGCCGACAGACTAAAAATACACAGGGACTCTAACACTAACTTCCTCGATTAAATAGTCGTTTTACTAGCCAACAAAAGTATATATGCATAAGTACGATTGAAATGAGAAGTGAGTCACTTGTATGTACGGCTTAGTGTTATCTTAACTCTAGTATCCAATAAGTGTAGAAGCTTGGCTAAGCTGGGTTAAATAAATAAACATAACTAAGCCTTGTATTTGCACCTAAGATCTAAGGAAAACTCACTGCATTTACACGCAGTCTGCTTTGAGTAACGTGTATTGGGAAGGTTAATTACACCACTTCTCTGCAAAAGCCTCCGTAAGGGTTGTGGAGGGTTCCAGTGGCCGGAAATGGAGAGTTCAAATCTGTAAGCCACAAGTACACCTCAAGAATGTAAGAAGCATCTATAGCACGAAATGCTGGATTTCAGGTTTACAGAACTCTTTATCCAGTTAAGCACAACGGTCGAATGTTCAAATCACCGGTGTGCAGTTGGTGACTTGGCTTTAAGATAGTATAAACAGTGTTTGGTTTAATGGGATTGTTGGTAAGGATATCAGAGTTTCAAAAAATTTGAGCAGCTGCATGGGGAAAAGTATTAGCAGTAAATAACGTGATGAAGAATGAAACAGTAAAAGAGTTAGGTAGGTATGTAATAAGCAGTTGGAAACATGGGGACATTTGCTACTTCTATGTCTATTTGATATGTCAAGCGAATGTGACAGCATTAGTAGTCATTCAAGGAAAAAATACCTTATAAAAGGCGGAAAACTTATGTGGAGCAAGTGGGGGAATGTTACCTCTTCAATCGATTTATTCTCATACTTCACGAACAGTGGGTATAAAGCAGCTGATCATCCAAAAGGGAGTATAAACTGTTTTCACATCCCTTCCTCTAACTTGATTTTGCCGTAAGACACCAGCAGAAATACTTCGAAAGTGATGTTAACTGTTATCCTTTCGATTTTCGCGCAATCCAATATCCTGATTACGAGCTAGTATAAACCAGTGATTTCTTTGAGCTCGCTTCTTGATTTTAAGGTAGAGGTTCCAGATCTTCGGTGAACTTATGCGTAGTAAATCCCGCCACTCGACTGCTTTAGCTCTGGTAGACTCCAGGAGGAGTGATGCGAGGATTGGTCAAGATTGTGGTTTGTAATGTGCAGTATGTTAGGACTCAGCTGCTGCCGTGAATGGAGTTTGACCTAACACCCGTTGGTCATTCGGTATAGTCATAAAAGTAGAGTAATAATAATAATGATAATAATAGGTTGTAGTGTAGATAATATAGGTTGAGATAAGTGAAATAATAAAGAAAGAAAGAAAAGATAGAGTAGTCGGTACAGTGGGAGAAGACAGGACGGGTCGTGGGGATTTAGCTTGTATGCTTATCCATTGACAATGTGGTTTCAAATTTTAAGAGGGCAAGCCATTGAGACACAAACCATGCATTTCTGCATGATTGTCCAGCTTCCGCTTAAAAGTCTCCACAGATGGAGCTGTAGTTACGGCCGCCGGTAAAGCGTTCCAGAGACGGCAAACTCGAAGCGAGAAGAAATGTGAACGCACTCGAGTCCTTGGTCTCTGGTGTGCTATCCTTAGCGGGTTACCTCGTGGAAGCCTATAATCACTTAATGGCAGGATGCTCTTATTAGGATGGGCCTGGTCATTTAGGATCTTATAGACGGTGATGAGGTCTCCCCTGTGACTACGGTAACTAAGTGTGAAAAGACTTAATTTCTTCAGTCTCTCCTCATATGATTTGTTGCGGAGGCCGATCACCCATTTTGTCGCTCGTCTCTGGACACTTTCTAGCATGTTAGCATCCCTTTTGAGTAGCGGAGGAGCAATGATATTATGCACCTCAAGGAGTGGCCTCACGTATGTCGTATACAACGTTAGGAATAGTTCAGGAGTAAGAGCTCCCAGTTGCCTATGCATAAAGTGTAAAGTGCCGTAAGCTTTGGCGACGTCCCTCGTGTAATTTACACTGGTGTCTAGCTTTTCTGTTAAAATAAGGCCTAGATCGCGTTCTGATGGCACACAACTCAAGTTCTGGCCACCAAGGGTGTAATTTGCACTCTGTGACCTGCCGGAATGAAGTTGCACTACTTTGCACTTCTTTAAGTTGAAAGGCATTCCGTTAGCCAGAGCCCAGTCCCCCAGCGTTTGCAGGTCAGCCTGCAATCTGTCGGAGTCTTCCGATGAGTTTATTGCTCTCCAAATCTTTACGTCGTCAGCGTAAAGAAGCGCAGAGCAATTCAGTTGACAGGGCAGGTCATTGATAAAAATCAAAAACATCAACGGCCCTAAGATAGAACCCTGAGGAACCCCTGATGCCGAGGTGTGCCAGGATGATCGGATGCGGTTGACTTCGGTGCAGAATTCTCTCTCGCCTAAATAATCTTCCAGCCATGCGAGAAGTGCTCCAGAAACACCCGCTTTGCTTATTTTGTGAAGGAGCAGACCATGGTGAACTGTGTCGAATGCTTTCGCAAAGTCGAGGAAGATCACATGGACTGGTACCTTTACATCCCAGGATAGTGTCCAATCGTTCCAAGCTAGTAGAAGATTCGTCACACAGGATCTTCCCTTCCTGAAACCATGCTGTGCTTCATGGAGTAGGTTAGTCCCGTCGAAGTATTTTCTCATGTGGTCGTCAATGAGACTTTCCAATATCTTCGATACCACTGGGAGTAGCGCAACTGGTCTGTAACTGGTCGCGTTCTGCCGGTCACCACCCTTGAAGATAGGGGATAGGATGGCTCGTTTCCATTCACATGGAAGTTTCCCTACATCAAAGGAGTGTTGAAACAGATCGCTTAGGGGTTGGCAGAGACTTTCTGAACACTGCTTCAGGACGGATGGTCTTATGTCGTCGCAACCTGCAGACTTTCCCGAAGCCAACTTTCCCAATTTTATGAGTACCATAGCCGGGGTAATTTGAAATGTACCCGGCAGGTTTTCGCACGTTGGTCTTGCATTGTAATCTTGATGTTTTGTGAGGGTAAAATCCTCGTTACTGTTCAGTTGCCTGTGAAAGGCTAGACTGAATGTCTCTGCCATTTCAAGACTAGTAAGAGATTTCCCATCAGAACCCACTATATTGCAAGCTCCCTGGTTGGTCGGTTTTCTTTCAGACATAAACCTGTATAGGCTTTTGGGGTTCACGAGAAGCTTATTGGCGAGGTTTCTCTGAAATGTCCTTCTATCACTCCGGACTCGTATGTTACACCGATTCCTGAGTTCGAGGTACTCTTCATGTTCGGGTTGACTCTGCGATACTCGCCACGCAAACCAGGCTTTTCGCTTCGCCTGTAGAAGGCGTTGTGTCCCCCTTTTTAGCCATGAACGTTGCTTTCTAGCTTTAGGTGTGACCAAAGGAACAGTGTCTGAGATCGCCTGGTGAATGATCTCCTTTACCACTCTCCAGTGTTCTTCTACTGTAAGCTCTGTCCAATTTTTTGGCCAATTTGCTTCAGACAAAAGTCTTCGCATTTCGGTGTAATTGGCTTTGTTATAACACAGATAGGGCTGTGTATTGTCCCACTGTAAACGCTCGCGGAGGACTATGTCGAATGTTATGACCGCATGGTCACTACTACCTATGGGAGTCGTGATCTGAACGTTTTCCACTAGTAGCTGGTCACTAGTGAGCACGTAATCCAGTCTAGAAGACTTCCCATCTGGGCCCCATCTAGTATCCATTCTGACATTTTCGGTGAATCCGGCCTCCGTGATGGTATGCAGCAGATTTCGATCAAATCTGTCCTGGGCACATCCCGTCATCAAGTTAAGAGATGGGGCATTGAAGTCTCCAGCTATGACAATTTGATCATAACCCAGGTCATGTGTCGCTGAAATTGCATTCAGCAGTACCTGGTTGTGGTCTGCTCCACATGAAGGTGATCTGTAAATGCTGCCCACTAGATACTTACAGTACCCAACGGTGAAATGGCACCATATGGAGTCAGGGAGCTCAATGAGGGGAGGGTCGATTGCATGGACACATCTGAGCTGTTTGTCGACGTATATGGCGACTCCACCTCCTTCTTTCAGATCCCTATCTCGCCTGACAAGGACCATATCATTTATACTGACTTCGCTGTCTGCCACCGTAGGGGTTAGCCAGGTTTCCGTCAGTATTATGATTTTGGAGTTCAGCTGTGATTGTAGGTATCTAAGTTCAGCTATTTTGCCTCTTAGACCTCTCACATTACTGTACAGGCAACTGGTAGTCAGTCTCACCACGTCCCCGT